>JAUKNK010000026.1:1115000-1145000 GCA_030765055.1 Mantis religiosa | reverse complement strand
CCAGCTGCTCCCTCCTCAGGCCTGCGCTATCCCAGCCATCCGCAGGCACTGCCGTGACTACTCGAACTGCTGCGGCATGCTCCTTCTCCTCCACTCTTGTGCATTGGCCGCACTCTTCTGGACAGGGTCTTCGGGACATAGCGTCCGCGTTACCGTGGCTCTTCCCTCTGCGATATTCCGAGGTGAAGTCGTACTCCTGCAGCCTCTGGACCCAACGTGCTGTCTGGCCTTCTGGTCGCGCCGTCACCATCACCTCGCTCCTCGTGGGGACAACCACGTCTTCGTTCAAGACGACCCTGCAGATTCCAAGGCGCTCTTCGGGTTGACGGAGTATAACCTCTTCACCGTTGGGCCGCAGGACCTTCCTGCCGACGTCGACCGTCGCCTCGTGGCTCCTGAGGGCATCCAGTCCCAGAATCACCTCCTCAGCCACCTTCGGGACGAACACCCACAGACGCATGGCACTCCGCCCCAAGGTCAGCTCCAGCAGGGCCTCCTCCACAGGCAAGGTGTCGCCCGATGCCGTGACAAGCTCGTATGGTCGGCTCGGCTTCCTCGTCGGCAAACCCTTCGCCACGTCAGGTGTGATGATGGTCACGGCTGCCCCAGTGTCCACCAGCACGCGGCACGGCTTTTCTCTTACCCAACCGTCCGCGATGAGGCTGTCATCCATACGCCGGCTGACGGCGCGCAGTGTCACTCGAGGGGATGGTGGTGATGGCGCCGACGTGCCCCTCTCCACGACGGCCCTTACTCGTTTTCCGGCTGCTCTTCCTGGTGTGGGCAGTCTCTCTGCAGGTGTCCGGGCTGTCCACACCCGCAACACAGGCCACTAGGTGTTCGCCGGCGTCGCTCGGCTGGTCTTCTGTCTCCGGTGTAGCGGACACTCCTCGTTCTCGACTTCGGGATAGATGTTACCTTGGCCGCCTCCATATAATCGCCGAGCATTAGGCGCTGACGAATCTCCGTGTCCCGTACCCCGTAAAGGAAGGTGTAGGCAGCTTCCTGGGACACGAACTCTGGTGGGAGGTCGACTAGGGCCTTGCTTGCCAGTTGTTCAACTGCCAGGGCGAACTCCTGCAGCGTCTCCCCTGGCTGCTGTGACCTTGCCTTTAGCATGCTGCGGTACGCTGCGACTAAGCGGTGGTTTCCGAAACGATTCTCCAGGGCCTCCCAGATGTCCTTGGGCGCCGCCGTTATCTGCACCGCGTTTAGGACTTCCGCGGCCTGTCCCTGGAGGCTGGCTATTAACTGTGTGGCCTCCTCCTCTGGTGACCATTTGTTGTGCTTGGCCACTGCGTCGAATTGGCGGCGGAAGACCTCAAACGTTGACGCGCCGTCATATTTCGGAGGTTTGACGCGCGCCGATGTTGTGTCGCGTCCCGGCGCGTCGGCCTTCAAATCCTTCAGCTTCCTGCCAACGACGTCCTCCACCATGGCTTTCAGGGACTTGACGCTGCTGTCGGCCTTTCCCTCCAGGTTGTTTACGCGGTTCGCAAGGTTTCGACGTCTTCCACCACGGCGTTCAGGGACCTGGCGTTACTGTTGGCCTTTTCCTCTAGGTCATTGAAGCGGTTCGCCAGGTCCTCGACGCGCTCGTCCACTTGGCCCATCCGCTTGCCCAGCTCCGTCACGTCATCCCTCACGCCGGCCAACTGTTCTTCAAATTTGGCGGCGAGAGCCTCGTTCGCCACCTTCATTTCCGTGGTCAGTTCGGCGATCTTTGCTGTTAATTCGGCCTTCATTTCTTCCATCTTCACGGTGATGTCGTTGGCCGTCTTCATTTGTTTCAACTCTGCGGCGAGGTTGTTATTTGCCGCTTCTGTTTTTGTTGTTAACTCGTTCATCTTCGCGGCCAAGTTGTTGTTTGCCGCTTCCGTCTTCTCTGTTAATTCAGCCTTCATTTCCATCATCTTCTCCAAAAATTTTTCCAATGCCGCGTCCATCGTTGTAATATTCGGTGATGTTATCATCCCGCTTCCTGACACCAGTGTGACTTTGTGGGTTCGTGAAATGTAAAGTCCAATTGCACCACTCAAAAATGTTCTTTATTTCCACCGACTTACATTAAACACTTGCCAATTACACAGAATTACGTAATGTACACAATTACAATTCACCAGTTCGTCCGTTACAATTCCACTTTGCTCTCGCACTTACGTACAATCCTCCAATGCATGTACAGTCTTCTGGTCCGTACACTAGCACTGCACTCTTACGCTGCTCACCAAGAACTGACTGACTGACTCAATTCACTCACTGCAGCCCTTTTTATAGGAATATCGCCGTTCTCGAAGCCTCTAGTTTCCGTGAATCACCACGAAAGTTCCAGATGGCAGTGGAAGGGGGGAAAGAGGCGGCCAGCGACAAGTGACATTTCCCTCATCATCCTCCTCAATTAGTGACAGAGACTGATGGGTGGGTGTGGCTTGGCTGCCTCTGGCCCCTTACTCAGCTGTCGTTGGTTGTGCTTTCCGCTAATTGGGTGACAATATGTTACATTTACAGCAGAGGTTTTGTAATCGTTTAGAAATATACCTTCTGTGATTTTAGAGAAAAGTGAGTTTAATGAAATTAATCTGTAATTTTCTAACTTCAACTTTGCACCTTCTTGTTTACCTTCTTGTTGGTCTGGTAATTATTTTCTTAACCCTTCATTAGTCGTGCATGTATCTGTGATATACATGGCCTACGTTTGTTTTATTATTATGGCAATAAATAGAGGTAAGGGCTTGCCGAGCCAGCACATCTTCCATCATACCTTTGTTATTGTTTCCTGTAAGTTTCTAGCATTTCTCATTAATGGTAAGTTTACAAATGAGGCAAACGTCATCACATGTGTGCTGTTGTATCTGTCAGATACATCACGCCAACTCGCATTACTCATTGTTGCCGCTATCGGATCCAACCACGTCATTGCTGGAGAATGCTGATGTAAGAGGTTGTGTTATTGCAAGGTAAATGAGAGTGCCTTTCTTTATTACTGTGAATTGTAGTCAAGTATATGATTTGGAGGAGGTACATTGCCTTATTTTTGACGATGATGTACTGCCAATTGAGGATAATTTTGTAGAAACTGATTCCAAATATGAAGACATAACTGAAACATGAGCTGTTGACACCGATAAAGATCATGATGTTGATGAAGAGGAAAGTAATAAAGTGCTAGAAAATTATGAAAATTATTATTTTGGTGAGTATAAAAGACGACGAAGATGATGATGATGATGATGATGATGATACAACCTATTTATTTTAGGTAAGAACGGAACAAAACGGAAAAAACGTCCTTGGAAGGCAATACAGGCTCAACCCCATAACCTACTTACTAAACTGTCTGAAGTTGTGGGGAATGCCAAAACTATGAAAACTGAATTTGACTGCTGGAAACTTTTCATCAGTGATGATATTCTGCATCTAATTGTGCAACACACCAACAGACACATAGATGATTTCTAAGTGAAATATGAATGTGGGAATGATTTCAGAGACTCAGACATAAAGTAAATGAAAGCCATTATTGCCTTGTTATACCTTGCCATTGTTTTCCACTGAGGACGGCAAAATATTCAGAACTTCTGGGCGATAGATGACTTTGGTGTCAATATTTTTAGGATGACTATGTCCGAGAAACGCTTCTGATTTATAATAAGGTGCATTCCTTTTAAAACAATTGGAAACAGATACCAGAACACAATTAACATCATATGTATCCAGCAGATACATCGCGACTAACAGTGCCACAAAAACTGACATGCCCAACGGAAGTTAAAGGATTTAGACATTTTCCTGTAACAAAACTTTGATATATAGTAAATTTTAAAGTGTTCAGCAATTTCATTTTTACAATGTATTATCATTTAATGAGAAAATTTATCTAAACCAGCAGATGTTTTAATTTTAGGTATTTCATTTATCTCTTCTACTGTGTTGTCTCTTGTTTTGGCAGAGGAACAAAGGCTGCGGGTCTTGTGGCCCTAGGGTACCAGAGCAAGCAGCCCCACAGACTAAATGCTTTTAGAATATTTCTTATTTTGAATCTAATTATTCTCTGCCACCATTTTCAGGTTATCCATCTCTGCTGTGGTGATGTCATACCTCCAAAACCCTCAGCCTATGAGTCCACCCTGGAATGCAATTTTTGGTTAAGAAGCTAGAAAAAGCCAATGATAATGAAATATAAGAATTCTACATGATTAAATGAATGTGGAATTTATTCCATTTATCTCTGTAGAAGTGTAAAAGTGTACAGATTCCATTAAATAAGAACAGCGAATCACATATTTTGTTTTATAATATATGACTGTATTTCACTCTTGACATTATAAAATGTTTTCTTTAAAAAAACAAAGTACTGACAGTGAAGCAATCCCAAAGAATTTCGACAATTTCAAACAGCTACATGGAGTTAGTCACCAAAGTGTTGTAGTTTATTTATAAAGTGTATCTTTTTTTATGTATATTTCATTGTTGGAGCTAAAGAATGATACATAGGGCTATTAAAAAAAAATAGGAATCAATTGTAAACGTTTATTTCTTCCAAGTTACAAAAGGTAGAACCATAATTCCAACATTCCCGGACAGACAAAAGCTTAAAATTTGATCAATCCAGGTGGAACTTCCAGTTATGTTGAGCTGTCTATAGTAAAATGGTGACACAACTGGAATTTAGCGTGATATTGGCCCTCACTTTAATAAACACTCAGCATAAGCAGATTTACCAAAGGCATCGAAAATTCTTAGAAGATGGTTGCATTTGTAAACAGAAAAGCATGGGACATCCACTTACATTGAATGAAAATGTTGAGCATATTTGTACAGTTTACAAAAGGAGCCCATCATGAGCAACCAGCACTATGGCAAGTTCTGAAGTGTACAAATTATTGCCAGCAACATCCTGATGACCACATTAGCATGCCGCATGATATGCAATAAGACTATTTTTCTGAACAATTGATTTTTTCCAATGAATCCACTTTTCATTTTTCTGGTAAAGTTAAACTGTATAATGTTAGAATTTGGGCAATAAAAATTGTATGTCATTGAACATGAAAGAAATTCCCTGAAGATTGTCTTCTGTGCCATATTTGTGGACCTTTCTTCTTCATGGAGAAAACTGTGACAGGATTAACCTATCTAGACATGCTTCAAAAACTGATTATTTCCTCAACTTAAAAGTGATACAGATGACTTTATCTTCTTGCCAGTTGGTGCCCCACCTCATTTTTCTAAGCATATCTTACGTTACCTAAATGACACCATTCCAGGACGTTGGACTGGAACTTCCACTTCATCACTGGTGACATCCCACTCCTTGTGACTTTTATCTGTGGGGTTATGTAAAAGATTGTGTTTTTATTCTCCCTATCCTTCACACTCTTGAAAATTTGTGACATTGAATTATTGGTGCTGTGAATTTGATAAACAAATAGTTCTATATACTTTTAGTGTCAAGAGTGGAATATAATCTCGACTATTTTTGTTCACATTCACTATGTATGTTTGACCTATTCAGAAACTTATTTTCCAAAAGTGTTAAAATCATAAAAACATCAAATGTACTTAATGTTGTACTGTATAGGACAAATAAAAGAAAAAATAATAATAATTACTGCTATTGCTTCCCTCAGGCCTAGACATTTCATTAAAAGATAGTTTATATTGTGAGTTTGTGGGTTCGTGAAATTAAAAGTCCAATTGCACCACTCAAAAATGTTCTTTATTTCCACCGAATTACAATCGGAACACTTGCCGATTACACAGAATTACGTAATGCACACAATTACGATTCACCAGTTCGTTTGTCACAGGTCCACTGCACGCAGTTACGTACACTCCTCCCATGCATGTACACAGTCCGTTCGCTCGCTGGGCACTCCTTACGGCTGCTCGCCAAGAACTAAACTGAACTCGCCAACCGCAGCCCCTTTTTATAGGAATATCGCTGTTTCTCGAAGTCTCACGTTTCAGTGAATCACTGCGAAGGTTCCAGAGGGCAGGGGGAGGGGAAAGAGACGGCCAGTGATGTTTTTCCAACCATCCCTTCGTTAGCGCTATAAGACAAATGGGTATGCGTGGGCGAATGCTCAGATTCCCGAGATGGTCTTCAAAAGTCTTACCGACGATGATGATGCCGCCCAGGTATAGCAGGCAGGCGTCGTAAGTCAGTCCTCTCATCACTGACTCCATGAGGCGTTGGAAGGTAGCTGGTGCGTTGCATAACTGTGAACTGCCAAAGCGCTTGGCCTGTCGAGAATGCAGTCTTCTGAGCCACCTGCCAGTAACCCGACTTCAGGTCCAGAGTCGAGAACCATCGTGCACCAGCTAGCGTGTCCAGGGTGTCGTCAGTCCGGGGAAAGTGGAAACAGTCCTTCCAGATGACAGCGTTCAGCCTCCTGTAGTTTACGCAGAAGCGTAGCTCGCCGTTCTTCTTCGTCACCAGAACTACAGGGGAACACCAAGGGCTGCCAGACTCTTCAATCACTCCCCTGGATTTCATGTCGTCTACCATATACCGTACCGCCGCTTGTTTCGCCAACGGAACGCGTCGGGCTGGTTGCTAAATAGGCCGGGCGTCTCCGGTGTCCATGAGGTGAAGCACTTTATCCGTGCGGCCGTAGTCACTGTCGCCTTGGCTGAAAATGTGAAATGTGTAGTGTTTAACGCCCGCTTTTACTACATACAGGCACGCTGGTATCGCCTCAGTTGTTGTGGAACTTTCTCCAACTGTTCTGCGGTCAGGTGGTCGGCCACCCTCTCTAGTAAGCCTTCCAGCCGGGTCCCCAGGTGTTGCGTCGGCACCGGCTCCTGTATCTTGTCGATTGCTGTTACGCTAACCACGGGCTCGCAGGTTCCCAACTCCGTTCCGGGCTGGACGTCGTGATTGGTGTCCGTTGGATTTAGCAGTCTCACTGGCACCTCCTCTCGGCACGGCAGCAATGCCCTGGCTACACACAGTCCGCGTACAGGTGTCTTCTGGACCAGCATCATGTTCCTGGTTCTCTGGCCTTCCTCGCGGGGACAACCACATCTTCGTTCAAGATGATCCTGCAGATTTCAAGGCGCTCTTCGGGTTGACGGAGTATAACCTCTTCTCCGTTGAGCCGCAGGACCTTCCTGCCGACGTCGATCGTCGCCTCGTGGCTCCTGAGGGCATCCAATCCCAGTTTCACCTCCTCTGCCACCTTCGCGACGAACACCCACAGACGTACGGCACTCCTTCCCAAGGTCAACTTTAGCAGGGTCTCCTTCTCCACAGCTCAGGTTTCACACAAGGCCATAAGAAGCTGGCATTGACGGCTCGGCTTCCTTGTCGGCAAACCCTCCGCCACGTCAGGTCTGATGATGGTCACGGCTGCCCCGGTGTCCACCAACACACGGCACGGCTTCCCTCTGACCCAATCGTCTGCGATGAGGCTGCCATCCATACGCCGGCTGACGGCGCGCAGTATCACTTGAGGGGATGGTGGTTTGTTTGTTTGTACTTTACGTCCTCCAACGTTGAGTCATATCGGACGGTGAATGAATTGGGTGAAATGATGCTCAAATGAGTCCGGGGTCCATGGAGCTTAGAGTTACCCGACATTCGTCTTGATGGATAAGGGAAAACCCCGGAAAAAACCTTATCCAGGTAACTCACCCTGACCGAGATTCGAACTCGGGACCTCTTGAACGTGAGGGGGGTGGTGGTGATGGCGCCGTCGTGCCCCTCTCCATGATGGTCCTTACTCGTTTTCCGGCTGCTCTTTCTGGTGTGGGCAGTCTCTCTCCAGGTGTCCGGGCTGTCCACACCCCCAACACAGGCCACTAAGTCTTCGCCGGCGTCCCTCGGCTGGTCTTTTGCCTGCGGTGTAGCGGACACTCCTCGTTCTCGACGTCGGGATAGCTGTTACCTCGGCCGCCTCCATCCTTAATGCTGCTGTCAGCGCCTCGTGGATGGTTTTATAATCGCCGAGCATTAGGTGCTAACGAATCTCAGTATCTCGTACCCCGTCAACGAATGTGTAGGCAGCTTCCCGGGATACGAACTCTGGTAGGACGTCGACTAGGGCCTTGCTAGCCAGTTGTTCAACTGCCTGGGCGAACTCCTGCAGCGTCTCCCCTGGCTGCTGTGGCCTTGACTTTAGCTGGCTGCGGTACGCTGCGGCTAAGCGGTGGTTTCCAAAACGATTCTCCAGGGCATCCCAGATGTCCTTGGGTGCCGCCGTTGTCTGTACCGCGTTCAGGAATTCCGCGGCCCGTCCCTGGAGGCTGGCTATTAACTGTGTGGCCTCCTCTTCTGGTGACCATTTGTTGTGTTTGGCCACTGTGTCGAACTGGCGGCGGAAGACTTCAAACGTAGATGCGCCGACATATTTCGGAGGTTTGACGCGCGCCGATGTTGTGTCACGTCCCGGCGCGTCAGCCTTCAAATCCTTCAACCTCCTTCCGACGACGTCCTCCACGATGGCGCTCAGGTACTTGACGCTGCTGTCCGCTTTTCCTTCCAGCTCATTAACGCGGCTCTCCAGGTCTTCGACGCGCTCGCCTAACTCTGTGACGTACTCTTTTACGCCGGCCAACTGCTCTTCAAACTTTGCGGCGAGAGCCTCGTTCGCCGCCTTCATTTCCGTGGCCAGACTGGCGTTCGCTGCTCTCATTTCTGAGGTTAACTCGGCCTTCACTTCTTCCATCTTCTCGGTGATGTTGTTAGCCGTCTTCATTTGTTTCAGTTCCGCGTCCAGGTTGCTATTTGCCGCCTCCGTTTTCGCAGCAAAGTTGTCATTTGCTGCTTTCATTTCCGTCATCTTCTCCAAAATCTTTTCCAATGCAGCTTCCATGGTGGTAATATCCCGCTTCGTGACACCAGTTGTGACTTTGTGGGTTCGTGACTTTGTGGGTTCATGAAATTAAAAGTCCAATTGCACCACTCAAAAATGTTCTTTATTTCCACCGAATTACAATCGGAACACTTGCCGATTACACAGAATTACGTAATGCACACAATTACGATTCACCTGTTCGTCTGTCACAGGTCCACTGCACGCAGTTACGTACACTCCTCCCATGCATGTACACAGTCCGTTCCCTCGCTGGGTGCTCCTTACGGCTGCTCGCCAAGAACTAAACTGAACTCGCCAACTGCAGCCCCTTTTTATAGGAATATCGCTGTTTCTCGAAGTCTCATGTTTCAGTGAATCACCGCGAAGGTTTCAGACAGCAGGGTGAGGGGAAAGAGATGGCCAGTGATGTTTTTCCAACCATCCCTTTGTTAGCGCTATAAGACAAATGGGTAGGCGTGGCCCAATACTTCCCGTCTCCTGCTGCTATCCTGCTGCTGCTAGCTGGTCGTGCCTTCCGATAATTAGGTGACAATGTTGTGACTTTGTGGGTTCGTAGAATTAAAAGGCCGAGTTGCAGAAATTAAAAATCTCCTTTGTTTTCATAGAAATACTCTTATAGATTACAGCAGCATTACGTTACACACAGCATCAGTCTACCAAGGTCAATGACACAAACCGTGACAGCTGATTACATTAGTTCTCGTTACATTAACACTCTTACAATATTTTTGTATCACATACTTTGAGATAGACTGCAACGTAGTAAATGAGTTGAGATTATAAACATAGACAATCAAATTACAAAAAATATTGAGGAGGACTGTATACACAGTACCCCATAAGATCATGCAAGATCATAGCATTTGCCTAAATCATGTTTGCATGTTTGTACTCATTGGTAGAGTAGTGAGATGGTACCTGAAATATTAGCTCAAATCATTTTAAAATACATTCCAATACAAAAGACCCTGAACATTATAGAAAATAAATCTTTGGACACTGTCCATGGTTTACATGAGTTCTCAAGAGTTATTTTCGCCATTTATGTCAGCATTGATGTTATCTGATTACATGGAAACATTATTGTCTTTTAAAAATTAGAACATTGAGTACTTTAGTCGCATAAGAGCCG
Source organism: Mantis religiosa (assembly GCA_030765055.1). Lineage (NCBI taxonomy): Eukaryota > Metazoa > Arthropoda > Insecta > Mantodea > Mantidae > Mantis > Mantis religiosa. The sequence goes on along the minus strand of JAUKNK010000026.1, from coordinate 1,135,046 downwards.
TAGATGCAAACGATGATTTGCTAAACATGTCCTCAAAATAGGTAAGCAAGTGAAGCAGATGTGTAATAAAAACGACTCATCTAAAAATTAATAATTTTTCGCTTCACTGTGGTGTTCCAATACAGTTAAATCTCGATATATTGAGTACTTTATTAATTTGGAACCCAAATGACCACATTCCCAGTGTTTTTCCCTTGTTATATTTCTCTTCAATTTTCTGCACTACCATAAACTATCATAAATGTTTCTATTATTGCATTATACAAAGAATGCACAGCTGTAAGCAGTTGTAATGGTGAAAATATGGCCTGAAAGACATACAATCTGGACACATGTGTTATCTCACTTCGTGTGATGCAAGAGCTAGCAACTTTGTTACTTCTGCAATAAGCAGAAATCTGTCATGTATGTTATTTGCTTTATACAAATTTTCTGTTTGAAACAAAGTGAATATTTATTTTATATTTTGTTGTTTGAAGCGAGGATAACATTTAAGAACAAGCAGTAGTAAACAAACAACAACAAAATTTTCAATTTTGAAAAGATTAGCTGGAGTCAAGTGGGGCAGTAATCGGGAAACACTGAACACCACATACAAAAATTCATCAAGCCAATACTTCTTTATAACGCAGAGGTAATAATTACAGCAAACAGTTCTAACATAAATCACCTAGAAGTATGCCAAAATCAGGCCCTGCGACTAATAACCCGTGCAGCAAAATCAACTCCAATCACGGCAATGCAAGCCTTAACTCGGAACTACCCAATACATCTAACTTTAGAGGGGCAGACACTAATACAACATGAAAAAATGTTGCAGTTAAAGACAACAAAATGGAAGAAAAGATTACTACAACCAATCAAGATGAAAACACAAACAAGTTTCCTACACAAAGTTACAGAATTAAAAACAGATCTGAATCTTCCTAATTCTAAAGAAAACATTTTAATTAAAGAAAACCCACTGACTTTTGAACCAATTAATATTCAATTAGATTTAGAACAAATAGTTACAAAATCTGAAACTTCCAAACCTGTACTAAAAAGCATTAGAAACTGTGAACAATAGATACGCACCTGAAGAATGGTTACATATCTACACAGATGAATCTAACTTGGACAACAACTCAGGAGCAGGAATTAAGTGTGCACTGTTCTCATTCTATCAACCAGCAGGATACCACACAACAGATTTTGATGCAGAAGTAATGGCTATTCATATTTCACTCCAACACCTTCTATACAGAATAGATAAATTCAAAAATGCTGTCATACTTTCTGATTCTAAAGCAGCATTATGTGCAATAAGTTCATATAAAATGAGGTCAATCCAAATTAAAGAATGTCACAAAATGATCCAACAACTTCAAAAACTACAGAAAGGAATTATATTACAATGGATACCTGCACATTGTGGAATTGCTGGAAATAAATCGCTGATTTTCTTGCGAATAAAGGTGCAAATTTAATTCAGAACAAAAGTAAAAACTTACCCTTTAAATACATAAAAAGATTAATCATAAGCAAATATAAAAACAAACAAAACCAATCTATATCTGACAAAGCCAAAGATAAAAAATGGAACATTTTAATTAAAAATCCAGAAATTATTCCAAAAATCCCATGTAAAGCTGCAGTAGCAAATTTTAGATTACTTACGGAACATGATTATTTGGCCAAACTCTTACACAGAATAGGAATTTATACAAGTCCAAATTGTCCTCTGTGCAACAAAGAAGAGGGAATGACTGAAGAATATCTTTAAACCTGTGAAGCCCTACCTGCCAGACCCACTACACAGAAATATTGGAGAGCAAGAGAGCTAATGGCTTCATTGCCAAAGCCTAGCATTTGACAGAAACATTTAAGTACATTAATTCTTAAAATACATATGTCTTATAATTATTATTGTCACCCGAACATCGGAATTCTCGATAAGACCAGCTAGCAGGTAGGGCCAGACGGGAAGCATTTAGACCACGCCTACCCATTTATCTGTGTAGCGCTAACGAACGGAATGGTTAGAAGAGCGGCACGAGCCCTGTACCGACTCTTTCCCCTCCCCCCTGACGGCTGGAACCTTCGGGATGATTCACTGAGCCGCGAAACTTCCAGGCACAGCGATCTGCGTATATAAGGGATGAAGTGGACAGTTCAGTTCAGTTCAGTTCTTGGCGAGCAGCTGTGAGGAGCGCCGGGCTGGTGAACGGACTGGAAGACTGTGTACGTGTATCAGAGGAGTTGTACGTAATTGTGAGTGTAGAGTGGACCTGTGACAGACGAACTGGCGAATTGTAATTGTGTGTGCTACATAATTCTGTGTAATCGGCAAGTGTTCCAACTATAATTCGGTGGAAATAAAGAACATTTTGAGTTAGTGCGACGGTCGACGTCAGCGTTGGCAGGAAAGTCCTGCGGCTCAACGGAGAAGAGGTTATACTCCGTCAACCCGAAGAGCACCTTGAAATCTGCAGGGTCATCTTGAACGAAGACGTGGTTGTCCCCGCGAGGAGCGAGGTGGTGGTGACGGCGTGACTGGAAGGCCAGAGAACCAGGAACATGATACTGGACCAGAAGACGCCTGTATGTGGACTGTATGTAGCCAGGGCATTGCTGCCATGTCGAGAGGAGGTGCCAGTGAGACTGCTAAATCCAACGGACACAAATCACGACGTCCAGGCCGGGACGGAGTTGGGAACATGTGAGCCCGTGGTAAGCGTAACAGCAATCGACAAGACACAGGAGCCGGTGCCGACGCAACAGCTGGAGAAAGTTCGACAACTGCTGAGAGGATACCAGCACGTCTTCAGCCAAGGTAACAGTTACTACGGCCGCGCGGACAAAGTGCTTCACCGCATCGACAAAGGCGATGCCCGGCCTATTCGGCAACCACATAGACGCGTTCCGCTGGCGAAGCAAGGGGCGGTACGAGACATGCTGGAGGACATGAGATCCAGGGGAGTGATTGAAGAGTCTGACAGCCCTTAGTGTTCCCCTGTAGTCCTGGTGACGAAGAAGAACGGTGAGCTACGCTTCTGCGTGGACTACAGGAAGCTGAACGCTGTCTCCCGGAAGGACTGTTTTCCCTTACCCCGGATTGACGACATCCTGGACACGCTAGCTGGTGCATGGTGGTTCTCGACCCTGGACCTGAAGTCGGGCTACTGGCAGGTAGCTCTAGACACAAGAGACAAGCAGAAAACCGCATTCTCGACAGGCCAAGGGCTCTGGCAGTTCACAGTTATGCCCATTGGCCTCTGCAACGCACCAGCTACCCTTCCTACGCCTCATGGAGTCAGTGATGAGAGGGCTGACTTATGAAGCCTGCCTGCTATACCTGGACATCATCATCGTCGGTAAGACTTTTGAAGTCCATCTCGAGAATCTGAATAAGGTGCTACAGAGATTGCAGGCGACCAACTTGAAGCTGAACGCGAAGAAGTGCCAGCTCTTCTGCAAGGAAGTCAACTAATTGGGCCACATAGTCTCAGCAACCGGAGTGGCCACAGACCCGGAGAAGACACAGGCTGTGAGAGATTGGACTCGCCAAAAGGATAAGAAAGAGTTGCACAGTTTCCTGGAGCTGTGCAGTTATTACCGACGCTTCATAAAGGGGTTCTCCAACATCGTTAAACCGCTCACCCGCCTGACAGCGGAACACCGGCCTTATGTGTGGACGGAAGACGCTGAAGACGCTTTCCAGCACCTGAAGAAGACCCTGTGCAGTGTTCCAATTTTGGGTTTCCCACAACCGGGTGGCACCTTCATTGTGGACACCGACGCCAGCGATCACTGCACTGGAGGTGTCCTATCGCAGATCCAGGACGGCCATCAGCGGGTGATAGCCTACTACAGTAAGACGCTATCCAAGGCAGAGAAGAACTACTGCGTCACCCGACGAGAGTTACTGGCGTTAGTAAAGACTTTGGAGCATTTCCACCAGTACCTGTACGGTCAGCCATTCCACCTGAGGACAGACCATTCCGCCTAACTTGGCTATTGAGCTTTAAGTACCTGGAAGGCCAGACAGCACGTTGGGTCCAGAGGCTGCAGGAGTACGACTTCACCTCGGAACATCGAAGAGGAAGAGCCACGGTAATGCAGATGCCATGTCCCGAAGACCCTGTGCAGAAGAGTGTGGCCAATGCACAAGAGTGGAAGAGAAGGAGCGTGCCGCAGCCGCCCGAGTAGTCACGGCAGTGCCTGCGGACGGCTGGGATAGCGCAGATCTGAGGAGGGAGCAGCTGGCGGACGCAGACTTGGGGCCACTCTTGAGGGAAGTGGAGGCAGGGACAAGACCAACCTGGGAGGACATCGCACCAAGGAGCGCCACCTACAAGTCGTACTGGGCCCAATGGGACTCGCTGAAGACCAGAGAGGGCGTGCTGTTCCGGGTATGGGAATCACCCGATGGGAAGACGCAGAGAGAACAGTTGGTACTTCTCCGGAGTAAGGTCCGGGAAATCTTGGAGGAAGTGCATGCCAGTACTTCAGGAGGACACCTGGGAGCAAACCGAACGATTGACCAACTACGTCAGCGCTACTACTGCCTGAGGCTCTGAGCAGACGCCGAGAGATGGTGCCGTCAGTGCCATGTGTTTGCGGCGAGTCGCGGCCCCCAGACTAGGAGCTGGGTTCGCATGCAGTAGTGCAACGTCGGAGCGCCATTCGAAATGATCGCCGTCGACATAGCTGGACCGTTCCCAGTGTCCGACCGAGGTAACAGGTACCTAATGATGGTCATAGACTTCTTCACCAAGTGGCCGGAGGTGTATGCCATCCCGAACCAAGAGGCAAAGACAATCACAGACTGCCTCGTGGAGCAAGTGTTCCACCGATTTGGGGTGCCATTACAGCTGCACAATGACCAGGGCACCAATTTTGACTCCAACCTGATGAAGGAGGCACTAGAAGGACTTGGGTTTAACAAGACCCACACAACACCTCTACATCCCCAGTCGGATGGCATGGTCAAAAGATACATCAAGACCTTAGAAGAACATCTGAGGAAGGTTGTGGCCAGTTATCACCGAGACTGGGATGGCAAAGTGCCGCTCTTCCTGCTGGCCTACCACTGGTCTACACACGACACAACTGGGATGACGCCAGCCAGTGTAATGTTCGGCCGAGAGTTACGCCTCCCCTCTGATCTAGCTTTTGGAAGCCCTCCGGAAGCGAAACAGCCAGCGACCGAGTATGTGGGGAACCCGGTGGACCATCTCCACGACATGCACGAAATGGCTCGCCGGAACATCCATAGGGCGGGCGACCGCATGAAGACCCGATACGACAGGCAAGACAACAACCAAGGGTTCCAGCAAGGTGACCTGGTCAGGTTGTACCGCCCTACCGGGTGGTGAAGACGATTAACGACGTGGTCTACCGCATCCAGAAGGTTCCCCAAGGGAAGATGTTGGTGGTACACCTGGATCTCCTGGCACGCTGCGATGGTGCTGTTCGGGACGACTAGCCTTGAGGAGGGAGCAGTGTCACCCGAACATCGGAATTCCAGATGGGTCCAGCTAGCAGGTAGGGCCAGACGGGAAGCATTCAGGCCATGCCTACCCATTTATCTGTGTAGTGCTAACGAAGGGGATGGTTAGAAGAGCGGCACGAGCCCTGTACCGGCTCTTTCCCCTCCCCCCTGACGCCTGGAACCTTCGGGATGATTCACTGAGCCGCGAAACTTGCAGGCACAGCGATCTACGTATATAAGGGATGAAGTGGACGGTTCAGTTCAGTTCAGTTCTTGGCAAGCAGCCGTGAGGAGCGCCGGGCTAGTGAACGGACTGGAAGACTGTGTACGTGTATCAGAGGAGTTGTACGTAATTGTGAGTGTAGAGTGGATCTGTGACAGACGAACTGGCGAATTGTAATTGTGTGTGCTACATAATTCTGTGTAATCGGCAAGTGTTCCAACTGTAATTCGGTGGAAATAAAGAACATTTTGAGTTTGTGCAATTGGACTTTTAATTTCACGAACCCACAAAGTCACATTATTTACAGGAAATAAATACGTACAGGAAATATATGACTTGATGGTTGAAAAGTCAACCAAAATAAGAAAACTTTGCAACTAACTAACAAGATTCAAAAAATGGTCCCCATGTACACAAAAATCCCAGAGAATGATCACATTTTAAATGAAAAATAGGAAGAACTAAAACAAAAGTTTGAGATTGGGGAGAAAATGCTAAATTGTAATGGTATATTTAAATTTATTGTTAAAGGGATATTTGATATCTCTTTCAATTCTGATGAACTCAAGGGTTTTCTGCTTTTAGAATACCGTAGACTTCCTTCCAAGATGAACCAGATTTGGGTTTAGACATGTCTCAAAGTGAAGAGTTTTACCACTTTTTAACAGTAATGCTTTTATGTAAGAAAGATCAGAAGCAAGATAAATGATTCAAGCATAGGCTACTTATATCTATGTCAAATGCTTCCTTTCAGCATTTTGTATATTTTCAGAACAACTTTCCGGAGATGAAACAATAGTAAAATATTACTGACACAATTCTCTTAAAATAATTGGAGGAAAACCAATTTGGTTGTAAGCTTGGGCCCTCTGTGGTTCTAATAGGTACTGTGGTAAGTATACAAGCCAATGATACAGAAATACTTAGCTTCGGGCAGCAGAGTGATATTGGACACTTGGCGCTGATAATTCCGATTCTTGTGACATCTTGGATAACTTTTGTCGAGTAGCAATCTTTTTCTTCACCTTCAAAAGCTTGGTTTTCAGCCGCTGGAATGTTAGAGAAAACAGATTACAGGTCCTGGTATCTCCAGGATACCAAAGTATTGCAAAAATCATCACTGGGTCCAGTGATATGTTTGACTTTTTGTCAAATAGCATGATAATAAATGTGTAGGCATTACATCAAACTTTGATGTGGCACATCCAGATGGAACAGGTGTGTTCAACACCCAGTGATAAAGCACCACGATAAAAGCATGGAGGGAATGGACAGTTGTGACTAGTTGGACGGAAAATATGCTACTTCAGTCTATGGAAAAAGTGGTACTGGGACCTGTTTACAGGAATTTTGGATATGGCTATAGTAAATGTTTGATTATGTATAGAGAAATACATGGACTTGCTTGAATTTTGGAGTGCAGTATCTCAAAAATTTTTCAAACAGGAAGAACATAGGACAGCCAGTTTTATCACCTTGTGTATTACAGTTTGAATGGAGATTTTATGACTGAGGTCACTTCATGACTAAATATTCTTTACAGATTGAAGGATGTAAAGGCAGACCACTGACATTTTGCAAAAGGTACATTATAGCACAGCCACAGATGTTTTGAACTGTACCACAATTGATAAAAAAACTTCTGCTGCTCAAATGTTTCAGTTAATATGTGGTTCAACCTTAAATTATAAAGTTGAAGCATAAAGTACATGAATTTGATAGAAATTAATTTATTCATCATTACAGTATGTTTCGATGCTGATAATGCCCAGCACGTTATAGAGTGATGAATTTGGGACCCTGGGTGAACACAAAAGAAAACAATATATTGTTGACACAGAATATGAACTAATACATTACATATGTTCTTTTTAATTTTTGAAGAAAAAAATAATAAACTGGGGATCAATGGGTTAAACTTCCAAAATATCTTTGACATACATTAATTTTAGGGTAACTTTGTCACTTAATCTTTACTAGAGGTAAAATAGCATAATTGTGACAGTTTCTGAATAAACTAAGCTCCATTACAAATCTCCTGTTCTCATACAACTATACTCATATTTTCCTTTAATTTTAAAAAAGTAGTTAACATGTACCTTTCTTATTAATGCTAGTACAAGTAGAAGCATTCCAAAGAATATTAAAACATCTACTGCTTTTCTTGAACTTGGTTTCAACCAGGTTTGCAACTACATCACAGACATCCCTTTCGTCCTTGACATTAGTCAAAAAGATTGGTACAGAGAGTCCATATATAATTATAAAGAGATGAGATGGACTAAGCATTTATGACATCATTACAGCAAGTACCAACTTTTGATTTAAGCAGTGAACTGCGCCATCTGATGCAAATCCAGTAAGCTACTTTTACTATCTGTACCGTATACTGAAGATGGCAGACCGTGGAATGGTAAGCATAGCAGGTAAGGCCAAATATGTGAAAATAATGGCATATGTTTTCAAAAGACTGTAAATGAGTAAGTTAACAAAAAGTTCAGGGAAGTAGGAAATGGCAAACATAAAAGTAAAAAAATCACAACAAAATAAAAAAGTCAAACTTCATTAATAAGTGCAAGGCAGGGAAGAAGAAATAGGTTGACAGGCGCTTGGAAAGGGAATCTAAGTGCCATAGATACCTCAGTTATGTAATACCAAAAATCACAAATTATTATCTAACAGTCTACCAAAAGAAAAGGAACAAGAGCAGAAAGACATTTGCACTCCAGAAGGACAAGAACGTAAGACCAGCATGAGTTACTTTTAGCAGAAGAAGAAGAGAATAAAGAGCAGCACCAGAACTCCAAGTCAGTACCAGGGGATAACCCCCAGAAATGTAAACTGAACAAAAAAGTATATTGCATTCTAATGTCAATGCAAGGGATGACAATAGTGTTGTGGTGTTAGGATATTTCATGATTAAATATGTACAAGTGCATAACAAAGCCTCAAAACAAAAAAGTGTTCAAAAGCATAAAAACTGCTCTGTTATGCAAAAAACTTACGTTAGGTGATAGGAAAAGTACATCAATATTGTGAATCAGGTGGGATGTTTCAGGCAGTATCTGTGGCCCACATTTGGGAATTCGGGGTTAGATTCCTGTGGTCGAATTTTCTGTACTTGGCTTTTCTTGGGGGTTCCCAGGTCACCATGCGAATGCTGAGAAGAATGTTGTCGCCGGGGCATTATTGTACTGCTGCCAGCCCAAGGCACTTGCCGAGAGAGAGAGAGAGAGAGAGAGAGAGAGAGAGAGAGAGAGAGAGAGAGAGAGAGAGAGAGAGACAGTGTTGCCTGAATAATTCTTTCTTTCTCTTGCCGTTGTGAAAGACCATGAAACTTCGACAGCTTTTGAGAAACAATTGTTCGGGTATAAATAAGCAGCAAGGGTCAAGTCAGTCAGTTGTTAAAGGAGTTGCAAGTTGCTAGTGAGCTGTACAGCTGTGCTGCAGTGAATTCTATCGTGTGGCAGAGGACTTGAGAACTACTGTTTGTAGGTCACGACATTTTTGCTGCTGCAAAGGGGTGTACAAAGTGTCTTTTTACTGAAATAAAGAGCATTCTAAATTTCTGTAAACAAGACTTAATTCTAGGAATGCAATAAAGTCACAATATGTACCTAACATCTCCTGCTTCATTTCCTTTCATATCATTCTTTAATCCAAACATACCAGGTAGTAAGAGTCAGGAAAGTCAGTGCAGGTGGAAATACACGATCACCCAGAACTGGCGGGTAGAAGAAACTGCTTACTCTTGTTAGAGAACCAACATGGTTATGCCGGTATTCCTGGCTTCATGGATATGTGATGCACTTAACAATTTGGAAGGTTTTGATTGCCTAGGCAAGGATGGCCTGCCTCCATATACTTTGATGCAGCTATACATATTGTGACTTTGTGGGTTCGTGAAATAAAAAGTCGAGGTTACAAACACAAAAAACTGCACTTTATTTTCGTAGCAATACACTGTTCACAATTACATTTTGCTAGATAACCTAAAAACTGTTTATTTTAAAAACATTTCGCTCAACTGACTGTCGCTTCCGGTAACGATCGGCCCCGAAGTTTCCCGAATCTCCACCGGCCATCATTTATTGATCGGCATCGCGAGTCTGCCGCCAGTGTAACACTGCTCTCTCCTCAAGGCTGGTCGTCCCGAACAGTGCCTTCGTAGCGGGCCAGGCGATCCAGGTGTACCACCAACATCTTTCCTCGGGGCACCTTCTGGATGCGGTAGGCACGTCGTCAATCCTCTTCACCACACGGTACGGTCCTTGCCATGGCTGCTGAAGCTTCGGGCAGCGTCCCTTGGTCTGGGTCGGGCGGTACAACCAGACCAGGTCACCTTGCTGGAACCCTTGGCTGTTGGCTTACCTGTCGTATCGGGTTTTCATGCGGTCGCTCGCCTTCTGGATGTTCTGGCGAGCCATCTCGTGCATGTGGTCCACCAGGTTCTCCACATACTCGGTCGCTGGCTGTTTCACCCCCGGAGGGCTACCAAAAGCCAGGACACAGGGGAGGCGTAACTCTCGGCCAAACATTAAGCTGGCTGGCGTGATCCCCGTGGTGTCGTGTGTTGACGCGTGGTAGGGCAGCAAGAACAGTGGCACCTTGACGTCCCAGTCTCGCTGATGGCTGGCCACGACCTTCCTCAAGTGTTCCTCTAAGGTCTTGATGTACCTCTCGACCATCCGACTGGGGATGTAGAGGTGTTGTGCGGGCCTTGTTAACCCCAAGTCTCTCTAGTGCCTCCCTCATCAGGTTGGACTCAAAATTGGTGCCTTGATCACTGTGCAGCTCTAATGGCACCCCAAATCGGCAAAACACTTTCTCCACGAGGCAGTCTGTGATTGACCTTGCCTCTTGGTTCGGGATGGCATACACCTCCGGCCACTTAGTGAAGTAATCCACGACCACCACCAGGTACTTGTTGCCTCGGTGGGATATTGGGAACGGTCCAGCAATGTCAACGGCGATCCGTTTGAATGGCGCTCCAACGTTGTACTGTTGCATGCGACCCCGGCTCCTAGTCTGGGGGCTGCGACTCGCCGCACACACGTGACACTGACGGCACCATCTCTCAGCGTCTGCCCGGAGCCTCAGCCAGTAGTAGCGCTGCCGTGGTTTGTCAATCGTCCGGTTCGCTCCCAGGTGTCCTCCTGAAGTACCGGCGTGCACTTCTTCCAAGACTTCCGGAACCTTACTCCGGGGAAGTACCAACTGTTCTCTCTGCGTCTTCCCATCGGGTGATTCCCATACCCGGAACAGCACACCCTCTCTGGTCTTCAACGAGTCCCACTGGGCCCAGTAAGACTTGTAGGTGTCGCTCCTCGGTGCGACGTCCGCCCAGGTTGGTCTAGTCCCTGTCTCCACTTCCCTCAAGAGTGGCCCCAAGTCTGCGTCCGCCAGCTGCTCCCTCCTCAGGCCTGCGCTATCCCAGCCTTCCACAGGCACTGCCGTGACTACTCAAACTACTGCGGCACGTTCCTTCTCCTCCACTCTTGTGCATTCGGCGCACTCTTCTGGACAGGGTCTTGGGGACATAGCGTCCGCGTTACCGTGACTCCTCCCTCTGCGATGTTCCGAGGTGAAGTCGTACTCCTGCAGCCTCTGAACCCAGCGTGCCGTCTGGCCTTCCTGTCGCGCCGTTACCATCACCTCGCTCCTCGCGGGGACAACCACGTCTGCGTTCAAGATGACCCTGCAAATTCCAAGCCGCTCTTCTGGTTGACGGAGTATAACCTCTTCTCCGTTGAGCCTCAGGACCTTCCGGCCGACGTCGACCGTCGCCTCGTGGCTCCTGAGGGCATCCAGTCCCAGAATCACCTCCTCAGCCACCTTCGCGACGAACACCCACAGACGCACGGCACTCCGTCCCAAGGTCAGCTCCAGCAGGGCCTCCTTCTCCACAGGCAAGGTGTCGCCCGATGCCGTCACAAGCTCGTATGGTCGGCTAGGCTTCCTCGTCGGCAAACCCTTCGCCACGTCAGGTCTGATGATGGTCACGGCCGCCCCGGTGTCCACCAGCACGCGGCACGGCTTTCCTCTTACCCAGCCGTCCGCGATGAGGTTGTCATCCATCCGCCGGCTGACAGCGCGGATTGTCACTCGAGGGGATGGTGATGGCGCCGACGTACCCCTCTCCACGCCGGGCCTTACTCGTTCTTCCCGCTGCCCTTCCTGGTGTGGGCAGTCTCTCTGCAGGTGCCCGGGCTGTCCACACGCCCAACACAGGCCACTAGGTGTTCGCCGGCGTCCCTCAGCTGGTCTTCTGTCTGCGGCGTAGCGGACACTCCTCGTTCTCGACGTCGGGATAGATGCTACCTTGGCCGCCTCCATCCTTAATGCCGCTGTCAGCGCTTCGTGGATGGTTTTATAATCGCCGAGCATTAGGCGCTGACGAATCTCCGTGTCCCGTACCCCGTCGACAAAGTTGTAGGCGGCTTCCCGGGATACGAACTCCAGTGGCAGGTCAACCAAGGCCTTGCTAGCTAGCTGCTCAATCGCTATGGCGAACTCCTGCAGCGTCTCCCCCGGCTGCTGTGACCTTGCCTTTAGTTGGCTGCGGTACGCTGCGGCTAAGCGGTGGTTCCCGAAACGATTCTCCAGGGCCTCCCAGATGTCCTTGGGCGCCGCCGTTGTCTGCACCGCGTTTAGGACTTCCGCGGCCCGTCCCTGGAGGCTGGCTATTAGCTTTGTGGCCTCCTCCTCTGGTGACCATCTGTTGTGCTTGGCCACTGTGTCGAACTGGCGGCGGAAGACCTCAAATGTTGACGCGCCGTCATATTTCGGCGGTTTGACGCGCGCAGATGTGTCGCGTCCCGGCGCGTCGGCCTTCAAATCCTTCAGTTTCCTGCCGACGACGTCCTCTACTATGGCGTTCAGGGACTTGACGCTGCTGTCGGCCTTTCTCTCCAGGTCGTCAACGCGGCTCACCAGGTCCTCGACGCGCTCGTCCACTTGGCCCATCCGCTTGCCCAGCTCCGTCACGTTATCCCTCACGCCGGCCAACTGTTCTTCAAACTTCACGGCAAGGGCCTCGTTTGCCGCTTTCATCTCCGTGGCCAGGCTGTCGTTCGCTGCCCTCATTTCTGTGGTCAGTTCGGCCATCTTTGCGGTCATTGTCGTGGCCAAGTTGTTATTTGCCGCTTCCGTCTTCGCTGTTATTTCCGCGGCCAGGTTGTTATTTGCCGCTTCCGTCTTCGCTGTTATTTCGGCCTTCAGTTCTTGCATCTTCTTGGCGATGTTGTCGTTGACCGTCTTCATTTCTTCCATTTTGTGTAAAATCTTTTCCAGTGCCCGTTCCATAGCCGTTATCCCACTTCTGACGCCAGTTGTGACTTTGTGGGTTCGTGAAATAAAAAGTCGAGGTTACAAACAAAAAACTGCAGTTTATTTTCGTAGCAATACACTGTTCACAATTACATTTTGCTAGATAACCTAAAAACTGTTTATTTTAAAAACACTTCGCTCAAGTGACTGTCGCTTCCGGTAACGATCGGCCCCGAAGTTTCCCGAATCTCCACCGGCCATCATTTATTGATCGGCATCGCGAGTCTGCCGCCAGGGTAACACTATATAAGATTGCAAACATTTGCAATAAATACACTTAGTTAAACTAAGTAAAGTAGCAGCTAATGAAAGTAATGAATCCATTATCTTGCCGGAAAACTATTAGGGAAAAGAACACCAAAGCACACTTCTTCATAGTTTTCCACCAAAATGCAAAAAGCTTAAGAAACAATACAATAAATATTGAGGTGGTGTTTTCTGATCATTCTTAGATATAATCAGGGGCAGCTTTTCCTTACGTGCTGCAGCATGCTCTTTTCTGTTTTATAAATAATGTAGAAATTTTAAAAGGTCATGTAAATAACAATGCATTATTGCAAGTATAAGAAATCGGTGGTGATTTTTCACTGCACGGTGAAGCAGGGTCATCAACACTCATAGTTATAGCTATAGAACCTGAATATGCATTGAAAATCATTTAACAATCTATCATTTCTTTGTTTTAGCTCTAGAAACTAATTCCCTCCTAATTATGTAAACAGATCCAATACCTAATGGTTATTAAATCGGAGGGCAGATTGTTTGTGATGCACCTATCATGTTGGTACGATACTCCATTCCCGCGACCATAACAAGTGAATATGGTTGGCATGCTGGCATTGTATTGTCGCGAACCCGTATCTACGATCGCCTGGCTTGTTTACACAAAAGGAACTGATAGGCGGGCAGTGTGAAAACCAAGAGCCGGCAGACAAAGATAACATGCAGATAAAGTTCTGCCGAAACAAAGAAACTGAGATAACTGAAAATTTCTAGCTACTTCTTGACTGATAGAGACTGTTCGGGTTCTGGTTTATTTTAGAACAATCTAGAATTATCAATGTAGGTATTTAAATGATTGGCCAAGAGGTGAGTTGCAAGTTAGTTGTAAACAGAGTAAGCAGAGTCTGTTGTGTAACAAGAGTGTTGCTATAAAGAGAGCTGAACTGGATGCTGTTATTGTTGTCGACTTGGAAGATTGTGTTGTGATATGTGATGTAATTCTGCTGCTACAGAGTGTAATTCTACGCAAAAAAAGAACATTTAGAATTTAGGCAAATTGGACTTTTAATTCTACGATCCCACAAAGTGACAATATCCAAGTATTTTATAAATCCTTTCATGTAAGTGTTGAAAACAGTGTTGTTGTGTAAATTAAATTTATTGGGAGTCGATTAATGACACTAAACAACACTTACTTTTAAATTTTCCCGGAACTAGTTTCAGAGGCCTTCCCTCTATCATCAGTCGAGTATCAGCTGATGATAGGAGCAAGAGCTCTTGAAACATGTCCTGTGAATAAACAGTGCGAGTGAAGCAATGTGTCAATATCTTCTCGATTCACTTTTGTACGAATTACATGGACTTTTTCGTCGCTGTAAGCTGTTATTTTTGGGCACGAGCCGCCACTGGATACGTCATGTCTTACTTACAGAGTTGTGGTCAATAAAAAATGATGGCGTACTTCACTTCATGAAAGGGCAATGACTACTGTTCTAGCAATTATTGCTGAAAAATAAAAATAAATGGGGGAAATTAATGGTTCTTTCACACTAGCCATGTGTAGGAGGCACTATTAAAGGTTAGAGGCAGATAAAAGAAGTCAATGGCATTGGCGGTATTTGAAGGATGGATCTTCTGGTTTCTGTGCAGCTGCTCTAAAGCATTTGAGCTACCATGGCCAAGTTGCGAACATGACATTAAATTCTCTACGAGTCAGTTGGAGTTATGCAGCAGAATTATGCTATAGTTATGTTATATTGTTATAGTTATGTTATATTACTATAGTTCAACTTGAACCTTAGGCTTAAACACCATTTCAGGAACAAATTGCCAGTAGCATACCATCTTTTGAAGAAGAATCATGATATACAAGAAATTCAGTACTTAAAAGCTCCATTAACCACGTGGAAAAACATCCTCATAAAGAAATATAAAAGAAAATTATTTAATTAGGAAACAACCTTTGAAAAAAACCCTAATTTCAAATTCATCAACATACCAACAGGGACGCACCAATCACCTTCAATAACTTCACAAAACAGACGTCCATGATTCGACAACACCTCATTATATTAAGAACATTCTAACAAAACATGTTCTACAAAAGTACTAGCAATAAGTGGAGCATTGAGTATTACTTTGACTCAAAATTGTATTAATTTTGAGCTTCATTGTATCATAGTCCTTACACAATGAAATGGAATAAAATATTTACCTTCTTATATCGAGATTTAACTGTATTGGAACACCACAGTGAAGCGAAAAATTATTAATTTTTAGATGAGTCGTATTTTTTACACATCTGCTTCACTTTCGTACCTATTTTGAGGACATGTTTCGCAAATCATCGTTTGCATCTACGGCTCTTATGCGACTAAAGCTTGATCCAGCGGTGTGGGTAATTCTGGGGTTGTTGCTGCCATCTGTTGATTTAGTGATGAACTTAAATGTGGGATTCTCTTCTAGCGGGATTTCAAAGTTCATTAGTTGGTTTTTATGTTTTTCTATGTATATCCTCTCCCATATGACGAGTTCACTATGGTTTTGTACGTATTTTAGTAATTCTGTGCTATCTTCAATTTCATGATTTTCAGACCAGAAATGAGCTGCTATTGCGGACTTATCAATATTTTTGTATCTTAAGTGCCTGAAGTGTTCTTTCTTTCTAGTGCCTATGTTTCTTTTTGTCCTCCCTATGTAAATTTTTTCACAGTCTTTACACTTAATCTTGTAAATGCCTGACTTTTCCTCTGGTTTTATCTTATCAGTATTATTACTGTGAAGTAGGTTTTTAATGTTGTAATTGTTTTTTGGTGCCAATCTTATACTGTATTTCTTGAATATTTTTTGGAACTTTTTTGTGGCCCAGGGGTGGTAAGTAAATTTAGCAAATCTAATTTCTTGTTTTATTGGTGTGAGAGCTGTGATCTGTTTTAATCTCTTTTGAAGTTTGAATGATTTTAGTTTTTTATCTACAAGGTTTTTTCCATATCCATTTTTAATTGCAGTTTTTAAGATTTGATGGTATTCGTTTTGATATTCTTGCTGGCTGAGAGGTAGATTTACTAATCTGTGTGTGAGACTGTTGATGGTTGCATGTTTGTGTGGAATTGGGTTGAAACTATTTGCTTTGATGTAATTATCTGTGTGTGTTGCTTTTCTATGGATACCAAATTCTAGTTTTTCATTGCTTTTTTTGATTTTAAGGTCTAAAAAAGGTAGAGTACAGTCCTCTTCAGTTTCCACTGTGAATTGTATGCTGGGTTCTTGCAGGTTGAGTAGTTTCAAAGCATCATCTATTTGTTTGTAGGGCACTATTGCAAAGATGTTGTCTACGTATCTGTACCATGTTTTAAACATATGAGGGAAGGCTTTAGTTATGTGTGTTTCGAAAAAGCTCATGTATAGATTGGCCAAAAATGGTGATAGCGGGCTTCCCATAGCTAGTCCTGAAATTTGTTTATAATATTTTCCATCGAAGACAAAATAATTTTGATGTATACATTTTTCAGTCATTGCCAAATATTCTTCTATTGCATTGGCATCTAGGTTTATAGAATTTAGCCATTTTTTCAGTTGAATCAAAAGTTTGTCTAATGGAATGCTAGGGAAGAGGGAGCAGACATCAAAGGATACTAAAGTGTCATGAGGTTTTAGTTTAAGATTTTGAATTTTTTCTACCAGGTCTAAAGAGTTTTTTATACTCAGAGTATGGAATTGTGGAAAGGACTGAAATTTTTTGGATAGCCATTTTGCCAGAAGGTAAGTAGGAGTGTTTATATTATTTACAATGGGTCTCATGGGTATGTTGGGTTTGTGTATTTTAGGCAAACCATATAGTCTTGCAAGGGTAGGGTTGTCCGGTTTGATAGTTTTTTGTTCTGTAGTTGTTAAAATTTTACAATTAATGATGGTTTTTTGTACATCTTTTATGCATCGGTTGAGTGGATTAGAATCTATTTCCTGGAATTCTTTTTGTTGTAGTAACTCTAACATTTTTTCTTTGTATGTAGCTGTATCTAAGATTACTATTTTGTTCCGTTTATCAGCCCTTGAGAAGATTACATCCTTTTTCCTTAAAGATTTAATTATCTGAATTTGTTTCAAATGTTTTTCTGACTTTTTATTTATTAAGTTTTCCAATATAGGAGCTGATTTTTTCCTAATTATATTTTTGTCCATGGTTTCCAAGCCTTCTACTACTAATTCTATATCTGCAATGAATTCATCCGGGTTGCTGGAGTATGTTATACAAGTTTTTAGGCCTTGGTTAAGCACATCTATTTCTTCATTGTTAAAATTTTGCTTTGAGAGATTAATTACATTGTCTAGGGATGTGTTCTTTGCTGAAATTTTGTTATGTTTTGGTTGCCAATGATTATGATTATGTTTTAGTTTCTTATTTTGACGACTCATCTAAAAATTAATAATTTACCTTCTTGTTTCCCTCCTGCAACACTGCCCACCCTGAACCAAGCACAATTAGTCCTTAAGGATCTTCTTCTCCCCTTTTCCCTACAACCCTCTTGTCAATCACAAAACATTCAATGTAGACACTGCACTACTTGCAATGACTTTCAATTAGTTTTACCTTTTTGCAACAAAAACAAACTCCTTCACAATCAGCAGTAGGAACAATAAAAATTAATTCTTCTTTCACACCAGCTGTGTGTAGGACGCACTATGAAAGGGTAGAGCCAGACTGAAAAATTCAATGCCATAGCCGGGATTTGAACCACGGATCTTCTGGTCTCCATCCAGCCGCTATAACCATTCAGCTACTATAGTCAACATGCCAATATGACATTACATTCTCCAACTGACTCACGCTTTTCCCGGTAAACCACTAGGAGATCTCAAACACCACCATCCATGGTTCAAATCCTGGCTATGGCATTGAATTTTTCAGTCTGGCTCTACTCTTTCTGTAGGAACAATAGTTAATGACACTATAATGTCCGTTGGCGAACGTAGTACTGCCACTATATTCAGAGAAATGTTTATTACTCCCAGACTTTTACCAACATTTAAACAAGATGTGTAATTTATTTTTTATTCTCCTTTTTAATTAACATCCTCCAACATAAATACAGTTAAGAATTGAGTGAGAACATAGGATTAATGAATTTACACACAATAAAATGAAATGTGTAGTGTTTAACGCCCGCTTTTACTACATACGGCACCGCAGGCGGTGACACTGATGATGCATGAGATGAAGATGGAGCACCGGTGGAATGAGATGGCGGGGGAAACCGGAGGTCCCGGAGAAAACCCGCCCCAATGCCGTGTTGTCCACCACAAATCTCACTTTGCGGTCGCCTGGGATCGAACCCGGGCCGCCTTGGTGAGAGCCAAGCAAATTTACACACATAAATGTAAATTCGTTAATCCTATGTTCTCACTCAATTCTAAACTGGACATGGCAAATTTTCAGCTTACTTATTTTGATTCAATATCAAATCCACATGTAATTGTATATGTGGAAATCATCTTCAAGATGTCCCTCACATTGTATTTGATTGCCCGTTTTTCTGTTTTGAAAGATATGAACTTGAATTATTGCTTCAATCCTTAGGTTACACTTTCTCAAAACCACTTACACATATTCTGATGAATTACAAAACTTATCAATATTTCATGGCTTTCTTAAACAAAATATTTCTTAAGCTAAATGATTCATCTTGATGTTTACTGTTTGTCCGCTTGATATTGAATTTGTTATGTTTTTGTAAATTGTATTGTATTCATAAATTTGTATTAGGTTACCTTTGGGTAAAATAGGAATAAAAAAATTGGATAATAAATAAATAATAAATAATACAGAACAATGAATGAAACAGGTGAAGTGATGCTCAAATTAGCTGGATCCATAGAGCTTAGAGTTTCCTCTTTCGGAATAAAAAAAGAAAAGAAACCTTATCCAGATAACTCACTGTCACTGAGATCGGAACTTGGGATCTTTGGAATGTGAGGCAGTCAGAGCCAGGCAACTTACTTTTCAGATGTCTCTAGTAGAATGTTGTATAAACTGACTGACAAAACTGCAATATTAGGCTCAGAAATACATTAAAATTTGCCAATATAAACAGCTGATTATATAGTGTGATGAATGTGCAACATGTCAATAATTATACTCTTGGATATATTAGTGCTACAGCTAACTCAAGTGTTCACACTTAGTATATACTAAAATATATTAAAAAATAAATTAAACAGATGTAAATCTACCTATATATGTAAATACAACTTGTAGGAGTTCAAAAACTTGAAATAAATTCATTCATTCATTCAAGTGTTAGAGAAAGTAAAAATGAAGATGATCAGTTTACTGAAATTATAAAATATGACATGTACAAATAGAAAGTAGGGAAAAGCTAAGGTACAAATTTTCCCTAGGTAACATTAATTGTAATAATTATAAAAGGAGATCAACAAGTAGATTTTCTAATGTTAATTATAAATAGTGTTATCCAACATAAGTGATTCTGCAAGTGTGATTTTAAACTGTATATTTATAAATATATAATACAAATGCACACTTGACTTTTATGTCAGTGTCTGTATGTTAACCAAAATACTTCAGTCAACATGTGATCCAAGTCAACTGGGAGTTCTTGGTCAAGAAAGGTGCCTATGGTGAAATAAAAGGGACCAAAGAAGTTGAGACTTAATCATTTGCTCCTTCATTTTAGTCAGTTATTTTAACTGAACCATCTAATACCAAACCTAGAACACTTAACCGGTACAGGGGAGAAAGAGAGAGTACATTTACACGTAACAGCAGAATTAGGTT
>JAUKNK010000026.1:705000-1110000 GCA_030765055.1 Mantis religiosa | reverse complement strand
ATTGACGGCACCATCTCTCAGCATCTGCTCAGAGCCTCAGCCAGTAGAAGAGCTGTCGTAGTTTGTCAATCGTCCGATTCGCTCCCAGGTGTCCTGAAGTACCGGCGTGCACTTCCTCCAAGACTTCCGGGACCTTACTCCGGGGAAGTACCAACTGTTCTCTCTGCGTCTTCCCATTGTGTGATTCCAATACCCGGAACAGCACGCCCTCTCTGGTCTTCAACGAGTCCCATTGGGCCCAGTACGACTTGTAGGTGGCGCTCCTCGGTGCGATGTCCTCCCAGGTTGGTCTCGTCCCTGACTCCACTTCCCTCAAGAGTGGCCCCAAGTCTGCATCCGCCAGCTGCTCCCTCCTCAGGCCTGCGCTATCCCAGCCGTCCACAGGCACTGCCACAACTACTCGGACTGCTGCGGCACGCTCCTCTTCCACTCTTGTGCACTGGCCGCACTCTTCTGGACAGCGTCTTCGGGACATGGCGTCTGCGTTACCGTGGCTCTTCCCTCTACGATGTTCCGAGGTGAAGTCGTACTCCTGCAGCCTCTGGACCCAACGTGCTGTCTGGCCTTCCAGGTTCTAAAACCTCAATAGCCAGGTTATGGCGGAATGGTCAGTCCTCAGGTGGAATGGCTGACCACACAAGTACTTGTGGAAGTGCTCCAAGGTCGTTACTACCGCCAATAATTCTCGTCGGGTGACGCAGTAGTTCTTCTCTGCCTTGGATAGCATCTTGCTGTAGTAGGCTATCACTCGCTCACGGCCGTCCTGGATCTGCGATAGGACACCTCCAATGCAATGGTCGCTGGCATCGGTGTCCACAATAAAGGCGCCACCCGGTTGTGGGAAACCCAAAATTGGAGCACTGCACAGGGTCTCCTTTAGGTGCTGGAAAGCGTTTTCGGCGTCCTCCGTCCACACATAAGGCCGGTGTTCCTCTGTCAGGCGGGTGAGGGGTTTTGCGATGTTGGAGAACCCCTTTATGAAGAGGCCAAACTCACAGCCTGTGTCTTCTCCGGGTCTGTGGCCACTACGATTGCTGAGACTATGTGGCCTAAGTAGTTCACTTCCTTGCGGAAGAGCTGGCACTTCTTTGCGTTCAGCTTCAAGTTGGTGACCTGCAGTCTCTTTAGCACCTTACTCAGATTCTGGAGATGGTCTTCAGAAGTCTTACCGACGATGATCATGTCGTCCAGGTATAGCAGGCAGGCGTCGTAAGTCAGCCCTCTCCTCAATGACTCCATGAGGCGTTGGAAGTTAGCTGGTGCGTTGCAGAGGCCAAAGGGCATAACTGTGAACTGCCAGAGCCCTTGGCCTGTCGAGAAAGCGGTCTTCTCCTTGTCTCTCGGGTCTAGAGCTATCTGGCAGTAGCCCGACATCAGGTCCAGGGTCGAGAACCACTGTGCACCAGCTAGCGTATCCAGGGTGTCGTCAATCCGGGGTAAGGGGAAACAGTCCTTCCGGGTGACAGCGTTCAACTTTCAGTAGTCTACGCAGAAGCGCAGCTCGCCGTTCTTCTTTCTCACCAAGACTACAGGGGAACACCAAGGGCTGTCAGACTCTTCAATCACTCCCCTGAATCTCATGTCCTCCAGCAAGTCTCGTACCGCCCCTTGCATCGCCAGCGGAACGCGTCTTTGTTGTTGCCGATAGGCCAGGCGTCACCTTTGTCGATGCGGTGAAGGACTTTGTCCGTGCGGCCGTAGTCACTGTCGCCTTGGCTGAAGACTCTCTGGTATCACCTCAGCAGTTGTCGAACTTTCTCCAGCTGTTCTGCGGTCAGGTGGTCGGCCACCCTCTCCAGTAGGCCTTCTAGCCGGGGCCCCAGGTGTTGCGTCGGCACCGGCTCCTGTGTCTTGTCGATTGCTGTTACGCTCACCACGGGCTCGCACGTTCCCAACTCCGTCCCGGCCTGGACGTCGTGATCGGTGTCCGTTGGATTTAGCAGTCTCACTTGCACCTCCTCTCGGCTCGGCAGCAGTGCCCTGGCTACACACCGTCCGTGTACAAGCGTCTTCTGGTCCAGCATCATGTTCCTGGTTCTCTGGTCTTCCAGTTGCGCCATCACCACCACCTCGCTCCTCGCGGGGGCAACCAAGTCTTCGTTCAAGACGATCCTGCAAATTCCAAGGCGCTCTTCTGGTTGACGGAGTATAACCTCTTCTCCATTGAGCCGCAGGACCTTCTTGCCGACGTCGACCGTCGCCTCGTGGCTCCTGAGGGCATCCAATCCCAGTATCACCTCCTCAGCCACTTTCGCGACGAACACCCACAGACGTTCGGTACTCCTTCCCAAGGTCAACTTTAGCAGGGCCTCCTTTTCCACAGGCAAGGTGTCGCCCGATGCCATCACAAGGTGGTATGGTCGACTCGGCTTCCTCGTCGGCAAACCCTTCGCCACGTCAGGTCTGATGATGGCCACGGCTGCCCCAGTCTCCACCAGCACGCGGTACGGCTTCCCTCTCACCCAGCCGTCCGCGATGAGGCTGTCATCCATCCGCCGGCCGATGGCGCGCAGTCTCACTCGAGGAGATGGAGTGGACGGCGCCGACGTGCTCCTCGCCACGCCGGGCCTTACTCGTTTTTCCGGCTGCTCTTCCTGGTGTGGGCAGTCTCTCTGCAGGTGTCCGGGCTGTCCACACCCCCAACACAGGTCACTAGGTGTTCGCCGGCGTCCCTCAGCTGGTCTTCTGTCTCCAGTGTAACGGACGCTCCTCGTTCTCGACGTCGGGATAGCTGTTACCTTGGCCGCCTCCATCCTTAATGCTGCCGTTAGCGCCTCGTGGATAGTTTTATAATCGCCGAGCATTAGGCGCTGACGAATTTCCGTGTCCCGTACCCCGTCAACGAAGGTGTAGGCAGCTTCCCGGGACACGAACTCTGGTGGGAGGTCGACTAGGGCCTCGCTAGCCAGTTGTTCAACTGCCAGGGCGAACTCCTGCAGCGTCTCCCCTGGCTGCTGTGACCTTGCCTTTAGCTGGCTGCGGTACGCTGCGGCTAAGCGGTGGTTTCCGAAACGATTCTCCAGGGCCTCCCAGATGTCCTTGGGCGCCGCCGTTGTCTGCACCGCGTTTAGGACTTCTGCGGCCCGTCCCTGGAGGCTGGCTATTAACTGAGTGGCCTCCTCCTCTGGTGACCATTTGTTGTGCTTGGCCACTGAGTCGAATTGGCTTCGGAAGACCTCAAACGTTGACGCGCGCCGATGTTGTGTCGCGTCCCGGTGCGTCGGCCTTCAAATGCTTCAACCTCCTGGCGACGACGACCTCCACCATGGCGCTCAGGGACTTGAAGCTGCTGTCGGCCTTTCCTTCCAGGTTGTTAACGCGGTTAGCAAGGTCTTCGACGTCTTCCGCCATGGCGTTCAGGTACTTGGCGTTACTGTCGGCCTTTTGCTCTAGGTCATTGAAGCGGTTCGCCAGGTCCTCGACGCGCTCGTCCACTTGGTCCATCCGCTTGCCCAGCTCCGTCACGTAATCCCTCACGCCGGCCAACTGTTCTTCAAATTTGGCGGCGAGAGCTTCGTTTGCCACCTTCATTTCCGTGGTCAGTTCGGCCATCTTTGCGGTCATTGTCGTGGCCAAGTTGTTGTTTGCCGTTTCCGTCTTTGCTGTTAATTCGGCCTTCATGTCTTCCATCTTCTCGGTAAAGTCGTTGGCCGTCTTCATTTGTTTCAACCCTGCGGCCAGGTTGTTATTTGCCGCCTCCGTCTTCGCTGTTAATTCGGCCTTCATTTCTTCCATCTTCTCCAAAAGCTTTTCTAATGCCGATTCCATGGCCGTTATCCAACTTCCTGACGCCAGTTGTGACTTTGTGGGTTCGTGAAATTAAAAGTCCGATTGCACCACTCAAAAATGTTCTTTATTTCCACCTACTTACAGTTGAACACTTGCCAATTACACAGAATTATGTAATGCACACAATTACAATTCACCAGTTCGTCCGTTACAGTTCCACTGCACGCTCACAGTTACGCACACTCTTCCATTGCACGTACACAGTCTTCTCGTCCGTTCACTAACACGGCGCTCCTTCGCTGCTTGCCAAGCACTGACTTCCTCCAGCCCGACGCGTTCCTTATATAGGACCAACTGGCCAATCTAGAAGGTTCCGGATTAGATGAAATATCCCGTATGTTCGAGAACTCAGAGGGAGCGGAAAGAGACGGTACAGTGGTGTTTTTCCAGCCACCCCTCGTTACCGCTATAAGACAAATGAGTGGGCGTGGTCGAACGCCTACCGTCTCCTGCTGCTGCTGCCGGCCGGTTCTATAGGGAGTTCCGACGTTTGGGTGACACATTATTATTATTATTATTATTATTATTATTATTATTATTATTACTACTACTTAGTACAGGTATTGTCAAATCATTATACTTCTATTAGAATACTATGGCCAACTGAGTTACCTAGGAAGACGTCAGGTGTATTACAAAAGAATCTTAAATGAGCAATATTCTCTAAGCTAGATTTCTGGTATACATTTTTATACAAATCTTAAACAGTCAAATTTATTGCTTGCTGTGTATATGCTAAGCTCTGTTCATTTTCAAAACCATTTTTATCATGTTCAAACTGATGACTATAGAGGATAAACATATTTGTAAAGCAGCCAATGCAAATGAGCTCTTAAATGTAATTTGTGTTGTAGACTGACATAAAATCCTCCACATGAACTTTCACCAAAGATGGAGTATTTGAATATGTTAAAATATTAAATCATCCTGTAATAATTGTATATGGCACCATGGACTGTTTTGCAAAGAACTACTATGGTTGCCAAAATCAGCACCAAGAGAAGTGGCATTCCTAGCATTGCGTAATACAAAAAGGAGGGGAATAATAATAGAGAGAATGCTGAAATTCTGGTATAAGTGTATTAAAGGGCAGAAAGGGAAATAATTGAATCTGTGCATGAAGCAACAGAAAAGCCTTAAGAACACAAACAGTTGGTGGTCAGAATTGGAAAGAATGGTATCAAAGATAGGCATGGGAGATTTATGGAGAGCAGAGGAGTCAAAGCATAGCGATTTTTGGAAGGAAGTGAGAACTAGAGTACAAGACAAAGATAGGCAGGAGATACGGGAAAGTATAGAAGAAAAGAAATCTTTGAAACTCTATAAGCAATTAAAGACAGAATGGGGTACGGAAAAATATATAGATCAATGTGACAAAACTGGAAATTAAGGCATAGCATGGATGAGAGTAGGTATAATATATCTAAAAGGGTTGAGAAGTAATGAGGTAGGGATATGTGAATTTTGTGGGGATGAAGAGAGCACTGTTCATTATCTGATAGAATGTAAGCAGTTAACCAATTGCAGGAGAAATGGGACAGTGTGAGCAAAGATGTGGTGGCATTACGCACGTTAACGGGGATGGATGAAAAAAAAAAATAGATATATACGAGAATTCTTATATAGGTTAAGAGAAAAGTGGATTAGGGCAAAAGAAGCGAAGGTCAAGATGCTCAGGGAAACCAAAGGCTTATGGCCAGGGGACCTGAGTCAGCGAGTAAATCTTAGGTCAGCAATTTCATGTGTTTGTACAGGATGTATAATATGGCATGTGAGATATCAAAGTCATTGTAGTGAAACTGTAATGGAAACTGTACAAATACATATCAATATTTTGTCCATGGTATTTAAACAGTATATAAGAGGTGACACCAAATCTTTAGGGCTATGGATCTCTGTTGAGATACATAGAAGAGATTAAATACAGCTATCAATTGAAGCCAAGCATTATGTTAGGTGTGCTTTGCCTATTTTCACTCACATTTAAAAAAGAACTGAGAACAAAGGTTGGTATTTCAGAAGAAAAAAAATTAAGTCTAAGGAACAGAGAAGCTGATTACAGATCATTGAGATACAACTGGAGAACTCTCAAAATCAATTGCTCTACTTCTGTGTTCCCTGTATAAATATGTATTTAACAATCCCTAATCCATTACTGGATAATTTTTTTTTTTTTTTTATCAGGTAGCAAGAAGCCAATGTTGCCCACAAGTTTTCATGGTTTAAAGTACTGGCAAATATTCTAAAAGTGGCAATCATGAATAACAAAATTGGATTATTTAGCCATTAAACAGTACTATTTTTGGACATGATTAAGTAATTTCATATATCAAGATTTAAGTGTATTGGAACACCACAGTGAAGCGAAAAATTATTAATTTTTAGATGAGTCGTATTTATTACACATCTGCTTCACTTTCGTACCTATTTTGAGTGGCAGATGTGTAATAAATACGACTCATCTAAAAATTAATAAGTAATTTCATGATGATAATTCTATGTACTTGTATCTCAAATATTTACACAAAATACAAAACAAATACTTTTAGTTGGTTACAGTATATAATCTTTACATATACCCATAAGAAGGGCTGAAAAATGAGATTCATACATGATTTAGGTGAATAATTGAATGATTGCAATTCCTTTCTTGGAAGTGTTGAAAACAGTGTTGTTATGATGAGGATAGAGGCAAAGTCTCTGAAACATGTTCCAGAAAAATTTAAAAGTGTTGTTTAGTGTCATTAATCGACTCCCTTTAAATTTAATTGAATGATTGCTTGCACTCTAGATTACAATAACTGCTGCTGTTTAACACTTATTATTTAAATTATGTTTTTATACAGAGTGTTTGGGGTATAGATGCAGATATTTGTCCACTTTGGAATGATAGTTATTTGTCCTTTTCATCTAACAGTCCTGCAAAACAATCACGTGTGCCATGAAATAAACAATGCCTGCCAGTATAGACTGTCCATTTTGCTACTACCTCAATGTGTGACAAAGCATTTAAACTCAGTTTGGGTAGCTTGCCTACTCTGCTTATGCTGAAATGGCTTTTGAATGGCATGCCTACTTGGAGGTACTAACAACTAATTATAAGTCTGTAAACAAAGCAAATGCTGATGTAATATCATTCATTACACTGTGTTCAATTACCAATACAAATATCTGCAATTATACTCCTAATAGTCTGCATAGCTTTAATGTATTAACACATAAAATGTATTTTTATAACAAAGATACAATAAATAATTGTCTTCAAAGTTTTAAACACATTACTGTATATTATAACACTAAAAATTCACCATCTCCATGATAATAAACTAAACTTGCTACAGATGATAAGATTGTATGTATATTACTTTTACAGCCATTCCCAAAATAGGTACATTCAATTGTTTAAATCAGTAATCTCTAATCCATACAACACTTACAGTAGAAGTATCAAGATATAAATTGCTCCCTAAGAATAAATTTTGCAGAGAATGTAGCATAGAAGGGGTGCTGAAATGGAATACAAGCTGTTATTAGTCAAACACATCCCCTTGGTCAACTGGACACCTTTCTCCCAGACTTTTTGTTTACCCCTGCAATAGAGATCTTCAGTGGCAGTAGCAAGATGTAAGTTCCGATGGCAACTGTGGCTGTAGCTCATTGATTTGGTGAAGTGCTGCACTGTTATGTTGTTTGATTGACTCAAGTTGGGCGTGCTTCACTTTAATTTATGTTAATGCTGGAGCACATCCAAACAGCAGCTAAAGCTCAGCTCTATAACAAATCCCACTTAGAGCTGATTGGTCACTAAATACAACCAAGCTTTAACAAACCAATGGGCTCTGCATTCTCAAACACAACATGCTTCCTCTTACTCTCTTCTACCATTCTAAAACTAATAAAGTGGTCCCTAAAAACTTCTACAGCTTAAACCTGTTAAGGGTGGACAGACTACAGCCACAGTTGCAGTTAGAACTTCCATGAGTATCTACTGCCACTGAAGATGTCTACCACAAATATAGACAAAGGAGCCTACAAGCTCTGAAATTTGTTTAACTAATACCAATACCAGCAATGAAAGCCTGCATACCTCTTATATTAATATTTTTGAATAAGTGTATATGAGAAAATAATTATTGATTAGTAACATTTATTCAATGGAAAATGTTTCATTACATCTATTCATAGAGATTTACTTCATAATGCTAAGACTGTTACTAGTTTTCTGTTTGTGTTATCATAAATGTTAGAAAAATAAATTCCATATAATCAAAACTTTTTCTCATCGACATTTCTGAATTCTTTATTAAAACAGGTAATTTAAAATTTTCATGTAAAATGAAAGAACTTTTGGGAAAGCCTGCACAAGGGTAAAACCAATGATGTGATAAAATATGGCATGGACAACAATTCTATTAAGCTTCCATACTGGCCTTAGATCACTATAAACATTATTAAACAGTAGTCTTACAGACTTTTAATTTTATATCGTAATCTGGGGAAAGTGTATCCTGGTTCACCACTTTTGTATTCTTATATCAAGTACAGCCATTTTGCCAGTAATGCCTTCAAGTGGAGACAAAAGGCGTTGAAAAAAAAAAATTATGGTATGTGAAGTACAGAGTGTCTCAGTCAACTTGTAGTATAATTTATTACATTACTTAAGTGTTAATTCCAATTTACTTCTCAAATTAAAAAAAAATTACATGCAGTCTTGAAATGCAGTATATCTTCTACATGGAGCATTTAAACAACTTCATTTAAATATCACATATTTATACCTACATTCTTGTGTACTACTTATAAACAATGGAAAACATAATTTATTCCTTGTCTTAAAGTTGCACAAATTTCAAAACAGTTTAATATAAAATTGCACAGTATGAAAATTGTAGAAGGCAACCTATGCATTGCCTTAAACATGTAAACTCTTTTTGTTTCAGTGCAAAAACATTCACATTTAGAATTTTTCCCAAAATTAGAATTTAATTGCTTGAAATATAGCAGTGTATTCCTATGTTAATTTCTCAGAGGATGCTAGAGGCACTTCTATTTAATAAACCATGATTAAGGCAATAATGCCCTCAGTGTACTTAAGTAATCAGGTACTTTTACATATAATTTTGAGAACCATTTGATTGTGATACTCCTCGTGTGTATGACAGATGATTGTTATCTTTCAATAATATAAACATATCTTTGTTTTTATACTATGGCATATTAATACTGGTTGCATGGATACTAAATTAAATTATACAATTACTTTGGCTCAGTAACTAAATAATGACATTTTAAATGATTACAAAAATAAATAGTAAAGCTAAATGTTAAAAATCTCACAAATCTCCATAATAAAGAAGTAAACATACAAATATTTAATATATAAACCATAGGCTTGGGCAGCATGCCAACTTTAATTCCATCAGCGCCACTCTTTAAACATGAATGTGGAATGGTAAACAATACATGAACTTGCACACATTTTAAAACTAACATATTTCTGCAAAGAGGTTTTACACATAAATGGTGCCAGCACAACAATGTTGTCATACAGAAAATACAATATATTTCTGATGCATCCATTACAAATTTATGCAGCTTACAAATCTGTTTATGGAACTGTTTAACATTTGTTGATATTTGACACAACAGCTTCTAATCAAATAACTCTTCCCAATGTAACGTAACATTTTCTACTTTACTGTTAGGTGGTTTTATGTTATAAAAATGACTGATATTGCAAATAACATCAAAGATATTGTCTAACCCCAAGTTAATTCCATTAGAAAAATTGTTTTATCCATCACAGAAAATAACAGTAAGTAAACTTATTATATATTAAGCAGTGTAAATTACTCCAAGGTTTCATAAAAACAATGATTATCAACATAGTTTTTGCAAGAATGAATTAATTTAAGTAAGCTTTATATTCCGTTGTTTAAGGACTATGATACAATGAAGCACAAAATTGTATTAAGCTTTATATATTTATTTGCCTAGCTTTATGTAGGAGGGAATGTGTAATCGGATGCATATGCAAGACTTTACAGAAATCTCTTCAATGCTGACATGCTTATCTTTAAGAGCCAATTCTGGTATCTTAACCTTTCAGTACTAAATTAGGTTTCTCATAACAGCAATACTGGTTATTTTGTAAATCCAGTTATTGACATTCATCCCACTGTCATTACAGAGTAGCAATTAGTACAACAGTGATCTTATATGGTTTTACTCTAAGAGTTTGGTAGCTTGCATATTTCAACACTTTTTGAGGAGAATTTTCCAATTGTTGTCCAACTTTACCCAATCTCACCTCAGTAAATAAACATTGCTTTACCCTCAGCTTCTTATTAAGAACCAAACTCATTTCCCTAATTATGCATGATTGGAGGAATTTAGTAACAGTGATGTCAAACTATTTGCAGTCGGTTTTTAACACTAGGATATGAGCCCCAAAGGTCCAACATGCATATCAGAAATAAAGTAGTGCCCAATTTCGTCAGAAAAGTAGTAAAATTTGATCAAAATAGCAAACTTCTAAAAGCAGCAGAGAAAAAAAGTGTTAGAAACAGAAGAATAAACGTTATTAAAATAGGAATACTTTAGAAATAAAATTGTACCAGCTGCATCAAAAACTTGCGAACAATTTAGGAATCATAATTTGGGAAAATTCTGAAAACAATTTGTTTAAATATCTGAATGTAAAAATGAAGAGCAAAACAGCAAAGCTAAAAAAACTACACTTGAAAATTTATCCAGAAAAAGAAATAATTTAGAAAAGCCAACCAACTATCACATTTCCTTTCTTTGGAAGTGTTGAAAACAGTGTTGTTGTAATAAATTAAATTTAAAGGGAGTCGATTAATGACACTAAACAACACTTACTTTTAAATTTTCCCGGAAAAGTCTCTGAAACATGTTCCGGGAAAATTTAAAAGTAAGTGTTGTTTAGTGTCATTAATCGACTCCCTTTAAATTCAATTAACTATCACATATTTATTGAATGGAAAGCACTTCAACATATGTTTTTTATTCCCAGTCCAAAACTGGTAAAATGAATTGCATTTAATTAGTAGAAACTGGGTAAACAACATTTAATAGTAAAATTTCTCTCACAATTAAAATAGCAATTTTACCTTATTACCAATTTTGTGTCACAAAATATTAAAACAGTACATTTTAAATTTAAGGGCGACTTTGATTAATGAAACTAAACAACATAAATATTAAAAGCAGAAGCATTATTAACAGTGAAGTATTCTTCATATTTGAGTTTGATTTATGAGTCACTATGTTTACACTCAAACTTCACTTACTTGTTGTTGTATAATTGAAACGTTTTCAAGATCAGTCGATCTCATCCTCAGCTGTTTGGTGACTAAATGAACCTTCCACTTCTTGGGAAAAAATATTCATAAACAAAAACTGTGATAAAGTTATAAATTTTGAAATCCCGGCATTGCCCCTAATACCAGATGGCAGAGTGATCGGAGCTCCGTAGTAGTGGAAGAAGAGGAAGGTTCATTTAGTCACCAAACAGCTCAGGATGAGATCGAATGATCTTGAAAACGTTTCAATTATACAACAACAAGTAAGTGAAGTTTGAGTGTAAACATAGTGACTCATAAATCAAACTCAAACTAAACAACACTTACTTTTAAATTTCCCACAACATGTTTCAGAGGCTACTTGTCAACTGGACATCAACTTCTCCGGAAATGTTCTGGGAAATTTAAAAATAAGTGTTGTTTAGTGTCATTAATTGACTCACCCTCAAATTTAGTTTATTATAACACTGTTTTCAACACTTCCATGAAAGGAAATTACAGTACATTTTGTTTCTTTGTATACAATAATCATAAGGGTGCAACCTGGATGGTATTTGCAAGACTTACATTATGATCACAGAGAAAATATTGCTTGGTTAATTAATGGCAGAACCTCAAATTAGAAAAGCAACTTCTCAGTGAGATATGTCAAATTATAAGTTTTTGTAAGGTATCCCATCAATACTTACTTATAGATTAAAGCTTTTTCTATATTTGGTGCCAAAGGGAAACTTATTTATGTTTATGTACCTAGGATCACTCTAATTATAATTCTTTGGTCCAGATTTTGGTTGTACTTGTTGTGTAGTTCCTAATATCTTAACATTCAAACAAACTCATTACCAGGGAGAGGGGTTTTAGTAAGTAAACAAAGGAATGGTATTAACAGCACAGAGTATAGGGATCAGGTAGCGTGAGGTCTGAGGGACAGACACGCCCACTACTACACAACAGTCAGTTTGGGCGACGTCATATTTACTCTGTTGGCTGCATATCGGTACGCAAGAGCAACAGAGCCAAGACAATCTGCCGAAAGCCACGAATATTCAGACATCCATATCATCATCACAGTTGCCGTTGTTTGTGGAGAAATTTGGTAGGGAATCCTTCTTCACAAATGGCAAAACCATCATGTGAATTGAAAGGCCTTTTGTTACCTACAGGCTAACAATGGCTAAACATTACAGTCTTTGCTACCCGTGAATTCTGTTGCTCCTACATTTGAAACAGGATGTGCTATCGTCCGCGGTGCTGTCAATTTAGCTGCACTTCCGCGTCTCTGGTCAGTGCACTGTTAACTTGATGTATTTCTTACTAAAAGCCCACTCCCTGCTCATTACATATCAAATACTACTTGCTTCTGTGCAGTATAAATGACACTGAGCAAGTGATATAAAAGCTGATTTTTCACAACATACTGCTATAAATATCTTCAAAAATTAAAATATACTTAAACCATATTCTGGCACCATTTAAAACGTGTAAAAGAAACTAGGATAAAAAATAATATACAAACTTTAAAAATAAAGTTTATAAATAGAACTAACTGCTCATATATTTCTATGAAGTATCATATTTTATCGCATAAGCCCCCTCTCTTATGATTTTTCATCACTAAAAATTATTTACGTTTAAACATTGCATAATTCCCTCTCCTGATTCCTTCTTATTGGAGTGGCCTTCAAATGACTTGATACTGGACAACAAACAATGCAGCAGTGCTTGTCACGGACAACAATGGACACAGTGCTTGCCACAAAAATACTCGTATTGTCATTATTACAACGTATCGTAAAATTGAAATGTGAAGTTGCAGATGTGTTTCTAAGTCAGTTTGTTATGTCGTCATACTGTTGAAATATTCAAACTACACGGCAACATTTAAATTAAATGTATTATCTTACGCCAATGCAAATGGGGTGAAAACTGCAGAAAGACATTTCTCCGTTTATCCTAATTCAATACGGTATTGGCGGAGACAAAAAGATAAACTCAAGGCTAGAAAGACAAGCTCCAAATCTTTCAGTGGGCCTAAAAACGGAAAATAACCTGAAATTGATAATGGTGTAATTGGTTATTTCAATGAACTTTGGAATGATTGTAGTGCGGTGCCTTACGAAATGATTCAGAAGAAAGCAAGCCAGATAGCTGCCACGTTCCACATTGACAGTAAGGATTTTAAAGCAAGCATCGGTTGGGTGATTTGTTTTATGAGACAGCAAAATCTCAGTCTATGGAGAAGAACATCTTTGTGTCAGAGTTTACCTCGAGACTATACAGGTAAGGTATTTGAGTTGCATCGTTACATAATACAAGTACAACAGCAATATGACCATTTGCTCTATCAGACTGGTAACGCTGACCAGATGCCAGTTTTCTTTGATATGCCACATAACACCAACATTGCTGAAATTGACAAGTGTGTGCTTGTGAAGACAACTGGAGTGGAGAAACAAAGATGCACAGTGATGTTGTGCATTACAGCAGATGGCAATTAACTTCCACCTTATGCCACCTTTAAAAGGAAGACCTTACCAAAGGAGACTACCCCACAGGGAATTCACTTGCGAGTTCAAGAAAAGGGCTGGATAACAGCAGATTTGATTGTGGATTGGTTGGAGAAAATCTGTGGAAGACGACCAGGGGCATTGTTACAAAACAAGTTCCTTCTTGTCCTAGACAGTTTCTGAGGTCACCTGTTGGAGGCTGTAAAGGAGAAAATGAAAAGGAGGAAGTCCCATTCTGTCATCATCCCTGGAGGTTTAACGTCCATTCTTCAACCTTGAGATGTCAGCATCAGCAAACCCTTTACAGAATATCTTCAATGCCTGTATTTAGAATGGATGGTGGCAGGATCTCATTAGCTGACTCCAGGATGCAAGATAAGGAAGCCATCAATACTGTGACTTTGTGGGTTCGTGAAATTAAAGTCCAATTGCACAACGCAACAATGTTCTTTATTTCCTTCGAACTACAGTCGGAACACTTGCCGATTACACAGAATTACGTAATGCACACAATCACAATTCACCAGTTCGTATGTCACAGGTCCACTGCACGCAGTTACGTACACTCCTCCGATGCACCTACACAGTCCGTTCCCTCCCTGGGCGCTCCTCACAGCTGCTCGAAGAGAACTGAACTGACTCGCCACTGCAGCCCCTATTATAGGAATATCACTGTTTTCTGAAAGCCTCGCGGTTCAGCGAATCATCACGAAGGTTCGAGACAGCAGGGGGAGGGAAAGAGATGGCACAGTGACGTTTTTCCAGCCACCCCTCGTTACTGCTACAAGATAAATGGGTAGGCATGGCGGAATACTTCCCTTCTAGCCCTACTGCTGGCTGGTTCTATCGGGACTTCTGACGTTCGGGTGAAACTGCTCCCTGCTCAAAACTGGTCGTTCCGAACAGCACCATCGCAGTGTGCCAGGCGATCCAGGTGTAACACCAACATCTTCCCTCGGAGAAGCTTGTGGATTCGGTAGACCACGTCGTTAATTCTCTTCACCACCCGGTACGGTCCATGCAATGGCTGCTGGAGCTTCGGACAGCGTCCCTTGGTCCGCATAGGACGGTACGACCCGACCAGGTCACCTTGCTGGAACCCTTGGCTGTTGGCTTGCCTGTCATATCGGGTCTTCAATCGGTTGCTCGCCTTCTGGATGTTCTGGCAAGCCATCTCGTGCATGCCGTGGAGGTGGTCCACCAGGTTCTCCACATACTCGATCACTGGCTGCTTAGTCTCCAGAGGGATTCCAAAAGCCAGGTCACAAGGGAGGCGTAACTCTTGGCCGAACATTAAGCTGGCTGGCGTCATCCCAGTTGTGTCGTGTGTAGACGAGCAGTAGGCCAGAAAGAACAGTGGCACCTTGACGTCCCAGTCTCGCTGATGGCTGGCCACGACCTTCCTCAGGTGTTCCTCTAAGGTCTTGATGTATCTTTCGACCATGCCATCCGACTGGGGATGTAAAAGCGTCGTGCGGGTCTTGTTCACCCTAAGCCTTTGTAGTGCCTCCTTCATTAGGTTGGACTCAAAATTGGAACCCTGGTCACTGTGTAGCTCTAACGGCACCCCAAATCGGCAGAACACTTGCTCCATGAGGCAGTCTGTGATTGTCCTTGCCTCTTGGTTCGGGATGGCATACACCTCTGGCCACTTGGTGAAGTAGTCCACAACCACCATCACGTACTTGTTGCCTCAGTCGGACATCGGAAATCGTCCAGCTATGTCGACGGCGATCCATTCGAATGGCGCTCCGACGTTAATACTGCTGCATGCGACACCGGCTCCTAGTCTGGGGGCCACGACTCGCTGTGCACATGTGACATTGACGGCACCATATTTCAGCGTCTGCTCGGAGCCTCAGCCAGTAGTAGCGCTGCCGTAGTTTGTCAATCGTCCGGTTCGCTCCCAGGTGTCCTCCTGAAGTACCGGCGTGCACTTCCTCCAAGACTTCTGGGACCTTACTCCAGGGAAGTACGTTCTCTCTCACTCTTCCCATCGGGTGACTCCCATACCCGGAACAGCACGCCCTCTCTGGTCTTCAACGACTCCCATTGGGCCCAGTACGACTTTTAGGTGGCGCTCCTCGGTGCGATGTCCTCCCAGGTTGCTCTCGTCCCTGCCTCCACTTCCCTCAAGAGTGGCCACAAGTCTGCGTCCGCCAGCTGCTCCCTCCTCAGGCCTGCGCTATCCCAGCCATCGGCAGGCACTGCCGTGACTACTCGGACTGCTGCGGCACGCTCCTTCTCTTCCACTCTGGTGCACTGGCCGCACTCTTCTGGACAGGGTTTTCGAGACATGGCGTCGGCATTACCGTGGCTCTTCCCTCTACGCTGTTCCGAGGTGAAGTCGTAGTCCTGCAGCCTATGGATCCTAAGTGCTGTCTGGCCTTCCAGGTTCCTAAAGCTCAATAGCCAGGTTAGGGCGGAATGGTCAGTCCTCAGGTGGAATGGCTGACCGTACAGGTACTTGTGGAAGTGCTCCAAGGTCTTTACTACCGCCAGTAACTCTCGTCGGGTGACGCAGTAGTTCTTCTCTGCCTTGGATAGCGTTTTGCTGTAGTAGGCTATCACCCGCTCATGACCATCCTGGATCTGCGATAGGACACCTCCAATGCAATGGTCGCTGGCGTCAGTGTCCACAATGAAGGTGCCACCCGGTTGTGGGAAACCCAAAATTGGAGCACTGCACAGGGTCTTCTTCAGGTGCTGGAAAGCGTCTTCCGCGTCCTCCGTCCACAAATAAGGCCGGTGTTCCTCTGTCAGGCAGGTGAGGGGTTTGGCGATGTTGGAGAACCCCTTTATGAAGCGCCAGTAATAACTGCACAGCCCCAGGAAACTGCGCAACTCTATCTTATCCTTTGGGTGAGGCCAATCTCTCACAGCCTGTATCTTCTCCGGGTCTGTGGCCACTCCGGTTGCTGAGACTATGTGGCCCAAGTAGTTCACTTCCTTGCGGAAGAGCTGGCACCTCTTTGCGTTGAGCTTCAAGTTGGTCGTCTGCAATCTCTGTAGCACCTTACTCAGATTCTAGAGTTGATCTTCAAAAGTCTTACCGATGATGATGATGTCCAGGTATAGCAGGCAGGCGTCGTAAGTCAGTGCTCTCATCACTGACTCCATGAGGCGTTGGAAGGTAGTTGGTGCGTTGCAGAGGCCAAGGGGCATAACTGTGAACTGCCAGAGCCCTTGGCCTGTCGAGAATGCAGTCTTCTCCTTCTCTCTCGGATCTAGAGCTACCTGCCAGTAGCCCGACTTCAGGTCCATTGTCGAGAACCACTGTGCACCAGCTAGCGTGCCCAGAGTGTCGTCAATCCGGGGTAAGGGGAAACAGTCCTTCCGGGTGACAGCATTCAACTTCCTGTAGTCTACGCAGAAGCGTACCTCACCATTCTTCTTTGTCATAAAGACTACAGGGGAACACCAAGGGCTGTCAGACTTCAATCACTCTCCTGGATCTCACTCTCCAGGATGTCTCGTACCGCCCCTTGCTTCACCAGCGGAACGCGTCTAGGTGGCTGCCGAATAGGCTGGGCATCTCCAGTGTCAATGCGGTGAAGCACTTTGTCCGTGCAGCCGTAATTCACTATCGCCTTGGCTGAAGACGCACTGGTATCGCTCAGCAGTTGTCGAACTTTCTCCAGTTGTTCTGCGGTCAGGTGGTCGGCCGCCCTCTCCAGTAAGCCTTCTAGCCGGGGCCCCAGGTGTTGTGTCGGCACCGGCTCCTGTGTCTTGTCGATAGCTGTCATGCTGACCACGGGCTCGCACGTCCCCAGATCCGTTCCGGCCTGGATGTCGTGTTCGGTGTCCGTTGGATTTAACAATCTCATTGGCACCTCCTCACGGCACGGCAGCAATGCCCTGGCTACACACAGTCCGTTGACAGGCGTCTTCTGGTCCAGGATCATGTTCCTGGTTCTCTGGGCTTCCAATCGCGCCGTCACCACCACCTCGCTCCTCGCGGGGACAACCACGGCTTCGTTCAAGACGACCCTGCAGATCCCAAGGCGCTCTTCGGGTTGATGGAGAATAACCTCTTCTCTGTTGAGCCGCAGGACCTTCCTGCCGACGTCAACCATCACCTTGTAGCTCTTGAGGGCATCCAGTCCCAGAATCACCTCCTCAGCCACCTTCGCGACGAACACCCCGAGACGTACGGCACTCCGTCTCAAGGTCAGCTTCAGCAGAGCCTCCTTCTCCACAGGCAAGGTGTCGCCCGATGCCGTCATCAGCTGGTATGGTCGGCTCAGCTTCTTCGCGAGCAAACCCTTGGCTATGTCAGGTCTGATGATGGTCACGGCTGCCCCAGTGTCCACCAGCACGCGGCATGGCTTTCCTCTTACCCAGCCATCCGCGATGTGCTCCTCGCCACGTCGGGCCTTACTCGGTCTTCCGGCTGCTCTTCCTGGTGTGGGCAAGTGTCCGGGCTGTCCACACCCCCAACATAGGCCACTAGGACAATACCGACGATGTGCGAGTGGACAATCCATGCGTGGGAGTAAATTAGAAGTTTTTTAAAAAAAATGGAATTTCTTGTGCCATTGATGGTTCTGAGGACGACAAGTTGTAGAACAGTGCAAATGAAGATCTGTTATCTGAGACAGTGATGATTGTGACAAAAGTGAGACCGCAGAATAGAGAAAAGAAATAATAAAACAGTACATTGTAGGCCCAATGAAACCATGTTCTGTATCCAGTTCATTTACAAATTACTGTATACCTATATAGGTTTTACATAATATATGGTTTCCCTTCCTTTTTGAATTCCTAGCAGCATTAGTCGCATAATTCCCTCCCCAGTGTTTTCAAGCAAATTTCTCGACAAAAAAGGGGGGAATTACATGATAAAATATGGTATTCCACTAATGGATAAGACCATTACATTTAAAATAAGATGTGACAAAATTTAAAATGTGATTAAAGTAAAGGAATATCATTTCCTACATTGCTTTAGTGCTTTTTAAAATGAATGATTGCAGATATCTTACATGTGTAACCGCTATGTTTCCTCTCTATAATATGCAGACATTCATAGTTATATGCATTTTCAAGAATGCAGAGAAAAAGGGAGAGCATCCACTGATGGAGAGTCAAAGTTTGAAGTACAATCACATTTAGTGCATGAAACACAGAAGGCATAGATCATGTCCTTCTATATGATCTTAGAGATTAGTCTAGTTGTAACTACTGGCAATGTAAATATGAAAAAGGTCTCAAATATAGCTTTTAATATATAAAAGCTTTTCACTTATATGGTGTCTTGGAATAAAATGTACCTTGAGCACAATATGGTAGTGTGAGAAATTGAATTGAATTTTCAGATTTTCCTTCTTCTCTGTACTATTCAAAATGCAAATAACTCATCTGTTTTGTGAAATTTCATTTACAATGGCCAACAATGAATTTGTTACATAAACAATGTTTGGTGTTTCTTATGTATTTTCATTTGCTGTTCCCAAAAATGAAGTGACAAATTTTCCATCATCCACCGCTTTATAATAATTATGAAAATATGTTTACCCCATTTATTAGTATTTGCAGTACATAGCATGCTGATTAGAAAGAGTATTTTACATTTATATTCCAATTCATTATGCCAACAATTAACTTATACGAGGGGAGATAAATGAAAACCAGAAAACTGACATAAGATTTAAAACTGCTTTTATTATAGTAAGACCTGGTACACATGTGCATTGGTCCTTTGACCCCATGTGACTCAGCAACACACCACAGCAGTGTCCCTCTGTTGGAGTGCACCAAAGCAGAGCAGCGTGCAGTGATCCATTTGCTACACAGTGAAGGCATAAGACCATTGTCATGGTTGTGCTCACCATATTGTGACTTTGTGGGTTCGTGAAATTAAAAGTCCAACTGCACCACTCAAAAATGTTCTTTATTTCCACCGAATTACAATCGGAGCACTTGCCGATTACACAGAATTACGTAATGCACACAACTACAATTCACCAGTTTGTCTGTCACAGGTCCACTGCACGCAGTTACGTACACTTCTCCGATGCACGTACACAGTCCGTTCCCTCACTGGGCGATCCTCACGACTGCTCGACAAGAACTCAACTCTCTCCAGCCCGGCGCGTTGCTTATATAGGACAAACTGGCCAATCTGGAAGGTTCCGGATTAGATGAAATATTCTGTATGTTCGAGAACTCACGAGGGGGGGTGGGGTGAAAGAGACGGCACAGTGATGTTTTTCCAGCCACCCCTCGTTAGCGCTATAAGACAAATGGGTGGGCATGACCGAACGCCTACCGTCCGGCCCCACCGCCGGTCGGCTCCACAGAAAGTCCCGACGTTCGGGTGACAATATAGTCCATGATGAGTTGAAGTACGGAAAATGGCTTCAATATGGGTGCCCCGCCGGCTGACTCCCGAAATGAAGGAATGCCGAGTCAATGTCTGCCAGGAGCTGCATCGCCACTACAAACTTGAAAGTGGCACTTTTTGAAGCAGATTGTGACTGGAGCCAAGTGCTGGGTCCATCACTACTACCTAGAAACCAAGAAACAAGTTTGCGACTGACACGGAGGTAAAACAGATGGTGCATGAGTGGCTATGCGCACAGCCAAAAGCTTTTTTTTCCCTGAGGTATCAATGCCCTCCAGACTCGGTGGCAGAAGTGTATCAAAAAGCAAAGGGACTACATTGAAAAATAGTGTACTATTTTCAAATCTGTCTGTAACAAAGGATCTGTGAATAAATATTTCCAGTTTTCATTTGACTAACCCTCATTAAAAATTGGTGATAGTTGCCTTGGATTCACTAGTAAAATTGACATTCCCTTGGATAACTGTGATTACAAGGAAAGGTTTGCAGTTGAATAGAAGCTTTTTTTTTTTAAAGAAAGAAGATAATTCTGTGCTCTCACGTTGTCAATTGAGACAGAAGTGTGTAATACTGTGACTTTGTGTGTTTGTGAAATGAAAAGTTCAACTGCACCACTCAAAAATGTTCTTTATTTCCACCGACTTAAAGTTAAACTCTTGCCAATTACACAGAATTACGTAATGCACACAATTACGATTCACCAGTTCGTCCGTTACAATTTCACTTGCACTCGTAATTACGTACAATCCTCCGATGCACTCACACAGTCTTCTCGTCGTACACTAGCACTGCATTCTTACGCCAAGAACTGACTGACTCCTCTTGCCCGACGTGTTGCTTATACAGGGTCAGCTAGCCGATCTGGAAGGTTCTAGATTAGATGAAATATCCCGTAAGTTCGAGAACACAGGTGGAACAGAAAGAGATGGCGCAGTGATGTTTTTTTCCCAGCCACCCCTTGTTACCGCCACAAGACAAATGAGGGGTGCGTGGCGAGCGCCGACCGTCCCCTGCTTGCCCGCTCTATAGGGTGTTCCGACGTTCGGGTGACACTGCTCCCTCCTCAAAGCTGGTCGTCCCGAACAGCACCATCGTAGCGTGCCAGGCGATCCAGGTGTACCACCAACATCTTCCCTCGGGGAACCTTCTGGATGCGGTAGACCACGTCGTTAATCCTCTTCACCACCCGGTACGGTCCTTGCCATGGGTGCTGGAGCTTCGGGCAGCAACCCCTTGGTCTGGGTAGGACGGTACAACCAGACCAGGTCACCTTGCTGGAACCCTTGGCTGTTGGCTTGCCTGCCATACCTGGTCTTCATGCGGTCGCTCGCCTTCTGGATGTTCTGGCGAGCCATCTCGTGCATGTCGTGGAGATGGTCCACCCAGTTCTCCACATACTTGGTCGCTGGCTGTCTCGCTTCCGGAGGGCTTCCAAAAGCCAGGTCACAAGGGAGGCGTAACTCTTGGCCGAACATTAAGCTGGCTGGCGTCATCCCAGGTGTGTCGTGTGTAGACGAGCAGTAGGCCAGAAAGAACAGTGGCACCTTGACGTCCCAGTCTCGCTGATGGCTGGCCACAACCTTCCTCAGGTGTTCCTCTAAGGTCTTGATGTATCTTTCGACCATGCCATCCGACTGGGGATGTACAGGAGTCGTGCGGGTCTTGTTCACCCCAAGCCTTTGTAGTGCCTCCTTCATTAGGTTGGACTCAAAGTTGGTACCCTGGTCACTGTGTAGCTCTAACGGCATCCCAAATCGACAGAACACTTGCTCCACGAGGCAGTCTGTGACTGCCTTTGTCTCTTGGTTTGGGATGGCATACACTTCCGGCCACTTAGTGAAGTAGTCCACGACCACCATTGGGTATTTGTTGCCTCGGTCGGAAACTGGGAACGGTCCAGCAATGTCAACGGTGAGCCGTTCGAATAGCGCTATGACGTTGTAATGCTGCATGCGACCCCGGCTCCTAGTCTGGGGGCCGCGACTCGCCGCGCACACGTGACACTGACGGCACCATCTCTCAGCATCTGCTCGGAGCCTCAGCCAGTAGTAGCGCTGCCATAGTTTGTCAATCGTTCGGTTCGCTCCCAGGTTTCCTCCTGAAGTACCGGCGTTCACTTCTTCCAGGACTTCCGGTACCTTACTCCGGGGAAGTACCAACTGTTCTCTCTGCGTCTTCCCATCGGGTGACTCCCATACCCGGAACAGCACGCCCTCTCAGGTCTTCAACGAGTCCCATTGGGCCCAGTACGACTTGTAGGTGGCGCTCCTCGGTGCGATGTCCTCCCAGGTTGGTCTTGTACCTGCCTCCACTTCCCTCAAGAGTGGCCCCAAGTCTGCGTCCGCCAGCTGCTCCCTCCTCAGGCCTGCGGTATCCCAGCCATCCGCAGGCACTGCCACAACTACTCGGTCTGCTGCGGCACGCTCCTTCTCTTCCACTCTTGTGCACTGGCCGCACTCTTCTGGACGGGGTGTTCGGGACATGACGTTACCGTGACTCTTCCCTCTACGACGTTCCGAGGTGAAGTCGTACTCCTGCAGCCTCTGGACCCAACCTGTTGTCTGGCCTTCTGGTCGCGCCGTCATCATCACCTCACTCCTCGCAGGGACAGCCACGTCTTCGTTTAAGACGATCCTGCAGATTCCAAGGCGCTCTTCTGGTTGACGGAGTATAACCTCTTCTCCGTTAAGCCGCAGGAGTTTCTTGCCGACGTCGACCGTCGCCTCATGGCTCCTGAGGGCATCCAGTCCCAGAATCACCTCCTCAGTCACCTTCGCGATGAACACCCACAGACGCACGACACTCCGTCCCAAGTTCAGCTCCAGCAGGGCCTCCTTCTCCACAGGCAAGGTGTCGCCCGATGCCGTGACAAGCTGGTATGGTCGGCTCGCCTGGTCTTTCGCGGCCAGGCTGTTATTTGCCGCTTCCGTTTATGCAGCGAGGTTTTAATTTGCCGTCTTCATTTCCTTCAACTCTGCGACCAAGTTGTTATTTGCCACCTCCGACTTCGCTGTTAATTCGTTCATCTTCTGCAAAAGCATTTCCAATGCCGATTCCATGGCCATAATGTTCGGTGATGTTGTTGTCCCGCTTCCTGACACCAGTGTGACTTTGTGGGTTCGTGAAATGAAAAGTCCAATTGCACCACTCAAAAATGTTCTTTATTTCCACCGACTTAGAGTTAAACTCTTGCCAATTACACAGAATTGCGTAATGCACACAATTACGATTCACCAGTTTGTCCGTTACAATTTCACTTGCACTCGTAATTACGTACAATCCTCCGATGCACTCACACAGTCTTCTCGTCGTACACTAGCACTGCATTCTTACGCCAAGAACTGACTGACTCCTCTTACCCGACGTGTTGCTTATATAGGGTCAGCTAGCCGATCTGGAAGGTTCTAGATTTGATGAAATATCCCATAAATTCGAGAACACAGGTGGAACAGAAAGAGATGGCGCAGTGATGTTTTTTTCCCAGCCACCCCTTGTTACCGCCACAAGACAAATGAGGGGGGCGTGGCGAGCGCCGACCGTCCCCTACTTGCCCGCTCTATAGGGTGTTCCAACATTCGGGTGACAATACTGTCCATTATAAGGAGTACTGCATAAGAAACATGTCTAGAAGGTGTGTTACTGACATAATGAGCTCACATCCAAAGTGCAGATGCAACACATTAGTTCTATTATAAAATTTGCAATACCCGGAAACACCATGAACCAAATCCGCAGTGTGTCTGTGAGCTGTGCACAAAATTCTGTGACCGCTACGATGTCATAATGTCTCAGAAGAGAGCAGTATCCTTAACAGTTTACTTAAAAAATAACTGAACAATGACTCTGTGAGGCTAACTTTACATTATGCACATTTTGCTCTTTTTCTACTATTATTAATGTCCTTGAAAATACACTTTCTACACTACCATCCTGATTTCTTCCCTGAAAATCTAGGGGCCATGAGCAATGAACATGGGAAGTGTTTCCAAAAGGATATAGTGGAAATGGAAAAGTGCTATCAGGATAAATGGTGTCCAAATTGTTGGCAGACTACTGCTGGACATTGAAGAGGGATCTTTCTAAAGGGAAGTCGACATACATTACAAGTGAGTAAATGCTATTTCAGCTAAGAGATAATGGTATAGTGTATAGATAAGAAAACTGTTTTTGAAGTGATTACTTGAAAATCCAGAATGATGGAAAAGTTCTGTAAAAAGCTTTGAAATCAGCACAAAAATCAAGCCATAAATACCTTAATAGCAGAAAAAGGTTCAGATTCTGTTGGCCACTGTTATAAGAAACCTTGTACCATTAAAAACAATGTATGTAAGTACCTTTATACAATTACAAATAGCTCTCAAAAAGGTTTTCATTTGGTAGATGGTGCACATAGTCTAAAACAAATCTATGTTCTTATAGGATAAAGGTTTTAAAATTAAGTACCCTCCACATAAAACATTTCTCCTGTAAAATGTGCAAGCCCAAAAGACTATTTGTTTACATCATTGGCCTTATGACCACTAACTATTGCTAA
The DNA here is from genome assembly GCA_030765055.1 of Mantis religiosa. Lineage (NCBI taxonomy): Eukaryota > Metazoa > Arthropoda > Insecta > Mantodea > Mantidae > Mantis > Mantis religiosa. Next base: position 1,085,499 of record JAUKNK010000026.1, on the reverse strand, counting down.
CTTCCTTTTAAAAATATTAAAAATAAAGATACAAGTGACATTTGTCCTTTTTCTTATAGTGTTTGTAAAACACTATAATTACATTTTAAGCAGCATATAGTGATTCAAAATTTAAAATTCCTGATTCTTTTGCACATCAATATGTATAGTTAGCAGATTAAAAACATTTTGTAATATTTGTGCAATGATATTGTTTTTCTAAACAAGCATTCTAACATGGCTCAGTAGCAAACATTAAATATTGCATTGAAGTAATTCAATAATTGTACTCCGTTTTTGTTTTATTCTGTTTCCTAAATAAAGATACTTATTTGCTCTGTTTATTGTAGAAACTGGGGAAAGTTACTACTTATGCTATGATGTGTGCTTTGTCATGTTAAACTGAAAGCATGAGATGCATTATAAATCTTTTTCCTTTGTTTTAGCACACATTTTTAATGCTAGTGTTGTTTGTGTGAAGCATAGTGCATCTGTTTTGTTGTGCTACCAGTATTAACTCCTGGTAAACGATCACGAGATCTGAGCAAACTGAAACTTTCACCCATTTCCTGATTACATTTACTTTGACCTGTGTTATGTTGCCAGTTAAGGTCTCTCACAAAAGAGTCTCTTGAAGGCATTCTGCATCTTACTTCTTCACTAGAAGATAACATCAAAGGCATACCTTCCCTGGTTCTCCAGGAATCAGCACCATGCACAAAGTGACCCTGATTTGAGCTAAAAGGTGGAGCAGTAACAGGCATTCCGTATCTTTTAAACTGCAACCTATTGTGCAGAAATGGCTGTGGCATTTGAAAAACCGGACTTTGAAGTACTGGTACCACATATGTTCCCCTGTTAAGTACCTGTTCTCGAAATTCTTTTCTAGAAGAAAATTTAGTTCCTTCTAACACACCATAACTTGGACTCTCTGAAGTGTTACCATTACACTTCACACTTCTTCTAGCTGCAAACTGGCCCTGTTTGTATGAAACTGTGTCCTTATTTACATCTTCAGAATCTTTTCTACTTTTCCTATTTTTCTTGTTCTGTGGACACTCTTTTGAGAAATGGCCTATCTTCTGGCAGATCCTGCACCCTCTATCATTTGGTAGTTCGCCAGCTGTCAAAATTTGTGGGTTCAGAAAATAGCTCTGAAACAAAAACAAAAACATAATCATACCTTAAACAAGAATGCAGAAGGTTCAGTGCTGTATATTTTTCTCCAGAATTGTTACAAAGTCACATCTTACATTACACTTCAATAAAGTATATGAACTTGTTAGGTATAAGGATTTAAACTCCATTTGCATTTTCAATCTGAAAGTTTGGAGCTCAACTGTAATACTTAATAGTTAAGCATGTGATTCCGTAATATCTTAAATATTTCTATTCTTAATTGAAAAAAACTATTTGTAGTTGGTTTTTAATACTTTGTCACTTACACATTTTATTAATGAGGGACTAGTTTCAGAAGACATAGCGATCATTATCAACCTTAGTCCAACCATCATCTGTGCTCTTCTCTCTGGTGATGAAACTATGAACTTCTTTGAAAAATTACCTACAGATAGGATTTTGAAGTTCATTACTCTGTTCTTATTTTTCCACATGAATATGTTCTCCCAAGTCTGCTTGTTTTGGCTTATCCCCCCTTTCAGTAATTTTGGATTTGGGCCAATGTCATGGCTTTTGTTCCAAGAATGATATGCTACTGCTTACCTATCTTCCTGCTTCAATCTGAAGTTTCTAAAGTGCTCTTTGACTCTGGTTTTTAGGTTTCTTTTAGTTTGCCCTATGTTGCATTTTTCACAATCCTTACAAGTTATTTGGTATATTCCGAATCTATTAATTGGTGGGATTTAATGTTCTGTTTTTGAATTTAACAATTTTAATACTGAGTATCTATTTGTAGGTGCCAAGATGATATTCTGTACCCTAAAGATCTTGTGTTAAAAACTGACTACAAATACTTTTTTCAATTAATTTTGACATCCCTGATACTAAATACCTCCAATCATGCATAATTTCTATTCTTACTTTTGCAAATTGTATTTATGATCTTTCAGTCAGTAGTATGAAACACTGTAGTTGTCACTTATGTAAAAGAAATCTAAAGTAGTGAATAGCAAACGCAACTGATTATTGGTTATGACTCAGATACCTGTATGCAGGTACAAAGCAGAAGGGAGTGTTGGGTTATATTAGAACAGCAGTGTATAAATAATCTGGTTAAATTTATGACATTCAAGCAGAGTGTGCTTCCTCCATTCCAGAGAGAACTATATATAAGACTTATATATTATTGTTTGCAACTGTTCATACACAACCAACCCTGTACAGTTATTGCTAAATGCATGAAAATGTATAATGTGTATTCTGGGAAATGCAAATCCAAAATATCACAACGTAACCACTAAGCCTATACAACTACAAACATGAAACTGCAGTAACAAAAATTAATTATAAATTATCTCTTCTTCAAAATGAGTTAGGTTTGAGTTAAGGTGCTTTATTTTTGCAGCTGTGTTAAAGACATTCAGACATTTGGTATAATTGTTCTTCATTAGGGAGTTTCTACTATAAATGACTTCAAACTTTACTGCCATTCTGCTGAGCACTTCTTTTACTTTGGGAATATTTGTAAGAGTTGGAGAAGGTAAGACAAATTTAAGAGAGAGAGAGAGAGAGAGAGAGAGAGAGAGAGAGAGAGAGAGAGAGAGAGAGAGAGAGAGCATAACTCAATACATCCCTTGTTTCATCAAGTTTGTTAAAATGACGTATGTTAAATGAGTACTTCTATTGTAAATTATCACTGAGCTGAAATTATTGATATTTTTAATTGCAATTGTGAAGTAATGAAAAAAATGTGGATCCATAAATGATCTGTTAATGATAGTAATTTAACTAGGCTGTAAGAAATGTTATTTGAAAACTGAGAATCTGTGTACTCTATAGCTGATGTTAATGAAAAATGGATCATTAAACTCTTATTGTTTAAGTTAATTGATGGAAATTAATCATTTCTTCTCACTAACCATATATAGGCTAAGGTTTTAGATAGAGTGAACCTGAAAAATTCAATGCCATGGCCGGGATTAAGCCAGGAGATCCGTGGTTCAAATCCCAGCCATGGCACTGAATTTGTCAGTTTGACTATCTATGAAGCTATTTGATTTGCCTGTCGGCCATCTTCAACTTCATACAATAAACATATAACTGACTCACTAGTGTCATGAAAATGTATACAGAAGTTATAACATGACAAGTGACATAAATAAAACATATCTGCATGGGTAAGAGTAGGTAGAAATAACACTTGCTGCAAATCTATTGCAACTGTACAGGTGTTGCTGCCTGGCATTGTTGAAGTTTTGTTGTTATTGTTGTTGTTGTTGTTGTTGTAATTTACGTCCTCCAACGTTAAGTCATATCAGACAATGAATGAAATGGGTGAAATGATGAAAATCCCGGAAAGAACCTTATCCAGGTAACTCACCCTAACCGAGATTCGAACTCGGGACCTCTTGAACGTGAGGCAGACATACTACCATATATGTTACCGGGGCGGGCAGGCATTGTTGAAGAAATTGCATCTTTCTTCATTTCATCCATTGCAAGTTCCTGTGATGTATTTCTAGTTGGTTCTTTGTAATCTTGTGCTGAGGTGATTCTTCTTTGGATGCTAGATTTAACCTTTAAAATGTTTTGCATGTGTCTGCTCTAAGTCGTCAAAATGATAAATTTGAAAAATACTTCTCAGAAACATGCATCTGTAATGCATTTCTTGAACACGTCTCAAGATATTTTAATTTAAATGCATGGTACCAGCAACTGATGTTTAGATCAGAACTTAAATATTCTTTGGATGTATTCTTACGAGGGTAGTAGCTCACATCTCTTGAAATTGATAGAATATGTTGTTTATTAGTTCATTTTCATCATCTGTATATTTTGTGTTATATGCTCCACCACATTCATCACAATAAGTGGTCAACAGAGCCCCAATAGAACAAGGGAGCATGCAGAGATACCTCAAGCACCATCTGTGGGTATATGAATGAGTCACTTGGAATTGACCTACGACAGAACCCTTTTAGAATGATAAACTGGCGCTTATCCCCTTTAGAATATTAGGTCTTCAATTAGTCAGGCTACTAATAAAACAAAATAGTGCAGAATTTAATAAATAATTATAAGAAAGTAGTTAACAAAGATATTACTTTATTTATAAGCACTTGATGCAAAAGTCTAACAATATAAGCAGTAAATTTAATCAATTTTTATAAATGAGAGCAATATGCTGGATGAACTTCTAATTAATTATGAACATAAAAATACAAATGCACACACTATTTATCACAAGCCTACTGATGAAACCAAAATTATAAAATTAATTAATGACTTAAAGAAGCAATCACCTGTGGTTAGGATGGCATTTCCTCTTGTGTATTGAAATTTTGTAAATATGAATTGACTGATATAATTGTACACTTGAGAAATACTTCAACTGAATATACTATATTTCCTTGAAGATCAGCATCACAATACCAATTTTTAAAAAGGATGATAAATGTAATATAAATATAGACCTCTAAATCTTAACTCAGTATTTAGTAAGTTGTTTGAAAAAGTTATACACTCAAGATTGGTTAATTGTTTAAGTAAATATGACATATTGAACGAAACTCAACATGATTTTCCATGGAACTACATAACTCATACTGCTATTACGAATTAAGCAGTAGTAAATATTAAAAGCAGAAGCATTATTAACAGTGAAGTATTCTTCATATTTAAGTTTGAATTTATGAGTCACTATGTTTACACTCAGTCTTCACTTCTTGTTGTTGTATAATTGAAACGTTTTAAAGATCATTCGATCTCATCATCAGCTGTTTGGTGACTAAATGAACCTCCCTCTTCTTCCACTGCTACGGAGCTCCGATCACTCTGCCATCTGGTGTCAGTGGCACTAAGTTTTAATACTTCATTTAATGCCGGGATTTCAAAATTTATAAGTGAAGACTGAGTGTAAACATAGTGACTCATAAATTCAAACTTAAATATTAAGCAGTAGTGTTATACTCACAGTTAGATAAAAGTTTTTTAACTGATAAACTTTTCATTGATCTCTCTAAAGTATTCGATAGTGAGACTTTTAACTTATTATTGGACAAATTAGAAAATTGTGCTATCAGGAGCAACGTGCATAACCAATTAACATCTTATTTAACAAATTGTAAACAATCTACTATGGAATCTTATAATAAAAATGGTTCCATCAGGTATTATAAATCTTCATATGACACAGTTAAATTTGGACTTTCCACAAGGTTCTGTACTTGGACCATTTCTATTCTATTGTACATTAACCCTTTCACTGATATGAATGATATGAAGTCCATGTTAAAATGCCGGAGAACCGATACAGATGTGAATAGATGTCCTGTGCATACATGTATTTAATGCTTATTTACACAATTATTTTAATCTTTCTATTTTACAAATTTAAATAAGTTCTATAAGAGATAAAAACTTAGCCTTAAAAGTTTATTTTTGAATGTTACATCTCAAAGCATGGATAAACATACAAGGGCACATCTTCACATTCACAGTAAATCATACCGGTTTTCCTTGCAAACTTCTTTTTTTGCGACACAATGGACATTTTTGAAATGGGTGCAACTTTTTTTTTTTTGGGGGGGGGGTCATATCCCTTTAGGAAAGTGTTTTCCTTCAAGTATGAGGGGTGCTGGAACGGTGGATTTTTTGCCCCCCCCCCCCCCCAGCCCCGTATGAAGGGGCCTCTGAATGTTATAGTGCTCAATTAGGCTGGGAGCTATTGTCAACGAGGCATTATTGTGCTGCTACCACAAGCAACAGCCGAAGCACAGGCGAGCGCTGTATGCTTGCCAAGAGAGAGAAAGAGACAGATGTCTGGATTGTTCTGTCTTTGTCTCGCTATGTCATGAGCGATCGTCTAGAACAATGACTGCAAGTATAAAAGCCCGCAAAGTGTTAGAGCAGTGAGTTGTTAATTGAGTTGCAGCTGATAACATAAGGTGCTTTATTGTCATATACACTTACAAATAGGTGACTCGTCAACAGTAGAAAATTTAAAGTAACAATAATTACATAAAATAACACTAATAATATAAATACTTATAATACTAATAATATAATTATTAATAATATAAATATAAATATATTGGTGTCTGGTGTCAGTTGGTGTCTGGAGCTTGAGGAGATCGGACGTGCCAGGTAGAGAGGCAGGTAGAAACGAGTTGAGACAATGGGTGTTGACTTGGTGATTTACCGGGCGAGGATCGGAATGTGGTCGGGTCTGCGCTCACGGGGAGCAGGTAGTCAGTGTGAAGGTACTACGGAGACTTCACAGAGTTATTTTGTAATTTTTGTGTTAGTAACTTTACTAGTGATAGGGGGAATTGAGATTAATCCAGGACCTGTAGCGGACGAACGATGTGGTAGCTGTATTAAAGTTCTGAGGACCGGACTTATGTGCAGTAATTGCTCGAAGTGGTTCCACTTTGGCTGCCAGAAAGTGAAGAGGGACATGAACATCGAGGAAACCTGGGAATGTAAGGAATGCAGGGGAGCCAAGACCGTCACCGCAAATCAGAGGAAACTGGAGCAGCTTCAAGAAGAAGCACGGGAACTACGCATTAAGCTACAACAGGCGGAAGATATCATTCGGAGGCTCGAAGCTGAAAACCGTCAACTGAGGGAGCAGGGGGAAGAAAGAGTAAAAGAAGAGGAGAAATCTTGCCTAATAGTCGGTGACTCTGTTGTGAGACATGCTGGAAATCCAACGGCGGAGGTAGTTTGCTATCCTGGCATAAGAGTTGACGGTCTGCTGAGGGAAATCGAGAGAAAGCAAGAGGAGATGGAAGGCAACTATCGGACAATCGTATTACATGTCGGGAGCAATGACTTGCGGAGAAGTGTTAACTATGTGTTGGGTGACATGTACGACTTAGTTAAAAGGACAAAACAGCTGTTTCCTTCAGCAAAAATAGTCGTCAGTGGAGTACTAAGACGATGCGACTCCAACTGGAGAAAGGTGATGCAGGTAAATGAAGCTTTTTCATGGGTAGCGGAGCGACTGGGTGCTCAGTTTCTTGACCCGAATTCATGGATTGAAGACTCGGACTATGGACGGGATGGAGTACACTTGAACCGAAGAGGATCGTCAAAGCTGGCAGCTTTGTTCGCGAGGGTGACAAAGTGGGCTGATGGCAACGAGCAGCAAGGGCAGCAATGGCACCAACTTCAGGAAAACGTAGACTTTCAGGTAGGGGCTGATTCCTTAAGGCTGCTACAGGTAAATTGCCATAGTATTATGAATAAAATTGTTTAGTTTTGGAATTTAGTAGAAATATGCAATCCAAGTGCCATTATAGGTACGGAATCATGGCTGAATATTGACATTAATGATTCAGAAGTATTCAGAAAAGATTACAGGGTGTTTAGGAGGGACAGGGATGGAAGGGGAGGGGGAATCTTTATTTGCGCTAAATCAGAGCTTAACAGCAAAGCATTATGGGTAGAAGAAGAGGTTGAGATTATGGCAATCGAAATTATTGATCAAGCAAGCAAAGGGAATAATTTAACAATAATAGCTTGCTATAGACCACCTGGAGAAACTGATTATGCTACACTTCATAAACTAGTGGAGAAAATCTCTTCCGAAGGGGAAAAAAATGTTATATTAGCAGGGGATCTTAATCTGCCAAATGTAAACTGGGACGGACAGTTAATAGGAGGTGAAGCTCAAAAGCTCGTTAACTTTCTGGTTTGGGAGCAGGGGTTATTTCAAATAGTGAAAACTGTTACTCGACAAACAGCATTACTGGACGTATTTTTATGCAAACCTGAGTCATTGTTTTCTGCATGTGATGTCTTGCCAGGTATAAGTGACCATCAGTGTGTGCAATTAGACCTAAACTGGAAAGGGCAGACAAACCGGTTTGAAATGGAGCAAGTAATTAGTTGGGATTTCCATAGGGCGAACGGGGAGGCTATCCAAATATTTCTCCGGGAAAAATATGGGATATTGGTAAAATCTGCCACTAGTGTAAATGAAGCATGGGTTAATTTCAAAACACTTATCCTGGAAACAATTAGAGAACACGTACCTTTTAAAGTTATTAAACATAAAGCGGATCCAGAATTTTATACAAAATGTATTAGGAAACTTAAAAGAAAGACTAGGCACGCTTATAATAAAAGGAAGATATCAGAATGGCATCTTAACAAATTTAAAGAATTAGCTAAACAATTACAAGATGAAAAGTTGCAAGCGCAGGAACGATTCCTAGATAACGTTTTTAGCGGGACAAATAATTGTTGGAGATCATTTTACAATTATGTAAAAAGACGCAGGGGAAATAAAGAGAGCATACCAGATTTTAACATTAATGGGATAGATGTATTAAGTGATAGGGACAAAGCTAATATATTAAATTCGCATTTTGAATCGGTTTTTCTTAAATCCGACGATAGTTCCGAACAGGAAATTGCGGAGAGTGGAGAAACGATTTTTCAAATAATGGCGCCCAAATTACGCAAAAGGATTAAGATGCTGCAAAACCGAAAATCAAGGGGACCAGATAATATACCTACTGAAATATTAAAGCTTGGGGGTGAAGCCATGATTCCCTATCTAATGCTCTTGTTCAACATGTCAATTAACAATTGTGCCTTACCGGAAGACTGGAAAACAGCTATTATAGTTCCGATTTATAAAGGGGGTAATAAAACAGAAATAAATAATTATCGGCCAGTTAGTCTAACTTCAGTAGTATGTAAATTAATGGAGCATTTAATTGCAGAATATATAAGAGAGGAGTTAGAAAATAAAAAGTGGTTTAATGAAGCGCAACATGGATTTAGACCTGGATATTCGTGCGAAAGTCAAATTACTTCATTATTTCAAGATTTGGCAGATGAGGTAGATGCAGGGGGAAGAACTGATGCAGTGGTAATTGACTTTTCTAAAGCTTTTGATGTAGTGCCACATAGTTTACTTATTTGTAAGCTAGCTAATACAGGAATTGACAAACGCATATTATTATGGGTTAAACATTTTTTGAAAGGGAGAACGCAAAAAGTTAAAGTAGGTAAAGAGCTGTCCGATAGTGGAACTGTAAGTTCGGGTGTGCCGCAAGGCTCAGTACTAGGGCCTTTACTGTTTCTCATTTTTGTTAATGACATTGCTGTTAATATTAACTGCCAGATAAGGTCGTTTGCAGACGATTGTATCATTTATAATAAAATTCGGAATACAGTGCATGAAACCGCTCTTCAGGATGATTTAAATGAAATCTGTAATTGGGCTGCGGCTAACAAAAGGTCAATTAATGCCAAGAAAAGTGTGTCCATTGTTTTTAGTAGAACTAAGGGCAAAATTATTGTTAACTATCACATGGGAGGGGTGCAAATTCCACAGGTGGACAGCTGCAAATACTTGGGAGTGTACCTGGCAAGTAATGCTGGATGGGACGAACAAGTAAATTCCACATCTAGGAATGTGTGGAAGGCATTACATTTCGTAATGAGAATATTGAAAAAGGGGAGCGCTAGGTCCAGGGAAATTGCCTACAAGGCCTTAGTGCGGCCGGTTATGGAATATGGAGTAGCATGCTGGGACCCGTATAGAGCTAACCAAATTGATCCATTAGAAAAAATACAGAAGAGGGCAATAAAATTCATAAAAAGAGGCAAGTATTTTGAGCCTATAAAAGGAGATGAGACTAAATGGGAGGAATTAAGAATTAGGCGTAAAAAACATAGGTTGGTAGCATTATTCAAAGCTAATGCTGGTGTAAAGGCATGGGTGGACGTTAGTGTAAGGTTAGATAATCCAGATTATTATCGACGAAACAATCATAGGTATAAAATTAAGGGTAGAAGATACAGAACCGACGTAGGAAAATTTTCTTTTGTTAATAGAACCATTGAAGAATGGAATGAATTGCCTGTAGCAGTCTTTCAGGGCTGTCCCCTGTCGCTGAAGAAATTTAGAAAAAATCTAGATGGTTTATAGTTTAACTTTTGAATTATAATGGTATATAATATGTAAATAGAGAAGTAATTAGATATGCTTTAAGTGACTAAAGTAAAATAATATCATGTTTGTATTGTTTACTGTGTTATTGTTGTAAATCTAGTATTTGTAATTTGATCTGTATTCTTAACTCTGCCACCGGGTAGTACCCAATTGCAGTCAATAAATACATACATACATACATACATACATATACAAGTATTGTTATAATTATGACATGCCCTTGGAATAATATTGTCAGAATATTAGAATTACAGAATGACAAAATTTTTTATTATAATTCAATTTTATCATCCATATATTCAGTAATCATGTAATACACTTTGTCCATTAGTAGGTCTTTTATTGCTTTATTAAAACATTTGAGGTTCTTCATTTCACGGATTCTTACAGGTAATTTATTATATATTTTTATTCCTGCATATTGTGGGCTTTTTTCATACAGTGCTAATCTGTGCATGGGTGGTTTTAGATTATTTTTATTTTTCGTTTCATGATTATGTTGCATTTGTGAATTATGAATTGTATCAAAATTTGAGTGGATGTATTTATTTCATAGAGGTATTGGGATGGTAAAGTTAATATCTTCAGATTTTTGAAAAGGTTTCTGCATGAAACTTTTGGTCTTGATTAAGTCATTATGCGAAATATCTTTTTTTGACTTTTAAAGATCGTTTCCCATCCCGTAGAGTTCCCCCGTAGTATTATTCCATATGTCATCAAAGAGTGGAAGTAACTGAAGTACACTATTTTCCTTGTTTCAAGGTTTGTTAATTTAGCTATGCAGCTCATATTAAAGGATGCACTGTTTAATCTTTTGGACAAATAACGGATGTGATCATCCCATTTTAATTGTTGATTTAAAAAAATACCCAACATTTTAAAATTTTCTGTATGATTTATAGCATCAGTTGTGATAAATCTCTCGGAATTCTTTCCTTGAGTGCTGAACTGCATAATTCCTGTTTTGGAGGTGTTAAGTTTGACGCCATTACTCGTGAACCACTTCTGTAAGCGAGTTATAGATTTGCTTAGTTGGATTTTAACTCCTCTAGGTTGTGCCCATTTAGTAAAATGGAGGTGTCGTCAACATACATAATTGTTTTCCCTTTTATGAAGTTAGGTAAATCATTTGTGTAAATTATATACAGTAGGGGTCCCAAGACACTTCCTTGTGGGACTCCTGTTTTTATTTGTTCCCAATTTGATTCAATGGTTCCCTTTAGATTATTAATGATTGTTTTTTGTTCACGACAATTAAGATAATTTTGAAACCAGCTTAAATCAGTGCCCCTTATGCCATAGAATTCTAATTTTTTTTAGTAATACCTACATCATGGCAGATGCAATCAAAAGCTTTAGAGTTATCACATATCAGAACTGCTGTTTGTTGTTTCTGATCAATCATTTTAGAAGCATCATTTACCAAGGTAGTTAGGGCTGATACTGTTGAGTACTTTTCACGGAATCCATGATGTGATATGCAGTAATTGTGAATGCGTGGACATATGAAGTGTACCACAGTAATTTCTTTCATTTGTTTACATGTGGCGAAGCAATGAGAGACCTTGAAGATTGCTGTTGCGTATGTCACAGCATTTTTCTGCAAGGGGTGTACAAAGCGTGTTTTTACTTGTAATAAAGAGCATTTTAAATTTCTGTAAACAAGACTTTTAATTCTACGAACCAACAAAGTCACAATATGCATAAACCAAGGTCCAAATTACTAAACAATTGTATATGGTCATATTTTGCTGGTGTAAAAATATCAACTCAAAACTGCCATGTGGTTAAGATATGAGGATGACACCTTCATGGTACGGCTGCATGGACTGAACACCATTCCAGAATTTCTCCAACATCTGAACAGTGTTAATTCCAGTACACAATTCACTATGGAATTGGAACATAACCAATTCTTGGATGCCCTCGTTAAGCAGAAACCAGTAAACAAAACAGTATACTGCTCTGTCTACTGGAAGCCCATACACACAGATAGATATAGAGATGCCACATCTCATCACCCCACATCAGTGAAACAGAGCATGGTAAATTGTTTGAACAAGCCACACAAATTTGTGATTCACAACGCTTACCGGAAAAGAAACATCATTTACAGGAAGTGTTACAAACCAATGGACACTAAAAAACTGAAATAAAACAATGGGAAAAGAACATTAAAAAAGCACAAAGAAAAAAGAAGAAAAGGACAAAGGACAAGATAGACCTGCTTTCCTTTTGTCCAGGGCACCATCCTACATAAGCACGGGATCAACACAGCGCAGTCAGATTACAGTCCATGCTTAGGCTAGTAAAGGATAAATCAGACCCATTACATAACCCAGGGATTTATAAAATACCATGCAATTGTGGAAAATCATATAGTGGTTAGACTGGGAGATTGTTAGCCACGCGACGCAAAGTACATATTATAAACTTTAAGCTCAACCAATTTGAGAAGTCTGCATTAGCCAAACATCCCACTGAGACTGGCCACAATGTTGACTTTGACCAAATAAAATTACTTGTCCCTTGTGAACATTATAAATATCGGATTATATGTGAAAGTATTGAGATTTTAGAAGAACAAAAAAGCAGAGACAATGGAAAAAATTTGAATGCCATTTGGAAACATCTGCTAAGAAGGCCATATCATCCCACCACCAGTGACCTTATCCATTGGCCAAGAGAACACAGAAGGGTGGTGCATTTCATCTAAAAAGGCAGTGCTAGTTGGACATGACACATTCAGGCCTGAGGAAGCTACATCATAGGATGAGTGGAATGTTGCCAAGCTTATGCTTCAAGATACGGTCTACACACAGTTTGTATGTGTTAGAACAATCAATATCACTTATTGCCCTTATAAATGGAAACTATAACAATAACAGGGACAACTGCTTAAAAATTACAAATCGCCATTGGGGCATGTGTTCTCAAATTTGTGATTTCCTCATGGTCTACTGGAAAAATGTGAATCAGAGAATTTAATGTCATACTGGCATGTTGCTATGGTAGCTCAGTGGTAAAGTAGCCATGCATAGAGTAGGAGTTCTGAGGTTCATATCCTGGCTAGGCCAACAAATTTTTCAGTTCTGATTCCACCTTTCAATAGTAAACATGTTTGTATGAAATAAGATAACCAGCTTCATTTACCCTCCCTTTAACTACAATATTGCATTTATTAAAATTAATGAGCTGCAGTGTACTTTCATGCATGGTCATAGTCTATACTACTTATTAAGCTAGATATCTGATTTTAAGTATGTGCAACATACGTATGCATGTTTGCTGAATTAAAGCTTATAAAGGAGGAGAAAATCCTAAGAAATTAAAACTAGGCAAATTAGTCAACTTTGCATACACTATTCTCCACTTACTAGTTCTTTATGAAGACTAGTTTCTGGGAACTTCTTCCCTATCCCCAGTTGACCACAGAATTGAGGATACGGAAGAAGTTCCCAGAAACTAGTCTTCGTAAAGAACTAGTAAGTGGAGAAAAGTGTATACAAGATTGACTCGTTTGCATAGTTTAAAAAAAAAAATGACACTCCACTGTCTGATGTATTTTTTATTCTATGCTAAAGTATAAGTTTCTTTACTTAAAATATAATTCTCTCTCTTTCTCTCTCTCTCTCTCTCTCTCTCTCTCTCTCTCTCTCTCTCTCTCTCTCTCTCTCTCTCTCTCTCTCTCTCTCTCTCTCTCTCTCTCTCTCTCTCTCTCTCAATAATAACCTCATGAATCACTCCTGAAAGACAATTATTTTTTTTAAAATTCACAATTACTTAATGCTACATTGCTGCATAAAACCTCGTTTTTCAACTATGTAAACCTTAACTGAAATGCTCACCTCAAGTTCATTCGTATAGTCCAAGCACTCATGATTTGCTGTGCCAAAATATAGATACCCTTTCCTGAAGGACTGGATGATATAGACATGCACTGAAAGTACAAATAAAAATTTAAATTAACATAATTTAAGGAAATTTATCAGTTAACAGTATATAATGTTTAAGTAAAGTGGTACTTTCTAAATAAAAAAAAAGGTTCTGGGAGCCAAGCAGGCTGAGCTAGCAACGTTAATAACTAGATTAAGGAATATGTATGCATTGTAGATAAAATATTGTGAATAGCAAGTTGTATAAATAAATAAATTCAATATACGAAAAGGTTCTACTTTAGGCAAGTTGTATAAGAAAATGTGATGTTTATGGTAGCACAGTATCACTAACTTCTTTTCCTGTTTAATACAGAATGAATGATTTCACTTTTCAATAATAAATATTAGTTAATAACCATTTCCTGCAATTTTTTCCTGAGAAGTACAGGAAAAGTATTAATCAAACTATAAGCATTACAGTCGTTGGAGGAAGGGTGTATATAAATGTAGATTTATCATTTATGTATACCAGTTTGATTGGTACTTGTACTGCTTAAAATGCTCTACATGAACTATACTCCACTGTTTCAAATTTGTGCAAGAGTTAAACTCAAATATGGGTTGGGTGTTTGGAGCCATATACAAATACCTAGATAACATCTGCTTGGGGGAGGATGGACTTCATCTGAACAGTAAAAGGTAATGTTATCTAGTAAAAGTCAGTTCACGAGTCAGTTGGAGAATTTAATGTCATATTGGCACGTTGGCCATAGTAGCTCAAATGGTTAGAGCGGCTGGATGGAAACCAGAAGATCCATGGTTCAAATCCTGGCTATGGAATTGAATTTTTCAGTCTGGCTTTACCCTCTCATAGTGCGTCCTACACACGGCTAGTGTGAAAGAACAATTAATTTCCATTAATTGTACCTAATAGTGGTTCAAACTATAAAGCCCGGGCCTTAAAGTACTTACAGCATAGTAAGTCGTCATTAAGGTAGTTGTCTCATGTGTTTATGAGAACTCCTAGTGGTTTACCGGGAGAAACACGAGTCAGTTGTACCTAATAGTGGTTCAAACTATAAAGCCCGGGCCTTAAAGTACTTACAGCATAGTAAGTCGTCATTAAGGTAGTTGTCTCATGTGTTTATGAGAACTCCTAGTGGTTTACCGGGAGAAACACGAGTCAGTTGTACCTAATAGTGGTCCAAACTATAAAGCCCGGGCCTTAAAGTACTTACAGCATAGTAAGTTGTCATTAAGGTAGTTGTCTCATGTGTTTATGAGAACTCCTAGTGGTTTACCGGGAAAAACACGAGTTAGTTGTACCTAATAATGGTCCAAAGTATAAAGCCCGGGCCTTAAAGTACTTACAGCATAGTAAGTCGCCATTAAGGTAGTTGTCTCATGTGTTTATGAGAACTCATAGTGGTTTACCGGGAGAAACACGAGTCAGTTGTACCTAATAGTGGTCCGAACTATAAAGCCCGGGCCTTAAAGTACTTACAGCATAGTAAGTCATCATTAAGGTAGTTGTCTCATGTGTTTATGAGAACTCCTAGTGGTTTACCGGGAGAAACACGAGTCAGTTGGAGAATTTAATGTCATGTTGGCATGTTGGCCATAGTAGCTCAAATGGTTAGAGCGGCTGGACGGAAACCAGAAAATCCATGGTTCAAATCCCGGCTATGCCTTGAATTTTTCAGTCTAGCTCTATCCTTTCATAGTGCGTCCTACACACAGCTAGTGTGAAAGAACAATTAATTTCTAGTAAAATTATTATCAAAGTAATTCATTTTTGGAAAAGTCAAGGAAAGGAGTGAAAGCTTTAGTTGGTGAGAAAAATCTGGAATATAATACAGAAAAATTCATATCTGCCTTGCACAATTACACAATTTCTTGGTATGATGAATTTCCATAAATTAGGCAAACCTGCAAATATGCATGAAAGATGCTACTACTACAACCACCACAAGTATTTGTCTCAGGAGTTTAGCTATGACCCTGTGGCAGTGCTCCATTGTTTATTCCTCTCGCTTCAAAAGTAACTTATCCTTTGTTTTCCAAAAAAATAAATATTATGTGAAATAGCTTCAATAACACATTATATAACCACATTAAACAACACAATCATGATCATACTTCTCGCCCGCCTCGGTAGCATGGTGGTAGCATGTCTGCCTCACGTTCAAGAGGTCCCGAGTTCGATTCTCGGTCAGGGAGAGTTACCTGCATAAGGTTTTTTCCAGATTTTTCCCTTATCCTGAAAGACGAATGTCGGGTAATTGTAAGCTCTATGGACCCCGGGCTCATTTGAGCATCATTTCATCCATTGCATTCATCGTCTGAAATGACTTAACGTTGGAGGATGTAAATTACAAAAAAAAAGATCATACTTCAATTAGTCAATCTGTATACCTGTAAAACAATATAATTATGGCCATACAAGAAACCACACTGCCACCACTTATGGTTCAACTGCACTGCAGACAGTAAGTTGGAACTGTCTGTGTTACTCTGTTTCGCTTCACTGCATAATAGACTGTTCTAGGATAAAGATATTGTCGCGAACCCGATCGCGATAAGGCGGCTTGGCACACAATAGACGGATAGGTTTCACAGAGGTAACGAGCTTGCATAAACAGATAGTGCCGGCAGGCAAGATAACTGAGGCAAAGGCCTCGCCGGGTATATTAAGTTATGTTTCTCGAAGGTGATAGAATGTTCGAATTATGTAACTAGATGCTTGTTTTCCAGAAACCTTTAGTGATTGACAGAACAGTCTGGTAATCATGAATGGAGATATAAAAGGGATTGTGACACGCTAGCAGGACAGCTGTAGTTGTGAAATGAGAGATAGCCAGCTGTGTTGTTGTAACGAGAGCTAAAGATGTAATCTGCTGTCACTGTTTGTTATTGTGATCGACCTTGTAAGACTGTGTATATGTGATTTAATGTTCTTCGTGAGAATTGAATAGTGTATTGCTACGGAAATAAAGGAGATTTTTAATTTCTGCAACTCGGCCTTTTATTCTACGAACCCACAAAGTTACAATATTCTCCTGAGTCAAAGACAGAATAGTTTCCCTCAAAACCATATTATTTCTCTGTTTACCTCTACAACCTTACAACCTCTGCCAGGGGTCAGGTACCTATCAAGAAGACAAACTCCAAATCAGAAAGAGTGAGTCAGTGTGCGAGGTTTAAGGGCCAGGATGGCTGGCTGGCTGATCAGCCCAAAGCCTATTGTCCAATATAACAATGTTGCAGCATGGTTAATGATAATGATGATGATAATAATAATAGTAATAAATAATAATAATAATAATAATAATAATAATAATAATAATAATAATAATAATAATAATAATAATAATAATAATAAATAATAATAATAGTAATAAATAATAATAATAAATAATAATAATAGTAATAAATAATAATAATAATAATAGTAATAAATAATAATAATAATAATAATAGTAATAAATAATAATAATAATAATAATAATAGTAATAAATAATAATAATAATAATAATAATAATAATAATAATAATAATAATAATAATAATAATAATAATAATAGTAATAAATAATAATAATAATAATAGTAATAAATAATAATAATAATAATAATAATAATAATAATAATAATAATAATAGTAATAAATAATAATAATAATAATAATAATAATAATAATAATAATAATAATAATAATAATAATAATAATAATAATAATAATAATAATAATAGTAATAGTAATAATAATAATAATAGTAATAGTAATAGTAATAGTAATAGTAATAGTAATAGTAATAGTAATAATAATAATAATAATAATAATAATAATAATAATAATAATAATAATAATAATAATAATAATAATAATAATAATAATAATAATAATAATAATAATAATAATAATAATAATAATAATAATAATAATAATAAATAATAAATTGGAAAAAAAATATTATTTGTAGCTGGTTTTTAATTTTGAAAGTTACATTTTTATTTTATGAGGGACTGGTTTCGGAAGCCACTGCATCCATTATAAACCTCGAAGGTCCAACTATCATCTGTTGTTTTCTTCTGTGCTTTTCTCTCTGGTGGTGGAACTATGAACTTCTTTATAAAATTATCGACTGGTAGGATTTCAAAGCTCATTACTCGGTTCTTATTTTTCCATATTAAGATTTTCTCCCACGTTGTCAGTTTGTTTTGGTTTCCCACCCATTTTGGATTTGGGCCAATGTCATGGTAGATAACATAGTTCCACCACCAGAGAGAAGAGAGCAGAAGACAACAGATGATAGCTGGACTTTTGAGGTTCATAATGGATGCAACGGCTTCCAAAACTAGCCCCTAAGTAATATAAAAATGTAAGATAAGATAAGATAAGATGCTTTATTGTCACATACGCTTACAGATAGTGAGTAAAAACTCAGTAAACAGGTGACTCGTCAACAGTAGAAAATTTAAAATAATAATAATAATTACACAAAATAACAATAACACTAATAATATAAATACTAATAATACAAATAATATAATTACTAATAATATCAATACAACTATATACAAATATTGTTATAATTATGACATGCCCTTGGAATAATATTGTCAGAATATTAGAATTACAAAATGACAAAAAATTTCATTATAATTCAATTTTATCATCCATATATTCAATAATCGAGTAGTAGGCTTTGTCCATTAGTAGGTTATTTATTGCTTTATTAAAGCATTTGAGGTTTTTCATTTCACGGATTCTTACAGGTGACGGAGTGTAAAAAACCAACTACAAATAGTCTTTTCAATTAATGTGGTCATCACTGCTACTAAATTCCTCCAATCATGCATAAATAAATAAAGTCCAAATAATAATTGTGAACTCCATTATATATTTAAAATGTGGTTAAACTTTTCTCAGAATTCCTTGTGTTATGAATATCTTTACACCTATTACTCTCTTTAACAACGTTAATAACAATTCTAGCAATTCTAATAGCGTAATGGACTGCTGCTTATGCCATAGTTTTTTTTAAATGTCCTAATATATTTTTAATGTTGAAGTAGTTGAATGTTTTGAAGAGATCAAAAAAAGATCCTACCTTAACTCCTTTCTGTCCATTTCTCAAATAATTTCATCAATTCCTTTGCTAATAATTGCCTTTATTGTTGCAATTTCCAGAACTAATACAGCAGCAATATTTATTAAATGCATTACTTATATTCTCTGGGTTCAGAATTACCATTTAAGTTCTTAAATTTTCTACCCATTTGAGGAATGTTCTCTATGCAAGTTTTAATAATAGTGTACATATTTTGATTTTATTTTCTGCGCATAGCAGCAATATTTTGTTGTGAATTATGCGTGTTTGGTGGAAAAACTTAATTGCAGTCGGTTTTTAACACTCCATCACTTACATTTTTATTTTATGAGGGAATGATTTCAGGAACTGTTACTTCCAACAGACCTTTGAGTTTGAAAATGAAGCAACAGCTCATGAAACTAGTCCCTCATAAAATAAAAGTGTAGGTGATGGAGTGTTAAAAACCACTACAAATAGTTTTTTGTCGTAAAATTTATTTGCTTCATTAATCACTTGATTTAGAATATTTTCATAATTTTCCTTCTGGTGCAAGACTTTTCATTTAATTAAAAAACTTAGTTGAAAAATAAGGTACAATGTTTTTAAGAATTAAACTCCAATCTATATCATTATATTTCTAATTATACGCTAACATTCCCTATTTTCAATTAAAAAGAAAATGCTGCCTTACAACTGTCTTTAATGATGCACTGCTGTTTAATTGGCAATTACTAAACCATATCTGTTAACCACTGTATAAGCTCTCAAAGGTTTTAACTAACAGTGTTTTGGAAAATGGGATAAGGAATATTTTGAACTTCAGTTTGAATTAGAAACTGAAGTCATATAAGCCATATTTTATCTTATTTAGCAAGCACCTTTCAATAACGAAAACTTCAAATTTTAAACAGTTTTAAGTCAAAAAATAGTTTCATACTTATAAAGAAAAATAAATTATTTCCAGGCCTAATCGTTTTAGATGACATAAATCCATTCTCTGACAAAAATGACAATTTGACATGCATAATAGTAACAAAATGTGTATACTAACTTTTTCTGGAAAGTCCTGCACCCAGATTATGGGTAAGGTCAAATGGATCTTCTATTGCCATACACTTTGATGTCCAAAGCTTTTCAAATCTCATCATTTTCTCTGCACGGCGAATTGCAATTACCCACTTCTTGAAGTCAAATTCCAAAGCATAGAAGCGCAGAAACTGTACCCACAGCTCACCAGCAGATAATGTATTTTTGCCATAATCTGCCCAAATACTAGGCTGTAAGAAAATATGAATTAATGAGTGAATAACTAAATGAATAATAAATCAATTTCATCTTTTTAAATGTGTTAAATTTCTGGCATTCAAAGCAGGAGCGGCTTCTGAGGTAGTGCCGCTGTGCCACGGCACCATCTGTATGAAAACAAAAGAAAGAGAAGTGTATAGGAATTGCGCGAAAAAAGATTGTTTCTTAGTATCTCTCCCTCATGTGAATAGGCGCGTTAAACGCAAGCACTCTGTCCTGGTTGTTTTCCGTGGCTTAGCACCGATTCCAGAACGGCACCATCTACGCTCATAAGCACCTGTGTTAAGGGCTAGGATGTCTGCTTATACACAGCTTCTTATGGCAGAAGGTGGTGCCACATAACTTATACTTCATCCGTTAAGAGTGCAGTAAAGCACGGGACTTAAGATAACTGCCTCTCTATCATGAAATCGTACATGAATGCTTCGTATCACATTCTCCATGAATTGTATTATCAAACTTTTACTGTACACATTACACCTGTGCATAACAAGACTATGAATGTAATAAATATCTATTTCTATTTCCTTGTACGTTCTGTTTGGTACAGCATATTATAAAATAGGATGGATTATTGATAAGATTACCTAAATTGTTCAAAATTGGTACACCTATTTATATTTTAACAACTCTTATTTATTTATTATTTATTCATTCATTTATTTATTTATGGCACCATCAGTACAATGCCTCACCAGCTGCCTCTGATTCAAAGAGTTTGCCATTAAGAGGTGCTAATCTACAAGCAAGAATTAAAGCAAGAATTTTAGAGATATATGATATTGTGACTTTGTGGGATCTTAGAATTAAAAGTCTAGTTTGCAGAAATTTAAAATGTTCTTTATTTCAGTAAAAAGACTCTTTGTACACCCCTTACACCAGTGAAATGACGTAACATACACAAATGCAATCCTCAAGGTTGTCTGCCACACTTTGACACAGCTGCACACTTGATTAACAACTGCAGCTTGCAACTGACTAGAAAATTTCACACTGCAGGCTTTTATATCTCTAGCCATTATTCTAGAATTCAGTCGTACATTCCATAACAATCATGATGCAGTGGCAAATTCCAGGCTGTCTGTCTGTTTCTTTGTTTTGGCAAGCATTCTGCGCTCACTCACGTGCCAGCTGCAATTTGCACTAGCAGTATAACAATGCTTCGGCGACAATATTAAGAGTAAGCTTAAGGAAAATAGAAGGGAAATAGCCTCAAAAATATTATTCAAAATCATGTTCACTGCCATTCATGTGCAAGTTATCTGCACAGAGGCAGAAAAAGATGATTCTCATGTCACGGTTTTCATCAAAATTCTGTAAAGAAATTTCATAGCATAGTACAGGAAAAGGCAGTTACTCTAAACGAGAAACAAAACTGGTGTTTCTTCATCTAAATGCTAAGAGGGGGGGGCATGTTTGCTTGGAATCTACAAGCTTAAACATAATATGCAACAAAGTATGACTGAGATGCCTTGGCTCATAACATAAATAGCAAAATGCATTAAATTTATTGGGAGTCAGCAAAATGCATTCAATTTATTGGGATTCGATTAATGACACTAAACAACACTTACTTTTAAATTTTCCCGGAACTAGTTTCAGAGGCCTTCCCTCTATCTTCAGCCGGACATCGACTGGTTCTCATTGGTGTAGCTGGCAGTATTTTGTCACAGGTCTCCTCTGGTGGCGGTTCGAGGAACTTGCTGAACAAATCTTTCTGGGGGATGCCGAAATTGAATACTTTGTTCCTATTTTTTGAAATAAAGATTTGTTCCCATGTGGACAGTTCTTGTTTTCCTGTTGTATGTTTTAGTAATTTTGGTTCTGGATTTATGTTGTGGTCTTTTTCCCTAAAATACGTGGCAACTGCTGATTTTTCAAATTGTTTGTATTTTATGTTCCTAAAGTGTTCCTTTGCTCTTGTTTCTAAATTTCTTTTGGTTTTTCTAATATAAATTTGACTACAGTCACAGCCTTCAATTTGATATATCCCAGATTTTTTGTTAGATGGAATGGCATCTTTGATGTTTGAGCAAATTAGGTATTTTAAGGAGTAATGGTTCACTGGTGCTAGTTGAATGTTTTGTTTTTTGAAGACTTTTTTGAATTTATCAAAGGCCCATGGATGGTAAGTGAATTTTTTGAAGATCATTTTAGTTCCTGTAGCTGAGAGGGTTGTGGTTTCCCTTAGTAGTTTCTTCTTTTTTGCTAAGTTCACTTTTTTGTCTACTAGTGATTTGGGAAAGTCATTTTTCTGTGCTATTTCAATAATTTTGTTGTATTCTATTTTGTATTCTTCTGCTGTGAGAGGGATGTTGACCAGTCTGTGTGCTAAACTATTAAAGATTGCCTGTTTGTGGGATCTTGGATTGTAGCCATTAGCTTTTATGTAGTTGTCTGTCTGTGTTGGTTTTCTGTAAATGCCAAAGTTTATTACTTTGTTTAAAAAAGTTTAAAACTTTTACAGCTAGAAATCAATAAACATTATAAACATTTGGAAGAAACAGAATTGAAACTTTATAAACTTCATTCAGTTTTAACGAAAACACTGGGAAACACGATGTGGGATAACTTCGAACAAAACTATTTGGCAATGCTAAGCAAGAAAATGAAAACCAAAACCAAAAAACTAAAGTACAAATTGACCAATTTGATGAACATTTCTTCACATCAAAACCATACGGAAAAAAAGTTTAAGAATAAGAGACACATCGGAAATAGAAACTTGAGTCCAACAGCAATTAGTCCACACGCTAAATGCAAAACGGCAATAAGTAGCGTAAACGAAAAGACAAACACGCAAAACTTTGAAAACGTTGTAAATCTATCTAATCAAAATTTCTCCACAAAAGAATTAGGTCTTCTAAACAAAGGATTAAAAACTTGCGTAGGTTTTTCAAACGAAATTGAGGACTACATTGCAGATATAAACATTTCGGCACAGTGTCTACCAGTATCAAAACAAAATCCACTTAAAAGTCAATGTGAAAATATTTTGGAAGAAATAAAAACCAGATCTGTTCAGAAGAGCAAACAAAATATTATCCATTCATTGAAACAAAAAAACATCATACACACCAAGGCAGACAAAGGTAATATAATAGTCATAATGGATAAATCTGATTACCTTGAAAAAATGGAAGAAATGCTAACTAACAGTGAATATGAAACCATTAACAAAAATCCACTAACAGCTTGCATACAATCATTTGAAAAAACAATAGCAAAATCAAGTATAATATCAAACAAATATACAGTTAAACCAGATAACCCAACCTTACCTAGACTTTATGGCTTACCCAAAATACACAAACCATCCATAACAATGAGACCTATAGTTAGCAGTATAAATTCACCAACATACAAACTTGCAAAGTGGCTAATAAACAAATTCAACTCCTTTCCAAAATTCGATAGCCTAAGCATCAAAAACACCTATGAACTTATAGAACACATTAAGGATACTGAACTAAATGAAGAGGACACACTAGTCTCATTTGACGTTAAATCACTGTTTCCCAGCATACCAGTTAAACAACTCCCAACGTTGATAGAAAAATGGCTCAAATCACTTGGAATGTCATCACTTGAAATTTCAGATTAAATCGAACTAACCAAATTATGCATAGAACAGAATTTCTTCCAGTTTCAAACAAAATATTTCAATCAAACTTCTGATTTAGCAATGGGCAACACCTTATCACCCTTCCTGGCCGATCTGTACATGAGTGCACTAGAAATAAGGATCACTAAAGGTTTCCCATGGATGTTCCAACCCTGGCAAAGATATGTAGTTGACATATTTGCCATAGTGCCAAAAAAACACATCAGTGGTGCACTAAAACTTTTAAACATTCAAGAAAAAAGCATCAAGTTCACTGTAGAAGTTGAAAAAGACGAGTATTTACCATTTTTAGATCTAAAAATAATCAGAAATAAAAATAGAATAAACTTTGGCATTTACAGAAAACCAACACAGACAGACAACTACATAAAAGCTAATGGCTACAATCCAAGATCCCACAAACAGACAATCTTTAATAGTTTAGCACACAGACTGGTCAACATCCCTCTCACAGCAGAAAAATACAAAATAGAATACAACAAAATTATTGAAATAGCACAGAAAAAAAATGACTTTCCCAAATCACTAGTACACAAAAAAGTGAACCTAGCAAAAAAAAAAAAAAAAAAAAAAAAAAAAAAAAAAAAAAAAAAAAAAAAAAAAAAAAAAAAAAAAAAAAAACTACTAAAGGAAACCACAACCCTCTCAGCTACAGAAACTAAAATGATCTTCAAAAAATTCACTTACCATCCATGGGCCTTTGATAAATTCAAAAAAGTCTTCAAAAAACAAAACATTCAACTAGCACCAGTGAACCATTACTCCTTAAAATACCTAATTTGCTCAAACATCAAAGATGCCATTCCATCTAACAAAAAATCTGGGATATATCAAATTGAATGCTGTGACTGTAGTCAAATTTATATTGGAAAAACCAAAAGAAATTTAGAAACAAGAGCAAAGGAACACTTTAGGAACAAAAAATACAAACAATTAGAAAAATCAGCAGTTGCCACGCATTTTTGGGAAAAAAAACCACAACATATATCCAGAAACAAAATTACTAAAACATACAACAGGAAAACAAGAACTGTCCACATGGGAACAAATCTTTATTTCAAAAAATAGGAACAAAGTATTCAATTTCGACATCCCCCAGAAAGATTGTTCAGCAAGTTCCTCAAACCGCCACCAGAGGAGACAGATGACAAAATATTGCCAGCTACACCAATGAGAACCAGTCATTGTCCGGCTGAAGATAGAGGGAAGGCCTCTGAAACTAGTTCTGGGAAAATTTAAAAGTAAGTGTTGTCTAGTGTCATTAATCGACTCCCAATAAATTTAATTTATACAACAACACTGTTTTCAACACTTCCATGAAAGGATTTAGCAAAATGCATGTGCAGAATTTGGTCAATAAAAGGTATGGGGTTGGGATGAACCTGTTCGACAATCCAAAGTTTATAAATGGCCATTAAGTGATATCAATTTTTATTAACTGCATCTTAACCCACAGGTACATATGGGGTACTCTATTTCAAAATATTTAAAATACAGTGAAGCTGACCTTGCACATTTGAAATGAAGCAAAACCTCTTATATTTATTTCATATTTACATATTTCAAGTAATGTTTGATGCATTACTTTATGCAGTCTGAAAATTAAGAAAAACATAGTTTTGTGATTAAAATTGTTCACATTTATCACATCTTTCTCAAATTCCCCAGTGTCAAGCTGCTATAGTCCAAAAATCTTTTAACCAAGATTTCTAATACATAAATTTCATACTGATATGGAATAATACTTTTAAGTGAAACAGTTTTTTTCTTTCAAATTTAGATGCTCTTGGATTAAAACAAATAATTTCATTATATACCATAAGATTCTGTAGCTTAAATACATCTAAAACTTATTTTATCACAGAGATATCTAGCAAAAATTTGGAATAATTAAAGAAGTACATTAGGCCATACTCATATGATCAGAGTTGCTCTTGCGGTTTATTAGTAACTTTTGAACATAACACAGAATAGATATAGTCAACATGAAGAATTCAATGCTATGGCCGGGATTTTAACCACGGATCTCTTGGTTTCCGTCCAGTCGCTCTAACCCATGAGCTACCATGGCCAACCCGCCATCATGAAATGTTTACCGGGGAAATATGAGTCAAGTGGAGAATTTAATGTCATGATGGGTTGGCCATGGTAGCTCATGGGTTAGAGCGACTGGACGGAAACCAGGAGATCTGTAGTTCAAATCCTGGCCGTGGCATTGAATTTTTCATGTTGACTATCAAAAATCTTAGCCTATATACGGCTAGTGTGAAGAAATAATATATTTCCATCAATTAAATGAAATAACATGACATTGATTACTCCTTTGCAGATTCATATTAATTTACAAGGAAGCATAAACAGAGAATATTGTGACTTTGTGGGTTCGTGAAATGAAAAGTCCAATTGCACCACTCAAAAATGTTCTTTATTTCCACCGACTTACAGTTGAACACTTGCCAATTACACAGGATTACGTAATGCACACAATTACGATTCACCAGTTCATCCGTTGCAGTTTCTCTTGCACTCGCAATTACGTAAACTCCTCTGACGCACGTACACTAGCACGACGCTGCTTCGTTGCTCGCCAAGAACTCTGACTCACTGACTTACTGCCCGGCGTGTTGCTTATATAGGGTCAGCTGGGAGATCGAGAATGTTCTAGATTAGATGAAATATCCCGTAAGTTCGAGAACACAGGTGGAACAGAAAGAGACGGCGCATTGATGTTTTTTCTCCCAGCCAACCCTTGTCACCACTATAAGACAAACGAGGGGGGGGGGGGGCGTGGCTAACGCCGACCTCCCCTGCTTGCCCGCTCTCAGCTGGTTCTATAGGGTGTTCCAACATTCGGGTGACAATATTGATAAAACACTGATGCACCATTTAATTACTAATTTTGCCTCTACCCATTACTCACAGCAAAAACAGCTTGTCTTGACCTACTATAGTACTGTAACTTGATTAAAGCTTCTTTTGAATTTAATGTCCTTACATTGATGGAAGATAAGAAAATATCATTATTAAAACAACAAATAACCATTTCTGCTTAACAGACTTCTCTGTTAATCTTTTTGTGATATGGAAAGACTTAAGAGAGCCAAAATAAACATGCAAATAATTTAATTCTTCTTCTTCTTCTTCTTCTTCTTCTTCTTCTTCTTCTTCTTCTTCTTCTTCTTCTTCTTCTTCTTCTTCTTCTTCTTCTTCTTCTTCTTCTTCTTCTTCTTCTTCTTCTTCTTCTTCATGTCTGTTCTGTTTGTCACAGTAAGTCTCTCCATCTCTTCTATGATTTGCCCATGTTTTCTCCTTGCTGGTTTATAATTTAGTGCCATTTTCAGAAGCCTATCATAGTCCATCCTTTAAACATGTAGGGTTTTATTTCTTCATTTATAGATTTCACTTTCAGCTCTGTTCTTATTATATCATTAATTTGTAGTCTAGTTTAGTACATCCTATAGTTCTTCTCAAGAATTTCATTTCAGATCCTTCTATCTCACTATCCATCTTCTTTGTTAAAAACCAGGCTTCAGTTCCATATAAAAGCACTGGCATTGCCATTGTTTTATAAAATTTAGTTCTTGTATCGGTTTTTTTTTTTTTTTTTTTATTATTTCTTAAAGCGTTGTGTAATTGTTCTGCATATAGTTTGAAATCTTGCCAGTTTGAGCTTAATATCTCTTTCTTTCTCTGAGCCTATTTCACATCCAAGGTATCTGAAACTTGAGGTTGATCTAAAAAAAATTTATATCTTATTTGCTGCTTACCCCTAAAAGCCATTATCTCTGTTTTTGTTTTAGAAATACTAAAATCATAGTTCTCACATAATATGTAAAAAGCTTAATTCATATACAGCATGTTGTAAATCATCTTCACTTTCCTGTATTAATACTACATCGTCTAAATATATAAAGCCTTTATCTCTAATTGATTATTTAATCAAATTCCTTTGTTAAAAATCTGCTTCCATTTTAGGAAAATGTCATAGTGATAATGATATAAGTGACTGCTAATCTGTATTACGGACAATATAAAATTACTCGTTATTTTCACAGTAAACTGGACAGAAAGTCAACCTAAGCATGTCAAGGATAAATGAGCTAGAATAGCAGAAAGATTATACGTGTTAAACAGACACAAATTTTACGTTAAAAAGGGGGAGGGGGAGAAAGGAAGGAAAGAGAGGATCAAAGAAAAAGAAAAGAAATGCTAACATTTTATCTTAAAATTATGAAATTCTAAAGGATACTGCTTTACCAACATTAGCAGCTTCTCTTAATTTTTAATAATTTTAAGGTCATTCTTAACCTAATATTTGTGTCCTAGAATTCTATGGGTGCCTAAAACAAACAAATCTTGTAGATAGATAGATAGATAGATAGATAGATAGATAGATAGATAGATAGATAGATAGATAGATAGATAGATAGATAGATAGATAGATTATTCATCTTGTAAATAATACATTGTACATGAGTACTATGATACAAGACACGTCAAATTGTGAATTTACAGTGCAATTAACTATACTTGTAAATTAACAAGTCACATCCAATAAGGACAAGTCAGTGTTTGTACAAAATAATGATTTATAAAGATATCTCAAGAATTTTATAATATACACAATTAATTCAGAAATGTACCAATATTATAACCTTTCCATAAATTCACTAACAGAATAAAAACAATGATCTAGTAAGTATGCCAAAACTGACTTTTTAAATGCTGAAAAATTGCAAGTGGTTTATTGGCTATAGGCAGTTTATTAAAATAAGTGATTCCTAGGTTTATTACACTGTTTTGATCAGCTCTTGTGTTACTTCTATTCACATGAATATCCATTCTCTGTCTAGTATTATGATTATGAACTGTGTCATTAAAGGTACAGTGGCCATTTCCTTTCATTAAATTTGTCTTTCTAAATTTTAAAATTTCAAAAATGAAAATACATGGGAGAGGTAAGATTTTAAATTTTTTAAATAATGGTCTGCATGTAGATGTTGATTTAACTCTTCCAAGTATTCTTAGAATCCGTTTTTGCATTATGAATAATGATTTACAATGTGGTGAGTTACCCCATAATGTTATGCCATATTTTAAAAAAGAGTGAGCACACGCAAAATACACGCTTCTGAGAGTTTTTATGTTAACTATGTGTACCGGTTGTCTGAAATTATAACAAATTGTACTCAGTTTTTTAATTAGATGATCAACATGTGTCTCCCACTTTAGGTTACTCTGTATCCAAAGACCAAGAAATTTAGTTGCATTTACATATTTAATTACTTCATTATTACATAATAATTGTGATTGTACAGCAGACTTATTCTGAGAAAACTGAAAATGAATTATACGTGTCTTATCCAGTTTACAATTAAATTATTATTGCTGAACCATTTAGAAATATTACTGAACATTCTGCTTGATAAGATTTGTAGCTCTTCAAGTGCATTGCTTTCAATTAATAGATTTGTGTCATCAGCATATTGAACTATTGTTTTAGCTGTAATATTTGACTGTAAATCATTTACAAACAATAAGAAAAGAATAGGACCCAAAATAGAACCTTGTGGTACACCAAACTTAATATATTTTGTGTCTGATCGGTATTCTTTAATGCAATCTTTTTCTGTATGTGAAATTTCTACTATTTGCTTCCTGTCCTTTAGATATCATTTGATCCATTCCAACGCATGCCCTCTAATACCCATATATTCTAATTTTTGGAATAGTAAATTGTGGTTTAGTACATCGAATGCTTTAGTTAGGTCGAAAAATATGCCTAGTATTTTGTCTTTGTTATCTAAAGTATTTATTACACTGTTTACAAAATCGAAAAGTGCAGTTTCTGTTGACTTTTGTTTACATAACCCATGCTTAGTTTTAGATATTAAATCATTCACCTCTATAAATGTTATAAGTCTTTTATAGAATATCTTTTCCAGTACTTTAGAGAAGCTGGATAAGAGTGAAATTGGCCTGTAATTTAGTAAATCAGTTTTATCTCCTTTTTTTGTATAGTGGCTTTACTTTAGCAGTTTTTAAAGCTTCTGGAAACACTGTATGTTCAAGTGAGCTATTGCATACGTATGCTAATGGGTGTGCAATAAGAATAGAACATTTTTTTAGCAAAAAATCAGGAATGTTATCAATACCTGAAGAGTAGTTGGATTTAAATTTGGATATTACTGAAACGATTTCCTCGAAATCAGTAGGACACAAGAACATTGTTGTTTCATATATCATCTACTCTATTTTGTTTAACTGAAGTACCCATTGTGGAGTTCTTTTGTGAAACAATATTTTCAGCAAGATTTATGAAGTGATCATTTAGTCTCTGCTATTAACTTTGGGTTTGTTATTAATTTTGAATGCTTCTGCAGTACTAAATTATCTACATTCTTATTGGGCTTTATTTCCTTGTGTATTACTTTCCACGAGGCTTTCATTTTGTTCTGGGCACTTTCGATGAATTTATCGTTTGCCATCTTTTTTGCTTGTTTTATAACTTTATTCAATGTGGCTTTATATTTTTTAACATAGTCACTGAATTCTGGAGTGACAGTCACTGTTTGCAGAATTTTATGTAATTTTCGTTTGTGCGCGCAAGATGTTATAATTCCTTTAGTAATCCACAAATTTTATTTTCCAGAGAATAATTCTTTTATTTGTACAAGTGGGAAAGCTATATCAAAATAATGCCTAAATATTTTTTGAACAGTTTCGAATTTTTCATTAGTATCAGATGTATCATACACTTCATGCCACATTTCGCTTTTTAGTAGATGCAAGAAATAGTCTATATTTGAATCATTGAATTGTCTGGTAAATTTTGTTTTTCTAAGGTTTGGATTTAAACTGTTTTCCATATTTATTGATATTAACTGAGCATTATGATCACTGTAACCCATATTCAGTGGGTGACTTTTGTACAACTGACTAGCATTAGTAAAAATTAGGTCAACTATGGTTGCACAGAATTTTGTATTTCTGATTGGGAAATTTACTAAAGGTTTTAAGTTAAATGTATCTAGCAGATCAATTAAGTCATTCTTTTGTTTTGAGATTTTAGCAAAATCAATATGGAAGTCTCCACAGACAATGAGTGTTTTGCTTAAATGTTTAAATTTATTAAGAACCTGTTCTAGTTTGTTCAGAAAAATATTTAAGTTACCATTAGGAGATCTGTATATACAAGCTACAATAAGGTTATATTCAACGAGCTCGACTGCAAAGATTTCTATATCTTTTTCATGCGACAGACCAGATGTGCTTATCATACTAAATTTAATGCAATCTTTTACATATATACAACTTCCACCATGATTATATGTTTCTCTACAATAATGTGCAGCTAGACTGAACTTGGTAAGCTTAGTATTTAAAATATGGTTTTCGTTCAGCCAATGTTCTGAAAAACATAGCACATGCATATCTGATCATTCCTTGAGGATAATTTCTAGCTCACTGATTTTATTAGACAGAGACTGGACATTATGATGTAATATTTTTAACTCTATCGGCTGATTTTTGAAAGATTTTTGAACATTTTGATATTTTTTACCCCTTTCCTTATGAATGCCTGCACTGTGTTTTGTATTTCTTCTCATTCCCTCATGCTTTACTGCTGAAAAGATGCCTAGTTTTTTGAACCATTATGTGACTTTGTGGGTTCGTAAAATAAAAAAAGTTCAATTACACCACTCAAAATGTTCTTTATTTCCACCTTATTCAAATATCACAATTACAATTTAATGTACACAATTAAAACTAAGCCAGTTCTTCTTTACACGTATGCTCAGCGCGACTACACTTCTGCTTGCCCGCCTCACACTCACACAACTGACTGTTGCCTCGCTTGTATCGATCGGCCCCCAAAGTTTCTCGAATCAACTTTTATGGAGGGGGAAAACATTCTCGAACCTTCGTGCACATTCGAGCGGTAGGAGGAGGGGTAAACAAAGACCCAGCCACCCCTCCTATCTCCCTTCCCTCCACCTGCCTTCATTTATTGATCGGCATCGCGAGTTCGCCGTTTGCGTAACACTGCTCCCTCCTCAAGGCTGCTCGTCCCGAACAGCGCCATCGTAGCGGGCCAGGCGATCCAGGTGTACCACCAACATCTTTCCTCGGGGCACCTTCTGGATGCGGTAGACCACGTCGCTAATCCTCTTCACCACACGGTACGGTCCTTGCCATGGCTGCTGAAGCTTCGGGCAGCGTCTTTTGGTCCGGGTCGGGCGGTACAACCAGACCAGGTCACCTTGCTGGAACTCTTGGCTGTTGGCTTGCCTGTCGTATCAGATTTTCATGCGGTCGCTCGCCTTCTGGATGTTCTGGCGAGCCATCTCGTGCATACCGTGGAGGTGGTCCACCAGGTTCTCCACATACTCGGTCGCTGGCTGTTTCACTCCCGGAGGGCTACCAAAAGCCAGGTCACAGGGGAGGCGTAACTCTCGGCCGAACATTAAGCTGGCTGGCGTGATCCCCGTGGTGTCGTGTGTTGATGAGCGGTAGGCCAGCAAGATCAGTGGCACCTTGACGTCCCAGTCTCGCTGATGGCTGGCCACGACCTTCCTCAAGTGTTCCTCTAAGGTCTTGATGTACCTCTCGACCATGCCATCTGACTGGGGATGTAGAGGTGTTGTGCGGGTCTTGGTAACCCCAAGTCTCTCTAGTGCCTCCTTCATCAGGTTGGACTCAAAATTGGTGCCTTGGTCACTGTACAGCTCTAATGGTACCCCAAACCGGCAAAACACTTGCTCCACGAGGCAGTCTGTGATTGTCCTTGCCTCTTGGTTCGGAATGGCATACACCTCCGGCCACTTGGTGAAGTAGTCCACGACCACCATTAGGTACTTGTTGCCACGGTCGGAAACTGGAAACGGTCCTGCAATGTCAACGGCAATCCGTTCGAATGTCGCTTCGACGTTGTACTGTTGCATGCGACCCCGGCTCCTAGTCTGGGGGCCGCGACTCGCCGCGCACACGTGACACTGACCGCACCATCTCTCAGCATCTGCTCGGAACCTCAGCCAGTAGTAGCGCTGCCGTAGTTTGTCAATCGTCCGGTTCGCTCCCAGGTGTCCGCCTGAAGTACCGGCGTGAACTTCTTCCAAGACTTCTGGGACCTTACTCCGGAGAAGTACCAACTGTTCTCTCTGCGTCTTCCCATCGGGTGATTCCCATACCCGGAACAGCACGCCCTCTCTGGTCTTCAACGAGTCCCATTGGGCCCAATAAGAATTGTAGGTGGCGCTCCTCGGTACGATGTCCGCCCAGATTGGTCTTGTCCCTGCCTCCACTTCCCTCAAGAGTGGCCCCAAGTCTGCGTCTGCCAGCTGCTCCCTCCTCAGGCCTGCGCTATCCCAGCCATCCGCAGCCACTGCCGTGACTACTCGAACTGCTGCGGCACGGTCCTTCTCCTCCACTCTTGTGCATTGGTTGCACTCTTCTGGACAGGGTCTTCGGGACATAGCGTCCGCGTTACCGTGGCTCTTCCCTCTGCGATGTTCCGAGGTGAAGTGGTACTCCTGCAGCCTCTGAACCCAACGTGCTGTCTGGCCTTCCAGGTTCTTAAAGCTCAATAGCCAGGTCAGGGCGGAATGGTCAGTCCTCAGGTGGAATGGCTGACCGTACAGGTACTTGTGGAAGTGCTCCAAGGTCTTTACTACCACCAATAATTCTCACTGGGTGACGCAGTAGTTCTTCTCTGCCTTGGATAGCGTCTTGCTGTAGTAGGCTACCACCCGCTCATGGCCGTCCTGAATCTGCGATAGGACACCTCCAATGCAATGGTCGCTGGCGTCGGTGTCCACAATGAAGGTGCCACCCGGTTGTGGGAAACCCAAAATTGGAGCACTGCACAGGGTCTCCTTTAGATGCTGGAAAGCGTTTTCGGCATCCTCCGTCCAAACATAAGGCCGGTGTCCCTCTGTCAGGCAGGTGAGGGATTTTGCGATGTTGGAGAACCCCTTTATGAAGCGGCGGTAATAACTGCACAGCCCCAGGAAACCGCGCAACTCTTTCTTATCCTTTGGGCAAGGCCAATCTCTCACAGCCTGTGTCTTCTCCGGGTCTGTGGCGACTCCGGTTGCTGAGACTATGTGGCCCAAGTAGTTCACTTCCTTGCGGAAGAGCTGGCACTTCTTCGCGTTCAGCTTCAAGTTGGCCGCCTGCAATCTCTGTAGCACCTTACTCAGATTCTCTAGATGGTCTGCAAAAGTTTTACCGACGATGATGATGTCGTCCAGGTATAGCAGGCAGGCGTCCCAAGTCAGTCCTCTCATCACCGACTGCATGAGGCGTTGGAAGGTAGCTGGTGCGTTACAGCGGCCAAAGGGCATAACTGTGAACTACCAGAGCCTTTGGCCTGTCGAGAATGCGGTCTTCTCTTTGTCTCTCGGATCTAGAGCTACCTGCCAGTAGCCCGACTTCAGGTCCAGGGTCGAGAACCACTGCGCACCAGCTAGCGTGTCCAGGGTGTCGTCAATCCGGGGTAAGGGGAAGCAGTCCTTCCGGGTGACAGCGTTCAGCTTCCTGTAGTCCACGCAGAAGCGTAGCTCGCCGTTCTTCTTCGTCACCAAGACTACAGGGGAACACCAAGGGCTGTCAGACTCTTCAATCACCCCCCTGGATCTCATGTCCTCCAGCATGTCTCGTACCGCCCCTTGCTTCGCCAGCAGAATGCATCTATGTGGTTGCCGAATAGGCCGGGCATCCCCGGTGTCGATGCCGTGAAGCACTTTGTCCGTGCGGCCGTAGTCATTATCGCCTTGGCTGAAGATGCGCTGGTATCGCCTGAGCAGTTGTCGAACTTCCTCCAGTTGTTCTGCGGTCAGGTGGTCAGCCGCCCTCTCCAGTAAGCCTTCTAGCCGGGACCCCAGGTGTTGCGTCGACACCGGCTCCTGTGCCTTGTCGATTGCTGTTACGCTCACCACGGGCTCGCACGTTCCCAACTCCGTCCCAGCCTGGACGTCGTGATCTGTGTCCGCTGGATTTAGCAGTTTCACTGGCACCTCCTCTCGGCACGGCAGCAATGCCCTGGCTACACACAGTCCGCGTACAGGCGTCTTCTGGTCCAGCATCATGTTGCTGGTTCTCTGGCCTTCCAGTCGCGCTGTCACCACCACCTCACTCCTTGCGGGGACAATCACGTCTTCGTTCAAGACGACCCTGCAGATTCCAAGGCGCTCTTCGGGTAGACGTAGTATAACCTCTTCCCCGTTGAGCCGCAGGACCTTCCTGCCGACGTCGACCGTCGCCTCGTGGCTCCTGAGGGCATCCAGTCCCAGACGAACACCTTCGCGACGAACACCCACAGACGCACGGCACTCCGTCCCAAGGTCAGCTCCAGCAGGGCCTCCTTCTCCACAGGTAAGGAGTCGCCCGATGCCGTCACAAGCTGAATTGGTCGGCTCGGCTTCCTCGTCGGCAAACCCTTCGCCACGTCAGGTCTGATGATGGTCACGGCCGCCCCGGTGTCCACCAGCACGCGGCTCGACTTTCCTCTTACCCAGCCGTCCGCGATGAGGCTGTCATCCATCCACCGGCTGATGGCGCGCAGTGTCACTCGAGGGGATGGTGGTGATGGCGCCGACGTGCCCCTCTCCACGACGGCCCTTACTCATTTTCCGGCTGCTCTTCCTGGTGTGGTCAGTCCCTCTGCAGGTGCCCGGGCTGTCCACACCCCCAACACAGGCCACTAGGTGTTCGCCGGCGTCCCTCGGCTGGTCTTCTGTCTCCGGCGTAGCGCACACTCCTCGTTCTCGACGACGGGATAGCTGTTACTTTGGCCGCCTCCATCCTTAATGTTGCCGTTAGCGCCTCGTGGATTGTTTTATAATCGCCGAGCATTGGGCGCTGACGAATCTCCGTGTCCCGTACCTCGTCAACGAATGTGTAGGCAGCTTCCCGGGATACGAACTCTGGTGGGAGGTCGACTAGGGCCTTGCTAGCCAGTTGTTCAACTGCCAGGGCGAACTCCTGCAGCGTCTCCCCTGGCTGCTGCGACCTTGCCTTCAGCTGGCTGCGGTACGCTGCGGCTAAGCGGTGGTTCCCAAAACGATTCTCCAGGGCCTCCCAGATGTCCTTGGACGCCGCCGTTGTCTGTACCGCGTTTAGGACTTCCGCGGCCCGACCCTGGAGGCTGGCTATTAACTATGTGGCCTCCTCCTCTGGTGACCATTTGTTGTGCTTGGCCACTGCGTCGAATTGGCGGCGGAAGACCTCAAACGTTGACGCGCCGTCATATTTCGGAGGTTTGACGCGCGCCGATGTTGTGTCGCGTCCCGGTGCGCCGACCTTCAAATCCGTTAACCTCCTGCCGACGACGTCCTCCACCATGGCGTTCAGGGACTTTGCGTTGCTGTCAGCATTTCCCTCCAACTCGTCAACGCGGCTCGCCAGGTCTTCGACGCGCTCGCCTAACTCTGTGACGTCCTCATTTACGCCGGTCAGCTGCTCTTCGAACTTCACGGCAAGGGCCTCGTTTGCCGCTTTCATCTCCGTGGCCAGGCTGTCGTTCGCTGCCCTCATTTCTGTGGTCAGTTCGGCCATCTTTGCGGTCATTGTCGTGGCCAAGTTGTTGTTTGCCGCGATGTTGTCGTTGGCCGTCTTCATTTGTTTCAGTTCCGCGGCCAGGTTGTTATTTGCCGCTTCCGTCTTCGTTGTTAATTCGCTCATCTTTTCCAAAAGCTTTTCCAATGCCGATTCCATGGCCGTTATCCCACTCCTGACGCCAGTTGTGACTTTGTGGGTTCGGAAAATAAAAAAAGTTCAATTACACCACTCAAAATGTTCTTTATTTCCACCTTATTCAAATATCACAATTACAATTTAATGTACACAATTAAAACTAAGCCAGTTCGTCTTTACACGTATGCTCAGCGCGACTACACTTCTGCTTGCCCGGCTCACACTCACACAACTGTCGCCTCGCTTGTATCGATCGGCCCCCGAAGTTTCTCGAATCTCCTTTTATGGAGGGGGAAAACATTCTCGAACCTTGGTGCACCTTCGAGCGGTAGGAGGAGGGGAAACGAAGACTCAGCCACCCCTCCTGTCTCCCTTCCCTGCACCTGCCTTCATTTATTGATCGGCATCGCGAGTTCGCATTTTGCGTAACAATATGATAAATTTACTCTATTTGCATCAGATTGTTCTGTTTCACCACTGGGTTAGTTGTTCACACAAATTGAAATCACTTTCACTAGTGTTTCACTGAGTATCCTCTTCCCCAGTTTATTCAGATGCATCCCGTGTCTTGTGTGGAGATCCCACCTTGTTGGTGTTGATTAGCTTCACATGGTCATATTTTTTACACATCTCCGTGATGTGTAAGTTTATAGAACAGATTTTCTTGTTTACCCAGGAATTTGAGTGTAGGTCATATCTTGTAGGTAGTTTGACAACCATCAAATTGGTGTTTTGTAACTCATTTACCGTGCGATCTAGTTTTGGAATAACATTCTCAGGTTCACCGTTGCCTACGTCATTTGTGCCAGCGATGAGTACTACACAGTCGTTCTTTGTAAAATCTGAACATTCATCTCCACGTTCCTGCAAACCTCGTTAATATTTGCACCTGGTTTCACGATAGCATTTGCCATTGTCGTATTTTGTCCCATGTGATTTATTTTCTCGGCAAGTCCTCGTCCGTGACTATCCGTTAACAATAGTACATGATTTCGGATCTGTTTTTTACCTGCGTTTACCGAATTTGCCGGGTTGAACATCACATTCGAAACCTCTTTTTTGGATTCAGAATCCGCCAAAAGCATGAATCTGTTATAGCTATTGAAGGTATCTTCTTGTTGAAAAGTATTTAAGAATATTATAAAATTGCTATATTTTGTAACAAAATAACTTTTATTTGTGAAACAAAATTTATTTCAATGTTCTCAAATAAAGGGTTCCAGAGTTGGGAACACCTTCACGTCATCTCAGTAGGCAAAATATTGTGAAGCCAGCAGATTCTAAACAAGAAGATTAATATATTTTATTACACTATTAAAATGTTTTGCACACGCACACACACACCTGCTCTAAGGTCAGAATAAAAAGACACATAGTATGCAATATAAAAATCTAAGAATAATTTGTATATGACAGTTTTAAAACATCCATTATGAATGAATTTACTTCCAAAAAGCCCGCCTCGGTAGCATGGATGGTAGCGTGTCTGCCTCACATTCAAGAGGTCCTGAGTTCGAATCTCGGTCAGGGTGAGTTACCTGGATAAGGTTTTTTCCAGGGTTTCCCTTATCCTGAAAGACGAATGTCGGGTAACTCTAAGCTCTATGGACCCTGGGTTCATTTGAGCATCATTTCACCCATTCCATTCATCGTCCGATATGACAACTTTGGAGGACGTAAAATTACCAAAAAGCTTATAGAGTGAGTACA
Organism: Mantis religiosa; assembly: GCA_030765055.1. Lineage (NCBI taxonomy): Eukaryota > Metazoa > Arthropoda > Insecta > Mantodea > Mantidae > Mantis > Mantis religiosa. The sequence goes on along the minus strand of JAUKNK010000026.1, from coordinate 1,047,118 downwards.
GTTGATGAGCCAGAATCTCTCTCAATGCAGATGGACATCACCCTCAACACAATTTTACAATCCCTCATGAGAAAGTAACAGAAAATCTGAGTATAATAGATAATTTAGAGAAACAATTTGCAATTATATATGCAGTGGCCAAATTCCAAGCTTCTTAACCATTTGGTTGGCATCAAGCAGATGTTCATTGTGGCATTTTAAATGATCTTAATAGCAACCTGCTGCTGATGAAAATGCGTAAGATTTTGTACCATTCCTGAGGTCACACTATCTTGATAGACTTGAATTCAGGAATCTTATTGTGGGCCATACAATTGTTGATGAACAAAACAATTTTCCTACTGATCCTGTAACATTTTTGGTCTACCGTCATAATTAATTTCAGCAGTCATCCAAACTTCTCTGTTAGCCTCATATCCAAGTGGAAGAATAGATTTAAAATATCTTGGATTCATTGATTTTCCTATCAACAGTAGCTACATGATTTTGCACTAAAACTGATTAATACTTGTATAACTATGTGCAGTTGGTTTAAGGCAAATAAACTCACATTAAATATTGACAAAACTAAGGTCTTGAGGTTTGAGGTATACAGTTCACAAAATCTTTCTCTGTGCATAGGCACTGATAAGGCTGTGCTTAACCAGATTTCATTCATTAAATTCTTGGGTTTACAGGTTGATGTGAATCTTAATTGAAAATCTCATATAGAGAGTATCACACCCAAGTATCACACCGGCTGTACAAATTCTTTGTTGTAATTAATGTATTAAACCCTTGCCAACATGGATTTCAGGCAGGGAAATCAACTATATCTGCTGCGGCAGATTTTGTGCATGAAGTAGTAAGTGAGCTAGATGCAAAGAGCAAAGTTGCAGGTTTGTTTCTAGATCTATCGAAGGCCTGTGACTGTGTCCAGCATAACATATTGATGCAAAAGCTGGAATATTATGGTGTACGCGGTGTGGCCAATAACCTTATAGCCTCATATCTTACAAATAGAAAACAATACACAGAAATACATCACAAAAGCAGTAGCGAAGTTATGCAAATCAAATCTGAACAGGGAATAGTACATTGCGGGGTACCACAAGGTTCGGTTTTGGGGCCTTTCCTCTTCCTGGTTTTTGTAAACGATATCAGCGATCCGATAAATAGTAAGATTATCACTTATGCTGATGATAGTTCAGCCATATGCTGGAACAAATCCAACCTGGAACTGTGGGACTCTGTCAGCGCAACTGCCAATCAGGTCTTTGAATATTTTAGTCTCTTAAATCTTTCTGCAAACCTAAGTAAAACTGCTGTGATCAAATTTGAACTACAACACCGTAGTAATGTACAACCATTCCAATTAACTTTAGACAAATGCAGTATTACAGAGACAAATGATCATCTGTTTCTTGGGATATGCCTAGACCTTGACTGGAAACAACATATAGATAATGTCTGCAAAAAATTAGCCAAAGGTATGTACCTGATTAGCCATCTGTCAAAATATGTTGATATAACCGTATTAAACACTGTATTATGGGGTAATCTATTCACACATTGCATATGGTATAGAAGTATGGGGATCTAGTGCTGACACTCATTTAAGGAGACTGTTCATAATACAAAAGAGATGTGTAAGAATAATGTAAGTTGATGGATAGAGTCAACATGACATTGAATTTTTCATGTTGACTCTATCCATCAAATATCTTAGCATATATACGGCTAGTGTGGAGAAATGATTAATTTCCATCAATTAACTAAAATAATTAAAGTTAAATGATGAAGCCTGGGACTTAAGTACTTACAATAGTAAGTCGCCACAAACGGTGTATCTCGGATGCGAGAGCCCCTAGTGGTCTACCGGGGAAATATATGAGTCAACTGGAGAATTTAATGTCAGGACGGTGCGTTGACCATGGTAGCTCAATGGTTAAGAACGACTGGACGGAAACCAGGAGATCCGTGGTTTAAATCCCGGCCATGGCATTGAATTTTTCATGTTGACTATCCATCAAATATCTTAGCCTATATACGGCTAGTGTGGAGAAATGATTAATTTCCATCAATTAACTAAAATAATGTAAGTTGTTCACCATTTTTTCATTATACCTATACAGGACTATATTACTTGCCCACTCTAGACTTGACACATATGTTAGGAATGAGGAAATTCATCAACATGACACAAGACAGAAACAAGACCTCTTCAAGACTATGCACAATACAAAGTCAGTAATAAAAGACCCTTATGTCGCAGGAGCACATTTTTATAACAAACTTCCCAAAGACCTAAAAATGTACAAAGGAAATGTATTTAAAAATAAATTAAGAGAATATTTGATATCAAGATCTATGTACTCAACTGATGAACTGTAAGTCTGCTTGTATGCAATGTGTAAATAATTGTAAATAATTTCATTATTGTAATTGTAAGTTAACCCTAAAATGTAATCTTGACTCGGTCTACAACAATGTAAAATCGATATATGGACTCAAACATTATCATATTCTGGGGTAACTCATTGGAGAGTAAGCGAGTATTTATATTACAGAAGAGAGCCATCAGAGCGATATGTGTCATCAGCTACATGTAAGGGTCTGTTTCAAAGGCTGAATATTTTAACATTTCCTTGTAAATATATCTTTATGTTTATGTGTTTCCATATCAAAAATCAAGATCACTTTACACAAAATGTGAATATATTGTCACACGAGCGCTGGAACACCCTGTGGAAGCAGCTGGGAGCGGAAGGCAGGGGAGGTTCGGTTAGCCACACCTCCCCCTCGTCTGTCTTATAGTGGTGACAGGCGGTGGTCAGGAGAAAAACATGACTGTGCCGTCTGTTTCTCTTACACCTGGTTCTCAATCCTTCTTTTACTGGAACATTCTCGCGGACACTGGAAGGCGGCGATATTCCTATATAAAGGGGGGTTGCAGACAGACGGGAGTTAGTCAGTCAGTTGGTTAGTGAGTGTGAGTGAGGAGACAGTCGCAGTTCTTGGTGTAAGAGTTAGTCAGTGACGTGTTAATGAACGAGAAGATTGTGCAACGGAAGACTGTATGTAACTGGTATGTGCATCGGAGTTTATGTAATCGCGAGTACAAGTGAAATTGTAACGGACGAACTGGTGAATTGTAATTGTGTGCAGCAAGTAATTCTGTGTAATTGGCAAGAGTTGAACTGTAAGTCGGTGGAAATAAAGAACATTTTTGAGTGGTGAAATTGGAATTTTCATTTCACGAACCCACAAAGCCACAATTGGTGTCAGGAGTGGGATATAAGACAATGGAGGCAGCATTAGAAAAGATTTTAGCGGAACTGAAAGAAATGAAGACGGCCAACGACAACATCACCGGGAGGATAAAAGAAATGAAGGCCGAACTAATCTCGGAAATGAAGACGGCAAATGAAAACCTCGTTGCAAAAATAGAAGCGGCAAACAACAACCTCATCGCCAAGTTGAAACAAATGAAGACGGCCAACGACAACATCACCGAGAAGAGGGAAGAAATGAAGGCCGAATTAACAACGAAAATAGAAGCGGCAAAAAACAACCTGGCCGCAAAGCTGGAAGAAATGAAGACGGCTAACGATAACCTCACGGAGAAGACGGAAGAAATGAAGGCGGCGAACGAGGCTCTCGCCGCAAAGTTTGAGGAACGGTTGGCCGGCGTGAGGGATGACGTCACGAATCTGGGCTAGCGGAAGGGTCAAGTAGACGACCGCCTTAACGATTTAGAGGAAAAGGCCGACAACATCGCAAAACCCCTCACCCGCCTGACGGAGGAAAACCGGCCTTATGTGTGGACGGAGGACGCCGAAGACGCTTTCCAGCACCCGAAGGGTTTCCCACAACCGGGTGGCGCCTTCATTGTGGACACCGACGCTAGCGACCATTATATTGGAGGTGTCCTATCGCAGATCCAGGACGGCCATGAGCGCACAAGAGTGGAAGAGAAGGAGCGTGCCGCAGCAGTCCGAGTAGTTGTGGCAGTGCCTGCTGAAGGCTGGGATAGCGCAGGCCTGAGGAGGGAGCAGCTGGCAGACGCAGACTTGGGGCCACTCTTGAGGGAAGTGGACGCAGGGACGAGACCAACCTGGGAGGACAACGCACCGAGGAGCGCCACCTACAAGTCGCACTGGGCCCAATGGGACTCGTTGAAGACCAGAGAGGGCGTGCTGTTCCGGGTATGGGAGTCACCCGATGGGAAGGCGCAGAGAGAACAGTTGGTACTTCCCCGGAGCAAGGTCCCGGAAGTCTTGGAGGAAGAGCACGCCGGTACTTCAGGAGGACACCTGGGAGCGAACCGAATGATTCACAAACTACGACAGCGCTACTTCTGGCTGAAACTCCGAGCGGATGCTGGTGGTACACCTGGACCACCTCGCACGCTACGATGGTGCTGTTCGGGGCGAACAGCTTTGAGGAGGGAGCAGTGTCACACGAGCGCTGGAACACCCTGTGGAAGCAGCTGGGAGCGGAAGGCAGGGGAGGTTCGGTTAGCCACACCTCCCCCTCGTCTGTCTTATAGTGGTGACAGGTGGTGGTCAGGAGAAAAACATGACTGTGCCGTCTGTTTCTCTTACACCTGGTTCTCGATCCTTCTTTTACTGGAACATTCTCGCGGACACTGGAAGGCGGCGATATTCCTATATAAAGGGGGGTTGCAGACAGACGGGAGTTAGTCAGTCAGTTGGTTAGTGAGTGTGAGTGAGGAGACAGTCGCAGTTCTTGGTGTAAGAGTTAGTCAGTGACGTGTTAATGAACAAGAAGATTGTGCAACGGAAGACTGTACGTAACTGGTATGTGCATCGGAGTTTATGTAATCGCGAGTACAAGTGAAATTGTAACGGACGAACTGGTGAATTGTAATTGTGTGCAGCAAGTAATTCTGTGTAATTGGCAAGAGTTGAACTGTAAGTCGGTGGAAATAAAGAACATTTTTGAGTGGTGAAATTGGACTTTTCATTTCACGAACCCACAAAGCCACAATATGTAGCATAAATACTAGGCAAAGAATGGATTTACGTAAACCCAGTACTAGAATGAAGGTTTCCAGAATATTTAATGCACTTCCAAAATACTTAAATTTACTATCTTCAGGGAAAATGGACAAGTATAGGTCTGCTCTCAAAAACTATCTGTGTACCAAGGCTTATCACTCAGTACAAGAATTTATAGATGATTGTTAGTGTCCTGTTCCATAAAGTATATAGTGTATTTGGTTAATGTTTTATCTCCATAAAAAATTGTTTAACTATTTTTTTATAACTCTCACTACTGTACTATCTCATGCCTTGTATTGGCTTTATATACCTGTTGGGTATAGCCAGAAGCTTTTAGTGACAGTTCCTTCTTCTAGAGCATATTGCAAAGGTCTCAAACGGTACCTGTGCAGTAATAGCATAGTCTGCCCCTGATCCGTGATGTTATTCTCTCACGGTAGACCTCCTTTCTCTTTTGTGATGCCAGTTACTTATCACTGCAGGAAAGGTGGATCTCTTGCATTGGCCTTATATTCCTGTTGGGCATAGCCAGAAGTCTCTGGTGATAGATCTTTCTTGATTTACCTTCTAGAGTGTACTACAAAGGTCTCCAACGATACCTGCACAGTAACAGCACACAGCCCGCCCCTGAGCCATGACATCAGCTCAAGGCTGCCCTTGAAGGTGCATTAATCTCTTACGACAGACCCATTCCTCCTCCATTACGTCAGTTAGTATTATGCCTGGGAAGGTGGATGTCTGCCACCTCATTCACTAACAAACAGTAAGGGCATTACAACACCATGGCAAGCCACACGAATGTCAATGTGACAATACATAATTACTGTGAGTCAAGAATTGTATATATGTACACAGGAACTGTATATAGACCATTTATTCTCTCAACGAATTTGCATCTTTCGAGGAATAAAAAAGAATCACCATAACAGGTACAGTTTTATACTTGAGATAGTTGCATTATTAATAGTGAAGCTAAGTTCATCTCAAAATACTTCATGAATTTGCACATAACAAAAGTAATACACCTTTAATTAATGTAATTAAAATGAGGATTTTTGTTGAATTATTGAGTCAAACTTTATTAAAACTTGATGTGAGCAAAGTTTCAAGTTTCAATAAAATATGACTCAATTGGTATTTTGATATACATATTTATACATTTATAAAATTGTATTAGTTTATACATGATTGAGTTTGAAAGAAGTAACACTTGAATGCTAAGCAATTGTACAACTATGAATTCTGCCTTAACTAATTCTGTATGGGGAAGTTTAAGCAGCAAATGCAAGAAAGTAATTGGTTTCTGAAGATATGTAATAAATGTTTATTAAACTACTAATGTATATGATTTTAAATATGCATTACAGTTTATACAAATAGTAATTTCATAAAATCTATCTTTTTTTTTTTTTTTTTGAACTTTTTCTTCCAATGCTTGCAACCAGCTGTATCACATCATGTTTCATAAATTGTTGTTGGAAAAACTCAAGCCAATCTGAAAATGACAAGTTTTGTGTTACTGATAGAACCATAATTTAATATTTCTCATTAAGACTGGAATAAAAATTTGAAAACTTTCTTACCTTTAATGATTTGAATCCTTCATCTGCTCTCACTCTATTGCTGTTTGTAGCTTTTCTTCTATGCTTATTACAACATACTTTCTGTTTGTTGACATCTTAAAACACAAATAAGCATCGCTACCAAAACCAGGCAAGTGAGTCAACCCTGCATATACCTCCCTCCACTTACAAGTTTTTTATGAAGACTAGTTTCTGGGGACTTCTCCCCTATCATCAGTTCTGTGGTTGACTCTTGGTTTTGGTAGCAATGGCGCTCCACTTTCTGAAATACTTCTTTTTATTCTATACAAACAAGCATCACTGACCATCAACATTAAAATAACAGTGGACGTCTGCACTACAAGACAAGTGCAAGCAGTTAATTACAGAACAATATTTCTTGTAATCTGGAGTAGTGGGTGAGGATTAACTGCATACAGTATCAATTGGTGCAAAAGAGCATTGCATATTGATGCAGCAAGTTGACCGCACTCCTTTGTTGGGAGTTATTAAAGAAGTCACACTTATTTAAAAGTGAAGTGTGACTAATCCAATACTCCAACAAATGAAGAATACTTCACTGTTAATAGTGCTTCTGATTCTAATATTAATCTTATAATTTTTGTACAGCCTTTACTGCACAGGGGACAATTTGGACTTGTATAAATTCCTATTCTGTGTAAGTGTTTGGCTAAATAAACATGTTCCGTAAGTAATCTAAATTTTGCTACTGCAGCTTTACATGGGATTTCTGGAATAATGTCACCCAATTATCGGAAAGCCTGACCAACGACAGCTGAGAAGGGACCAGAGGCATCCGGGCCACACCCACTCATTTATCTCAGTCACTAACTGAGGGGATGATTAGGGAAGCGTCACTTGTCGCTGGCCACCTCTTCCCCCTTCCCCTGCCGACTGGAACCTTCGCGGTGATTCACTGAAACGAGAGACTTCGAGAAAACAGCGATATTCCTATAAAAAGGGCTGCAGTGAGTGAATTGAGTTAGTTCTTGTCGAGCAGTCGTGAGGATCGCCCAGTGAAGGAACGGACTGCGTACGTGCATAGGAGGAGCCTACGTAATTGCGAGTGCAAAGTGGAACTGTAACAGACTGACTGGTAAATTGTAATTGTGTGCATTACGTAACTGTGTAATCGGCAAGTGTTCCGATTGTAATTTGGTGGAAATAAAGAACATTTTTGAGTGGTGCAATTGGACTTTTCATTTCACGAACCCACAAAGTCACAATAATTTCTGGATTTTTAATTAAAATGTTCCATTCTTTATCTTTGGCTTGTTAGATATTTATTGGTTTTCTTTGTTTTTATATTTGTTTTTAATTAGTCTTTTTATGGATGTAGAGGATAAGTTTTTATTTTTATTCTGAATTAAATGTGCACCTTTTTTTGGCAAGAAAATCAGCTGATTCATTTCCAGCAAGTGCAGGTATCCACTGTAATTTAATTCTTTTCTGTAGTTTTTAAAGTTGTTGAATCATTTTATGACATTCTTTAATTTGGATTGAGCTCATTTTATATGAACTTATTGCATATAATTCTGCTTTAGAATCAGAAAGTATGACAGCATTTTTAAATTTATCTATTCTGTATAGGTGCTGGAGTGAAATATGAGTAGCCGCTACTTCTGCATCAAAATTTGTTGTGTGGTATCCTGCTGGTTGATAGAATGAGAACAGTGCACACATAATTCCTGCTCCTGAGTTGTTGTCCAAGTTAGATCCATCTGTGTAGATATGTAACCATTCTTCAGGTGGGTATCTATTGTTCACAGTTTCTAATGCTAGTGTTTTTAGTACAGGTTTGGAAGTTTCAGATTTTGTAAGTATTTCTTCTAAACTTAATTGAATATTAATTGGTTCAAAAGTCAGTGGGTTTTCTTTGATTAAAATGTTTTCTTTAGAATTAGGAAGATTCAGATATGTTTTTAATTCCATAACTTTGTGTAGGAAACTTTGCTACTCTGGCCAGTGCACTACTTCAGACCTGATATTAGTATTGTAACTTTGTGGGTTTGTAGAATTAAAAGGCCGAGTTGCAGAAATTAAAAATATCCTTTATTTTCATAGAAATACTCTTATAGATTACAGCAGCATTACGTTACGTACATCATCAGTCTACCAAGGTCGCTGACAATAACAGTGACAGCAGATTACATCATTCGCTCTCGTTACAATAACACTTCTAGCTGTCTGGTTTCACAACCACAACTCCTCTTGTTTCACAACGACATCACAACTAACTCTTTGCGAGCCGTCACGTCCTTAAATACCTATTTCGTAAATTCGAGATGTTTCTAAACCAAACAGGAATTGAATGTTCTATCACCTTCCAGAGGCGTAACCCTATCGGTGTCGGCAGGTCTTTTATCTTGCGCTATCATTATTTCTTCCGGCATACTCCTTGTCTCCAGGATCTTTGTGCACAGAAGCCGTGCTATCGCGATCGGGTTCGCGACAGTATCTTCAGATGTGTGTTTGGAGGAATTTAGTAACAGTGACGTCAAAATTAATATAAAAATTATTTGTGGTTGGTTTATTGACACTCGTCACTTACTTTTTCATATATTTATGAGAGACTAGTTTCAAAGGCCCTGGCCTCCATTTTCAATCTCTTCCCAACTGGCATCTGTTGTTATCTGCTCTCTCTGGTGGTGGAACTATGAACCTTTTTGTCAAATTATCTGCTGGCGGGATTTCAAAGTTCATTACGCGATCCTTATTTTTCCAGATGAATATGTTCTCCCATGTTGTCAATCTATTTTGGTTTATCACTCCTTTTAATAATTTTGGATTTGGATCAATGTCATGGTTTTCATTCCAAAAATGAAATGCTACTGCTGACTTGTCTTCTTGTTTCAATCTGATGTTTCTAAAGTGTTCTTTGACTCTGGTATTTAAATTTCTTTTTGTTTGACCTATGTAGCATTTTTCACAATTCTTGCAATTTATTTGGTATATTCCAGATTTGTTACCTGAAGGAATTTCATCTTTTGTTTTTGAATTTAGTAATTTTAAAATTGAGTATCTATTAGTAGGTGCCAAGATGATATTTTGTTCCTTGAATATCTTTTTAAATTTATTAAATGTTTTTGGATGATATGTGAATGAACTGAATATGCTGTTGCTTTCTTTTTCTTTAATAAATGTGGTTGCTTCCTTAATGGTTTTTTTTAGTTTAGATTTTCTAATTTTCTTCAACACCAAACTTTTGTTGTATCCGTTTTCTTCTGCTATGTGTAGTAAACATCGACGGCAATCTGGCACCCACTAAGTTGGTTGGCCAGAAGTTGCATCACTAGCACCCTTTGCTGCTGCTTAGTTTGTAGCTGCTGCTGGTATTGTTTTTCCTGCTACACATACTGCCGCTTTCGTCCTTTTGTGTTAGTAAACATCGACAGCAATCTGGCACCCACTAACTTGGTTGGCCAAAAGTTGCTCTTCTTGAAGTATTAAAAATCTGTACAAAAGATGGTAGCCCTGTAATATAAATCTGGCCATAGCAGAAGAAAACGGATACAACAAAAGTTTGGTGTTGAAGAAAATTAGAAAATCTAAACTAAAGAAAACCATTAAGGAAGCAACCACATTTATTAAAGAAAAAGAAAGCAACAGCATATTCAGTTCATTCACATATCATCCAAAAACATTTAATAAATTTAAAAAGATATTCAAGGAACAAAATATCATCTTGGCACCTACTAATAGATACTCAATTTTAAAATTACTAAATTCAAAAACAAAAGATGAAATTCCTTCAGGTAACAAATCTGGAATATACCAAATAAATTGCAAGAATTGTGAAAAATGCTACATAGGTCAAACAAAAAGAAATTTAAAAACCAGAGTCAAAGAACACTTTAGAAACATCAGATTGAAACAAGAAGACAAGTCAGCAGTAGCATTTCATTTTTGGAATGAAAACCATGACATTGATCCAAATCCAAAATTATTAAAAGGAGTGATAAACCAAAATAGATTGACAACATGGGAGAACATATTCATCTGGAAAAATAAGGATCGCGTAATGAACTTTGAAATCCCGCCAGCAGATAATTTGACAAAAAGGTTCATAGTTCCACCACCAGAGAGAGCAGATAACAACAGATGCCAGTTGGGAAGAGATTGAAAATGGAGGCCAGGGCCTTTGAAACTAGTCTCTCATAAATATATGAAAAAGTAAGTGACGAGTGTCAATAAACCAACCACAAATAATTTTTATAGTATCTTCAGATTTAAAAGATAAGACAACACCTGAAATCATTGAACACATAGGATCTGATCATAGAGCAGTTATTGCATCCATAATACTTCATGACAAACAAAATATTAGCAGGCCAAAATTGAAATACTCTTGGAATTTTAGAAAAGCAAATTGGACAACATTTACTGAGGAAACCGAACAAAATCTTTACTCCACTCAACATGAAGCATCTGCAGATAAACTCAATAAAACAATAAACATAATTCTTGCTAAAGAGATGTTGGGATTGCCTATATCAGCTCCAGGAGAAATAGCCTTCATAGAATTAGGAAAAACCCAAAGAAAAGGATTAATAATTGAAAGAATCCTGAAATATTGGTATAAATGCCTGATAAAAGATGAAGTACTAAAGGTACGTATGAATCAAGAAGAGAATGTGAAACGGAAACAGTTGGTGGTCAGAAGCAGAAAAAGCTATGGAAGAAATAGGAATAGGGGACTTATAGAGACTAGAAAATAGGGTAGTAGATTTTTTTTTTTTTTTTAAATAGTCAGAACCTGAATGAAAGATATAGAAAGATAAAGATATATGGGGAGGGTTAGGCCACGCCGTGGCTCAGTGGTTAGAACGCTTGGCTCTCACCAAGGCGGCCCGGGTTCGATCCCAGGCGACCGCAAAGTGAGATTTGTGGTGGACAACACGGCGCTGGGGCGGGTTTTCTCCGGGATCTCCGGTTTCCCCCGCCATCTCATTCCACCGGTGCTCCATCTTCATCTCATGTATCATTAGTGTCATCGCCTGCAGTGCCATAGGTAGTAAAAGCGGGCGTTAAACACTACACATTTACATTTTTGGGGAGGGTTAGAATAAAGAAAATTATTAAAAGTTATAGGATATTAATGAGAGAATGGGGAAGAGAAAGATATATTGTCACCCAGGCTTTGGAACACCCTATGGAAGCAGCTGAGAGCGGAAGACAGGGGAGGTCCGTGTTAGCCACGCCTCCCCCTCGTCCGTCTTATAGTGGTGACAGGGATGGCTGGGGGAAAAAAACATGATTGTGCGGTCTGTTTCTCTTCCACCTGTTCTGGAAATTACGGGATCTTTCAAACTTCTGGAATCTTCGCCTGGGAACAAGAAAAGCCGAGAAGACAGCGAGATGCCTATAAAAAGGGCTGCAGCTAGTCAGAAGTTCAGAGTGTGAGCGAGGACAGTTCTTGGTGTAAGAAGGCAGTGTTAGTCAGTGACATGTTAATGAACGAAAAGATTGTGCAACGGAAGACTGTACGTAACTGTGTATGAGTATCGGAGTTGATGTAATCGCGAGTACAAGTGAAATTGTAACGGACGAACTGGTGAATTGTAATTGTAAGCAGTACGCAATTCTGCTTAATTGGCAAGTGTTTAACTGTAAGTCGGTGGAAATAAAGAACAGTTTTGAGCGGTGAAATTGGACTTTTCATTTCACGAACCCACAAAGTCACACTGGTGTCAGGAAGCGGGAAGATAACATCACCGAACATTACAACCATGGACGCGGCATTGGAAAATTTTTTGGAGAAGATGATGGAAATGATGGCCGAATTAACAGAGAAAACGGACGCGACAAATAACTACCTGGCCGCGGAACTGAAACTAATGAAGACGGCTAACGACATCACCAAGAAGATGGAAGAAGTGAAGGCCGAGTTAACCACAGAAATGAGAGCAGCGAACGGCAGTCTGGCCACGGAAATGAAGGCGGCGAACGAGGCTCTCACCGCAAAGTTTGAGGAACGGTTGGCCGGCGTGAGGGATGACGTCACGAATCTTTGCAAGCGGAAGGGTCAAGTAGACGACCGCCTTAATGATTTAGAGGAAAAGGCCGACAACATCGCAAAACCCCTCACCCGCCTGACGGAGGAAAACCGGCCTTATGTGTGGACGGAGGACGCCGAAGACGCTTTCCAGCAGCCGAAGGAGACCCTGTGCAGTGCTCCAATTTTGGGTTTCCCACAACCGGGTGGCGCCTTCATTGTGGACACCGACGCTAGCGACCATTACATTGGAGGTGTCCTATCGCAGATCCAGGACGGCCATGAGCGCACAAGAGTGGAAGAGAAGGAGCGTGCCGCAGCAGTCCGAGTAGTTGTGGCAGTGCCTGCTGAAGGCTGGGATAGCGCAGGCCTGAGGAGGGAGCAGCTGGCGGATGCAGACTTGGGGCCACTCTTGAAGGAAGTGGAGGCAGGGATGAGACCAACCTGGGAGGACATCGCACCAAGGAGCGCCACCTACAAGTCGTACTGGGCTCGATGGGACTCGTTGAAGACCAGAGAGGGCGTGCTGTTCCAGGTATGGGAGTCACCCGATGGGAAGGCGCAGAGAGAACAGTTGGTACTCCTCCGGAGTAAGGTCCCGGAAGTCTTGGAGGAAGTGCACGCCGGTACTTCAGGAGGACACCTGGGAGCGAACCGTGTGATTCACAAACTACGGCAGCGCTACTTCTGGCTCAGAGTCCGGGCAGATGCTGGTGGTACACCTGGACCGCCTGGCACGCTACGACGGTGCTGTTCGGGGCGAACAGCTTTGAGGAGGGAGCAGTGTCACCCGGGCTTTGGAACACCCTATGGAAGCAGCTGAGAGCGGAAGACAGGGGAGGTCCGTGTTAGCCACGCCTCCCCCTCGTCCGTCTTATAGTGGTGACAGGGATGGCTGGGGGAAAAAAACATGATTGTGCGGTCTGTTTCTCTTCCACCTGTTCTGGAAATTACGGGATCTTTCAAACTTCTGGAATCTTCGCCTGGGAACAAGAAAAGCCGAGAAGACGGCGAGATGCCTATAAAAAGGGCTGCAGCTAGTCAGAAGTTCAGAGTGTGAGTGAGGACAGTTCTTGGTGTAAGAAGGCAGTGTTAGTCAGTGACGTGTTAATGAACGAAAAGATTGTGCAACGGAAGACTGTACGTAACTGTGTATGAGTATCGGAGTTGATGTAATCGCGAGTACAAGTGAAATTGTAACGGACGAACTGGTGAATTGTAATTGTGTGCAGTACGCAATTCTGCGTAATTGGCAAGTGTTTAACTATAAGTCGGTGGAAATAAAGAACAGTTTTGAGCGGTGAAATTGGACTTTTCATTTCACGAACCCACAAAGTCACAATATAGACCAATTTAACAGGCAGGAGAGCGAAGGAATGGCTTGGATTAAAACAGGATCATTACACTTAAGAGGGCCAAGAAGAAGCACAATAGGAATGTGGAGAAACAGAAATTACAGTTCATTATTTGACATAATGCAGAGAACCAGCAGTGGGAGAAGAAATGGGAAAAGATGTGAAGCTAGTTGATAGCTATAAAAATGGCTATGAGAAAAAATGAAGGTAGAAATAGAAATATGGGGAACCTGTTTTGGAAAGCTAAATAGAAATGGATGAGTAAAGTGCAGATTGAAAAAGTCAAAATGCTGGAACAACAAAAGGAAACACATGGCAAACTAGAGTAGATGACAGAATGGTGGCTATGCCACTCAGCAATGCTGGGAGCCAAGTTGAGCTAGCCAGTGTAAAAGGTGGCACCAGACATTTTATACAAAATGTGTGTGTAATATAGATAAAATATTGTATAAGTAAACTCTGTTCTATTCCTATTTTTGGCCACTACCACTGCTGCTCATGGCTGCTTCTGTTCCTAATTCTACTTGTGCTCTTATAACTAATGAAATTGCTTTATTTCCCACTTGTATTACTTACAATACTCGTCTGCCCATGTCTAGGGTAAAGTTGGAAGATGGAACTAGATTATAAAAATTCATTGTTAACCCCTGAAAGTTTACTCAGATAGATGAATCAAATGAATTATAGTGTAGATTGACAGTATAATTGCTCAGGGCTACAGCAATAGCTTACAATGCTTAAGATCCTTGGTTTGAGTTCCAGGTATGACAACTCATGATTTGAGATGGTGATTAGTCAACTGAATCTGTAACTGTGTAATAATTTGGTATACGTTTTAAACCTTCCTCCATAAATAGTCAAGTAGTTTTACAATGGAACACACTTAGTCATCAAGCACCGTAATTTGTTTAATAAATAATATGATGGACTGAAAGCGAAACATGCAAACATGCTTTAGATAGTACACATAATAGCCACTTACAATTATTTCAGTGAAAGCAAGAAGGCTATGCATTACTTATTATAAATACATGGAAGATTTTAAAAATACCTACCAGGTTTTTCAGATCATCATAGAAATACACATTACAGTCTTCAACTATTTTCTCAGTTGGTGTCTGCTCTGTAGAAAGCTAAAAATGAAAAATTAAAATAATCATTTTAAAAGCTTGAAAAACAAATTCATACTTCCCAACTGCTGAAAACGAAAACTGTAACACTTTTCCTCATCAAGCAAAGTTGGATTTTGCAGTGCAGCAAGCATTTAATAGTCACATATACATAATATAAGCCACAACACTAAAATAGGAAGAAAACACAATAAAATTATCTACTGCCTAATACATTAACCAAAATTTCTTTTAGAAACTATAATTCACAAAACTTTGCATAGAGATTCATGTTAAAATTTTCACTCTTTTACAAGCACAAGACAGCACTATTCACATAAAGCTAAATTCACATATTTTATTTTTTGAAGTTAAAGATAGTGAAGTTTTAGGATCAAGGCATAAAGTAACATAGTTAAATGACACTATTATGCAACCCCTTCATCCATTATGCCTTTGTCCTCTTTGTTCCTTGGGCTGCTTGGAATGAGCATTGTGTAAGTTTCAGAGCATAAATCATCACTAAGGAATTGGTGCAATGGTGTATGTAAGTAGACATTTAATTAAATTCTCTGAATTGTTAGGTTTTATTTCTCAATAGCTTTTTTTTTTTTAATGAAGTTCTGTTTAATATTAAAGTATGCATCTGAGGTACTTTCATCTGTAGCCCGCATTCGGGAGGTCCAATTCCCGGGGCTGATCTACCTGACCCATGGGTTTTTTTCCGCAATTTTCCCGGGTTGCCAGGCAAATGCTGAGTATGATAATTACATCCGCCAAATTTCCTATCCCTCCATTTCATCTCCATTATCATTTCACATCTCTCATCCAGTGGTCTGTACAACAGATCACAGGTTTCGGCACCGAATCCCCTCCATAGTAATCCTAAACTATGCAGTGTCTAATAGTGTTTTATGCTCGACCATGCCAAATTTAAGTATTTATACGACTGGTAGCAGTACTTTTATGGGCCTCATTGAAGTACACCTGCTCATTAAAGTATTGGTATTCGACCAATCAGAAGTGGCCATGTAAAACTGTGAAAGCGCAAGTATAGATTATTCTCGTTTTGATTGACAATGGTACTAGCGCCAGTTTAGAAAAAATTCAAAATATCTGACATTGGTAACACAGACATTAAACTTACACCCCCAATAATTACAGCAAAAGTACTCAATGGATAGAGTCAACATGAAAAATTCAATGCCATGGCTGGGATTTGAACCACGAATCTCCTGGTTTCCGTCCAGTCGCTCTTAACCTTTGAGCTACCATGGCCAACTCAAAGGTTAAGAGCGACTGGATGGAAACCAGGAGATCCATGGTTCAAATCCCGGCCATGGCATTGAATTTTTCATGTTGACTCTATCCATCAAAAACCTTAGCCTATAAATGGCTAGTGTTCGTGTCGTGCTTAATTTAATGTGGAGGACCACCTTGATTTTAGCTGTAACCAAGGAAACTGATTTTGTGGACTGTACTCGATAGAGCTGTATTCATATCACTAGATAAATTTATTGCACACGCTACATTTATGTGAATAATCATGAAGAAGACAACAATACATTTAATATTTGAGATAAACTAAAACGGTTCTTTCATTGCAACAACAGCTGCACGCAGCCACACAACGAAGCACATCACATGTCTCAACATGTCTGTAACTATAAAGGAAGAAGAAGCCTCTTTTCTTGCGTGCTGGCGAGTCACATGATCAGCTGGCCGCATAACCGGCGCCAAGTGAAATATTCATGCGCCCGCCGGAACAAATGACGATAATGGCGCAAACATACTGGGGCCCAAAAAACTGAACAGTTTTTTAATTTAACATAGACACACTTTGAAAAATATCACTGTTGTTCTTGAACTGGCAGAGGACACAGTTTTACAATGGGACGCCTATATTCACCCTTAGAAGTTCGCACTGTAGCTACCCGCACTAAACCATCACCACCAGGATGAGTCTCAGTGATGATTCCAAGTACCCAATGCAGAGGAAATGAATTGTCTTCCATTAGCAGGACCATGGTGTCTGCCTTAAGATTTTCACTGGAACTGGACCACTTTTGCCTCTGCTGGAGTGAATGTAGATAGTCGGTTGACCACCGCTGCCGCAGATGTTGTAGACGATCTTGGAGCTGTTGCCATTTCTGTAACTGATTCAGATTGTCAGAACAAGGTGATGGTATGGAAGTCAATGGTTCTCCAATGAGGAAATGACCTGGAGAAAGGTAGGAAGTATCAAAAGGATCATCAGTAAGGCGTAGCAATGGACGGGAGTTCAAGCAAGCCTCAATTTGAATTAGTAATGTGGTTAATTGTTCATAGGTCAGTACTTGTGTACCCATTACTCTGCGAAGATGATATTTCATAGATTTCACTGCAGCCTCATGTAATCCTCCAAAGTGGGGTGAGCTGGGTGGTATAAAATGCCATGTGCATTCATTAGATGAAGCGTAGTCTTGTACAATCCCTTTTGCGAGATTGCAAAAGTAGTCTAAGTTCTCTAAGTTTGTTGTTAGCACCTACAAAATTTGTGCCATTGTCACTTAGGATCTCTTTACACAATCCTCGTCTAGCTGTAAACCTTCGTAAGGCAGCAACAAAAGCATCAGAAGTCATGTCTCAAACCAACTCAATGTGAATTACCTTTGTGGATAAACAAACAAAGATAGCTATGTAGGACTTCACCTGACTCTTGCTGCGAGGCGAGCCATAACGTAGGAAGAATGGACCAGCGTAATCAACTGCGACTCGTAGGAAAGGTCTCGCTGGAGTCACTCTGTAGGTAAGTAGATTGCCCATTAATTGTTGAGCTCCCTTGGCCTTGAGTTTGAAGCACGGCAGGCACTTGTGTAGGACTGACTTAAGAGTTTCTCCTATTCTCGGTATCCAATACCGTTGTCGAAGAGAAGAGGTAAGTAGCTGATTGGAAGCATGCAAAAGTTTAACATGTTCACTTTCAATAATTAGCTTGGTAAGATGATGCTTAGGAGGTAAGATGAGCTGATGTCTTGACTGGAAGGAAATTTCAGCCTTGTCAATTCTTCCCCCTACTCGGAGTAAACCTTCATTGTCGACAAATGGATCCAAAGATTTCAATGAGCTTTTAGTAGGAACGTGTCCTTTATCATTAAGTTCTGTTAACTCTGTGACATAAGCTGATTGTTGAGCAAGTTTAATGCAGCAGTGCAATGACTGTTGAAGCTCAAGTGCTGAGAGAGGACCTTGCCGTCTCATGTTGCTGTTTCTACAGCTGAATGCAAATCTCAGCATGTATGCTGTCATTCTCTGCAGGCGTAACAATTTTGAAAAACGAGAAATGATATCATCACTTTCTGTAGTGACCATCAAGCATGCAGTAGTGCGTTGCTCAGTGGCATCTTGAATATCTAATTGTTTGGGTTGTATTGGCCAAGATGCAAAGGGTTGTGAGATCCAATCAGGACCTTTCCACCACAAGTCATTTGAGGCAAGAGGTTTAGTCGAAACTCCTCTCGAAATGAGATCTGCTGGATTATTTTGAGTAGCTACATATCGCCAAGTAGTAGTTTCTGATAACTCTTGTATTTGTGAAACTCTGTTGACTACAAAAGTCTTCCATTTGTGTGGGTTGGATTTAATCCATGCTAGAACAATCATAGAGTCCGTCCATAGATAGTTCTGTGAAGTCTGCAGCTTAAGCTTAGCTACAACCTTGTAAAGTTTAGCGAGTAGTAAAGCACCACAAAGTTCGAACCGAGGAATGGTTTGTTTCTTTAATGGTGCAACCTTGGATTTGGAGCAAAGAAGTCTGGTTTTCACCACATTGCAGCTATTCATAGAACGAAGATAAATACAGGCACCATAAGCCTTTTCTGAGGCATCGCAAAAGCCATGTATTTGTATGTCCCTTAATGTACCTGTGATTAGGACGTGTCTTGGAATACGTATAGCATGAATGATGGACAATGTCTCGCAGAAATTTAGCCATTGTTGGATGAGGTGAGATGGTATCAATTCATCCCAACCAAGTTTTTCCAACCAAAGAGATTGTAGAAACATCTTGGCATTTATGACAATAGAACTCACTAGGCCTAAAGGATCAAAAATAGATGATATGACAGAAAGTATGCTTTGTTTGGTGTAGCTAGAATTTAGATTATCCTGAAGAGATGGATTGTCTTGTATCTGGAATTGATCTGTTCCAGGATGCCAGAGGAGACAAAGAGCATGCGCATTTTCACTGCTATCCAATGAAAGTGGAAGTTGTGTCTCTCTGTGTTCCGGTGGAATGGATTTTAAAATATCTTCATGATTAGAATACCATTTCCTAAGTGGGAATCCGCCACTGTCTAACATCTGAAGTAGCTGCCTCTGAATATGTAAAGCTTGCTGTAGATCATTATGACCACATAAGCAATCATCTACGTAGAAGGATTCACGGATAGCTTGAGAAGCTAGTGGATATTTAGCCTCTTCCTCTGAAATTAGTTGATGCAAAGTCCTTATGGCCAAAAAGGATGCAGGTTTGGTACCATATGTGACTGTAGTAAGAGCGTAGTCCTTGATAGGTTCATCTTTGTTTTCTCGCCATACTATTCTTTGGAGATCTTGATCATCAGGATGCATTTTCACTCGCCTGTACATCTTAGAAATGTCAGCTGAGAATGCATAGCGATAAGTTCTGAAGCGTAAAATTATGGAGGTAAGGTCATACTGAATAGTAGGACCCAACTTCAGCACATCATTCAAAGATAGTCCTGAAGATGACTGCGCAGATGCATGAAATACAACTCTGGTGCGAGTACTTAGTAGACAAAGGTTTGAAAACTGCATGATGCGGAAGATAGTAACAAGGTTCGCCTTCCTTTGGTGGTGACACTTGCTTCATGTGCCCCATGGATTCATATTCAGAGAGAAATTGAGTGTAATCTTCTTTAAGTGTGATGTCGTTTTGAAGACGTCGTTCTAAGTGCATAAAGCGATTGATGGCTTGCTGTCTAGATTCACCTAAGCGATTTTTGTCCTCCTTGACGGGTAGACGAACTGTAAAGCTACCATCGGCATTACGAGTGGCTGTTTTTACATAGTATTCTTCACACTCCTTTTCCTCCTTAGTAAGAACATGCTGAGGAAATTCTTCCAAATCCCAGAAACGTCTTAACTGTGAGTCAAGGTTATCACTGCTGATGAAGAAATTATGCTGAGGCGAAGACTTAGCCTTGTACTTGTATGATGACCTTGGAATAGGGCCTGATATTATCCAACCGAGGGCTGTGCTGGCTAGTATAGGATGTCCTTGTTTCTTTAAGGTTTTCCCATGCAATAACTCGAAGAATAAGGAACTTCCGATTAGGATTTCAACTTCATCAGGAATGTTGAACCTAGGATCTGCTAATGGAATGCTAGAAGGAATATTCCAGTTGCACAAATTGATATGTGTGGAAGGTAGTTTTCCTGTTATACGAGGAAGTACTAGACATTCAATTTTAGTCTTAAAATCATGTACCATAGATTTCAGATTGACCTGAACATGGTGAGTTTCCGTAGAAATGGTGCCATTTATACCATTGATAGGCGTATCAGCTGTCACCTTGTTAAGCTGTAAGCGCTTCACAAGATCTGCAGTTATGAAATTGATTGACTGGCAGAGTCGAGGAGTGCTCTAAATTGTATGAGATTGCCATATCTGTCTTCCACTTGCACTAGTGCGGTGGCAAGCAAAACCTGCTGTGTGGATTTTGATTTAAAAGAACAGTAGCTAGATGGCGCGTCAATCATTCTAGTAGAATCATTTACAGGACTAGATGAAGTTGCACGTGAAGCATTTTCTCTGTTACTATCATGAAGCAGCTTGCTGTGAGTGGATGAGCCACAATTGCAGTATGAGGCACGATTACATTTACTTGATATGTGATTAGGAGCAAAGCAATTGGCACAAAGGCGCTTGGATTTAATGAAAGTCCAACGCTTATGCACATTAAGGTTTTTGAAGTTATCAAAATTATGTAGCATGTGATTGCACTGACAAAATGGACATACACGATCACTCGTGGATAAGTAAGAGTGCTTACTGTCTCTGCTGTTGGGCTTAGCAGAGTGTAAATCAGTCTTAGGCTTAACTACCGTCTTGTTACATGCAGTGTTAGCAAGCAATTCAAAAGAGTGTGCTCTTGCTTCTAAAAATTGCATAAGATCCTTCAAAGAAGGGAAGTTTTGAGAATCTATTTTACTCTCCCATTCTCTGCGTGTGGTGTCAGACAAATGTTCTAGGAGAAGTTGCATTAAAATGATTTCATGCAAAGGCACTTCAAGTTTTAATGCTTCAATGGCATTCAAGTTATTTTGAAAATGGTTGAGCAAGGTACGTAGTTCATTTACTGTTTCCTTATGCATTACTGGTAGTGCTAATAAATTTTTTATATGAGCTGTAGCTATTAATCTTGTATTGTTATAGCGTGAGCATATGAGCTCCCATGCTACATCAAAATTTTCACTAGTGACAGGTATGTTCTGTATTAGTGAATGAGCTTGTCCCTTGAGAGAGGAAAGTAAGTAATGATATTTCTGAATAGCATCTAAAGCTTGGTTGTTTACCACTAAGCTTGTAAATGTGTCATAGAAATGTTTGAAATGAGTGACATCACCCTCAAATTTAGGTAATTGTATCACAGGCAGTTTGATAGCTTTAGCTGCTTGTGACGATTGCGACCGCACTGTGTGCTGCGAATGTCCAGAACCATTTTCTTGCTGTTCATGATCCTGTATTAATTCAGCTAACCTAGCCTTCAATTCGATGTAACTGTTTCTTGTTTCCTCCTTGTGTTCTGCATGCATATCTAATTCAGTTTCCGCTTCCACAAGAGATTCAATTTGGGTCTGAATAGCTTCATATTTGTCCCAAATTTCACTTAAGTTATCAAAATTAGCTCTCAATATGAAAATGTTGACCTGTTCTGGTAATTTATCAAGAAATTTTCGAACAAAGGTAAATTCTCTTTTGTTTATACCCCTTCTTTTGACAAGAGCTTTCAAATCCTGCTCCATATTGAATGGTTATGAGACTTGCTTAAAGGAGAGAAAGAAAGAAAGAAAAGGAATGTTCTGACCTGAAATGTGTTGCAATGCCGGCTTCTGCGTCGTTGCGAATGAAATGCTGATCATCTGCTGCGTAGATCCCGATGCCTGGCGTCCTGGGGCCCACTGATGTACATTCATGCAGAAGAAACTGTTGCGTTGCTTAATTTAATGCGGAGGACCACCTTGATTTTAGCTGTAACCAAGGAAACTGATTTTGTGGACTGTACTCGATAGAGCTGTATTCATATCACTAGAACGGTTCTTTCATTGCAACAACAGCTGCACGCAGCCACACAACGAAGCACATCACATGTCTCAACATGTCTGTAACTATAAAGGAAGAAGAAGCCTCTTTTCTTGCGCGTTGGCGAGTCACATGATCAGCTGGCCGCATAACCGGCGCCAAGTGAAATATTCATGCGCCCGCCGGAACAAATTACGATAATGGCGCAAACAGCTAGTGTGGAGAAATGATTAATTTCCATCAATTAACTAAAAGTAGTCAATGTTACCAATAACTTGTTGCCACAAAAGTCAACAAAGATGTACAAGAAATTCTATTCACAATTCATGGATTGGATAGTATCAAAGGGTATAAATTCATTCTCAGAAAAATTATTCCTAGTGTAGTTCCACAACTGTCGCAGGTACGTGATCCAATATGGGGTGGTATTATGGGGAAATGTACAGAAAAAAGCAATGGTAAGAATATTAAGACTCCAGAAATATGCCATCAGAATAATTTGCAGATTAAAAAGGAAGGATTCGTGTAGAAATGTCTATAAAACATTAAATATATTAACATTTACAGCATTGTATATATATGAGTGCATTAAATACGTAACAAAAAATTCTAGCAACCAAAATAAAAACATGTACATACATACACATAACACAAGAACAAAACAAAATTATTTCTTAAACAGATTAAGAGGAACATTAAGTAACAAAAATATAGAAAATAAATCTAAAGAATTGTACAATCATTTACCGAATCAAATAAAACAGATAACAGAAGAAAAATTTAAACTTAAAGCAATTAAAAAGTACCTTGTAGAAAACCCAGTCTACTCTATAGATGAGTATAAAAGGTTAAATTAAAGCTTAAATAGTAAAGGTACCCTCTGCATATTTTATTATATTTTATTATTTTAATACTGTTATGTACAGATTGTATTTGTTAAACCTGTTGACGTATCCTATGTATTTGGATCATATGGATGAAAAAAAGGTTACCCTGAAGGCCGTAATTGCCATATGGGAGTGTCTAAGCTATGTAAAACTGATTACTATGACAAGCACGACTTAGATATTTAGGGCAGATCAAAACCAGTTTCCAGTAATGGACATGCTGATGATGATGTTTAGTTAGATAGATTTATTCACTGTTAATGTAACAAAGTATACATGCACCTTTGTCTGTGAGTATTGTGTTTATGTATTCTCTGTATGAAATATAGGGGATGAATAAAAAGGATATATTGAAGAATCAGTACAAATTTCAAACACAATACTAAGTAAGTAATTTAAATAATTTATTAATCCAGTTAATTGTTTAGTACAAAGAAGTATAATCAATGTTGGACATGTCAAATGATACATAAAAAATATAATAATTAACAAGCTGAAGGAATACTGTATATTGATTTAACTAGAAATAAAATTTATATGGATTTACAAAATAAAATGATTTACATAAAATAATAGTAATAATAATAATAATAATAATAATAATAATAATAATAATAATAATAATAATAATAATAATAATAATAATAATAATAATAATAATAACAATAATAACAATAATAATAACAACAACAACAACAACAACAACAATAATAATAATAATAATAATAATAATAATAATAATAATAATAATAATAATAATAATATAATGTTGTGAGGCACTTATGTGAGGAGAGAGGGGCGGGGAGTGAAAGAGACAGCATTGAAGCCACACTTACGCCCA
This sequence comes from Mantis religiosa, assembly GCA_030765055.1. Classification (NCBI taxonomy): domain Eukaryota; kingdom Metazoa; phylum Arthropoda; class Insecta; order Mantodea; family Mantidae; genus Mantis; species Mantis religiosa. The sequence continues at coordinate 1,023,036 of JAUKNK010000026.1, read as the reverse complement.
TGCGCAGCACTAATGACGTGCCGAGGAGACAAAGAACAAGAGAAAGGTCTGGACAATTCCTTCGCCATCGCAAGGATTCGTGAAACTTCGGGAAGTTTTGCCAGCCTTCATGAAACAGCTAAATTGTGTATAAAGAGTGAGCTAGGACAGCAAGCAGTTCAGTACAGCAAGGATCGAGAGAACAGTACAGTGTGGACCTGCAGCAGACGTTAACATAGTTCTGCTGGTGTACAAAGTGTACATATTTCTATGCAAATAAAGAACATTTTAAATTTCTGTAACTTGGACTTTTAATTCTACAAACCCACAGCCAATAATAATAATAATAATAATAATAATAATAATAATAATAATAATAATAATAATAATAATAATAATAATAATAATAATAATAATAATAATAATAATAATAATAATAATAATAATAATAATAATAATAATAATAATAATAATAATAATAATAATAATAATAATAATAATAATAATAATAATAATAATAATAATAATAATAATAATAATAATAATAATAATAATAATAATAATAATAATAATAATAATAATAATAATAATAATAATAATAATAATAATAATAATAATAATAATAATAATAATAATAATAATAATAATAATAATAATAATAATAATAATAATAATAATAATAATAATAATAATAATAATAATAATAATAATAATAATAATAATAATAATAATAATAATAATAATAATAATAATAATAATAATAATAATAATAATAATAATAATAATAATAATAATAATAATAATAATAATAATAATAATAATAATAATAATAGTGATAATAATAGTGATAGTGACAGTGACAGTGACAGTGACAGTGACAATAACAATAACAATAACAACAACAACAACAACAACAACAACAACAATAATAATAATAATAATAATAATAATAATAATAATAATAATAATGTATATATATAAAGGCAGAGTATTTACATTTTTAACTAGAAATTCCTGAACTGAGTAAAAGCAGTGGTTAATTAGGTGTGCCTTTAATGAACGTTTGAATGCATTTTCCTGTTTTATTTCCTTTAAAAATTTTGGAAGAGAGTTGTATATCTTTATACCAGAGTGCAATATAAAAAGAAAGCACACAAATTAATATCAATTCACCTTCAACTTTGTAACGAAAATACTTAGCTGTGTATTTGAGGTTGGTTAAATCCCACGTTGCGTAGACAATATGTATCGAATTTATACAGTTCCCTGATGTTCTGGAAATATTACCTCGTCCACGGCTGCTCTGATGTTCGCATAAGATTCTTTTTCCCAGGACGGGTCGCGGATGTAAAGAAGATGGTGGATTTTTAAATGAAACACTATTTTATCGAATTACTTTTGAATAATCTTTTCGATTTATTGATAATTTGACTTTTTAACACTTAATAATTAAAGATTTTCACTATAAATTGATAATTGTTACTCGTAGCACAATTACAATTATATTATAACAACTTTTGACGATAGCGTCCATTTTAGAATTTGACGGGTATGTCTTACTCACACAACAGCTTGATAGAGAAGAAGGAGGAAACAGCTTCATCTCGTTCTTATATATTAACTGGGTCGTTGCTATGACGACGAATCAACATTATTCAATTTTTACAATTTTGATTGATGATTTTCTCATACTTTTTCCAGATAATTCCATTTTATAATTTTTAACATTTAAACATATTTGAATAACCATTTTAAATCATCTCAACTTTAACTATTCAACAAAGCTCTTTCCCACAAATTCATTTTACTAATTGTACAATAATTGTATTTGAAATTAAGTCATTCCGTTCATATTATCATTAGCATTAATTGCAAATTATATTTCAATAAATTCAATTTGTTCCAGTTTGTCTACATTTTCTTTAAAGTAAAACTGCCAAACTTCAATGGCTGTTTATAGGGAAGTGATCAATATTTCTGCACCTGCATACTATGTATTACGTCTCACTTTATATAAAGGAATAACAATTGTAGCATATCACTCAAACCAGAAATGAATATTTTGAAATGAAAGCTTTAATTAGATACATGATCGAGCATAAACAGTCGTATGAAACTTGACTATAATGGTAATTAAAATGCTTATATAATAATGATTAGCTTTGCTTGCTCTTTTAATAATACTCATATTTTAATTACTACAATTATAGTCTAGTTGTATAATGTTCTATTATAGTGAGGCTAGAGGCATTATATACAACATTAGCAAATAGCTTTGATGGAAAACTTGGTACTCTAAGTTGCCATCTAAGCAGATAATTGTGCAGATAAGACAAAAGGAATAATGGCTGAGGCAAGTTAACAACACTAGGAAACAAAAGGAAACGGCCTACAGAAGTGACGCTGGATGACTTTGCAAAATCTGCTTTGCATAATACAACCAATTCCATTTTGTAGAAAAAGAGGCACTCACTCTAAATAAAATACCTGTGAGAGCTAAGTGTGCTAATTGGCTATAAAAGAGGCAGAGAGTTCAAAAAATGCTGAAAAACACTGGCTTTAGATTTAAGAAAAGTGAAAATTCAAAAAGGATTCCAATAGGGAGAAGAAAAAAGAAAAGCTGCATGGAGATGACACAATTTAAGAAGGAAGCAAACTGAGATATCTGGTGATAAAATGAATCCTGTAACTTACACTGACAAGACTTGAATACACTATACAGTTATGCAATTAAGAGTTGGCAGAGTGGCACTGAATTTGGAGTCAGGTCATTTGGGCCCTGCAGTGAAGGAAAACCAATGAACAGACAGCGGCTCATTAATACTTAGAGAAGTGGAGAAAATTGTTTCATTCCAAACGTAACATTAATTTTCAAAGCCAAACAGAAAACTGGAGATTATCATGAGATGAATTATGAGAATTTTCTTAAATGGACAAATGAGTAATTGTTATTAAATTATAGATGAGTCGCATTTATTACACATCAGCTTCACTTATGTACCTATATTGAGGACATGTTTCGCGAACTATCGTTCGCATCATCGGCTCAATTGCATTAGAGCCGATGATGTGAACGATAGTTCGCGAAACATGTCCTCAATATAGGTATGTAAGTGAAGCTGATGTGTAATAAATACGACTCCTCTATAATTTATTATTTCGCTTCACTGTGGTGTTCCAATACAGTTAAATTTCGAGTAATTGTTAAACCTAATCTGCAAGTTAATGGCCTGATGATTCATGGACAACCTGCCCTACCACTATGCTATGGAAAATAAGCTGCCAAATAAGTATGTAAAACAGTTAAATGAAACATCAAAGATAAAATGATAATCCCAAATGAAATGAAACAAAATATAAAACCGGATAACTCTACAGTAAGTAGCATATATAAATTACCCAAAATTCATAAAACAGGAAATAAAGATTCATCCAATCATTATAAACATCCTGCTACAACTGTCAAATGGCTAAACAAGAAATTCAAGGAATTACCAAAATTTGAAAGCCACATTATTAACAATTCATTGAAATTAATCAATAAAACTACAAACCTAGTATTTTCTCCCGTGCCTGAATGGTACCTTTTGATGTAATCTCTTTCTTTCCAAGTATGCCAAGAGACAAAATTATGGAGTACACACAGAAATGCCTTCAGTCCCTGCAGTTAGACCAGAACATTATAGAAAAATATCTTCAGTTAACAAACATCTGCATTGAACAGTCCTTTTTGCAGTTAATAGAAAATTGTTCAAACAGAAATGAGGACTATCTGTGGGCAACCCATTATCCCAATTCCTGGCAGACCTTTTCATGAGCTTCTTGGAAATTGATATCACAAAGGCATTCCGACTAATTTTCACACATTGGCACAAATATGTAGACAACATCTGGGTGATAGTAAACGAGAAACAGGAAACACAAAAAACTAGAATTTGGTATGTATAGGAAAAAACATATACAGAACATTTCATAAAATCAGATGGATGCAATCGAAGACCACAAGCATGCTGTTATCAACAGTTTAACCTACAGGCTTGTTAATGTACCTTTAAACAAGATGGAATATATCAAAGAGCACAATCATATAGTTCACGTTGCAGAATACAATGGATTCAGTGCTCAATTGGTCAAAAATAAAATTCATAAATTCAAAAGACAATACAGATGTAGACAAATAACTACGCTTTTCCCAATCAGTAATAAAACTTCATACAGAAAATTAACATATCATCCCAGAGCTACACACCTTTTCCAAAAAGTCTCCAAAGGACACAACATTACTCTGAACCCACAGAAGAAATTCAGAGTACAACAACTCTTGAAATCACATAATACAAAACAGAAACCCACAGACAAAAACTAAAGTGTGTACTGAATAAATCGTAAAAGCTGCACAACTTCAAATTTGGCAAAACAAAAAGGAATTTGAACATTAGGTTTAAAGAGCATTTTAGGAACATTAAGAACAAAGAAATAGACAAATCAGCAGTAGCGCACCATTTTTGGAATTATAATCACAATATGGAACAAATTCATTTATTAAAAAGTGTTCAGGATCCAACTGCATTAACCACGTGGGAAAAGACATTCATAAAGAAATATGAAGGAAAAGTGTTCAATTTCAGCATCACCTCTAATGAGAACCCAAACTTCAAGTTGATCAAGATACCAACAGAAATACCCCTATTGCCTCCAAGGAGTTCACCCAATCAAAATTCAAGAGTCAACATTAGCTGAGGATGACAACCAGAGAAGAACAATGGTTATTACGGTGGGAAAGGAAGATCCTGAGAAATATATTTGGAGTGATAAAGGACTTGGACGGATGGAGAATGCGGACTAACTTGGAGTTACAGTGCCTATTTGGACAACCAAATATAGTAGTGAAAATTAAACAAGGAAGAATAAGGTGGATTGGCCATGTGCAGAGAATGCTGGAAACTAGTGTAGTCAAGAAGATATTCATAGGAAAGCTGGATGGCAGAAGGAGAAGATGAAGACCCAGGAAAAGATGGGTATATGATGTAGAAGGCGATTTGAGAAAGTTGGGGGTTTAAGGCTGGAGAAGAAAAGCAGAGGACCGAGTAGAATGGAAGAGGGTGGTTAGGGAGGCCAAGGGCCTACATGGCCTGTAGCGCCAACTATCATCATCATTAGCTGAGGATGCTAGGAAGGTCCTGAGAAACATATTCTAGGTAAACATTAGCAATATATGGTGCATGGCATGTTAGTTCAAATCTAAATTGTATTAGTAGGATACAATTTAATTTAATATTTACAAGATTAAATTTTCATTCTCTATTCACGCATACATCTTGTCATTTTTAATGAAAGAAATTCCTGTATTATCCTAAACTTTAAAACTGCATTTATTCTATATTACTGCCAAACATGAACATTTCTGAGAAAAATATTTGTGATAAATGCAAAGATAAGAATTGCAAGTGTGCAAGTGTTACAAAATATATTGGCAACAAGGGAAGTTTGGGAACCAATACTGCAAATATGATTAAAGAAAATAAGTCTTAATAAATGAACATAAAATTTACATTCAACACTTCAGAACTTAGCAAACATGATGATAATAGTGATAAATAAGTTTGTGGGTTCCTAGAATTAAAAGGCAGAGTTGCAGAAATTAAAAATCTCCTTTATTTTCGCAGAAATATTCTTATAGACTACAGCAGCAATATGTTACATCACCATCAGTCTACCACGGTCGATCACAATAACAAACTGTGACAGCCGACTAGCTCTCGTTATAATAACACTTCCAGCTGTCTCTCCTTCACAACACTGTTCCACAACTATTTTACAACTAACTAGCTTTGCGAGCCATCACGTCCTTAAATACCTAATTCGTAATTCTAGATTGCTCTAACATAAACCAGAACCCAAACAATCTCTATCAGTCCAGAAATTTCCGGAAGAATAAAGAAACCAAATATTCTATCACATTCCAGAAGCGTAACATCTATGCCGGCAAGTCCTTTACCTCAGTTATCTCTGCTTGCCGGCGCTTATTTACAATAGTCGCACTATCATTAACTGCTTAGCAAGGCTCATTATTACCATGAAAATTTATCTGCCGACTGTTTTCTTATTTCTGCCGAAACTTTTATGCCTGTTGCCGTGACAATATATTTCCTTAAGTCAGCATTCTACATCCCACATCCAAATCACAAAATTTTATTCCAATATCCCATTACCTTTTCAATTCTTGCATGCTTCATGCTTTTACTAAAAAAAACACACTGTACTATACTAAAATTGTTATACTAGTGTACATTTAACAAATGCTTCCATTTCTGATTATGCAAGCTTGCTGCAATTTCAAACTTGTACAGCAGAAGTTATGGATATGTATTATGTGGATGGCTGTGTTGCAAGAAAAAGTTCATCCTAATTACATTTGAAGAGTAAATACAGTTCCTTCTGGAAATATTATACTTGTAAATATAACTGAAAAAACAAAACATTTGAGAAGGAAATGCCGTCAATAACCTAGGCTTTTGCCTATCCTATGAATTAAATGGGAGACTAAACTTCCATTATCTAAATTAGGGTTTTACTTTGGGTTGACCTAAACTACTTTAGTACTTGGTAATTTTTTCCAAAATATGAAGAGAACAAAATTTATGTTCGTCAATTCCAAGAAATACAGATTTATAAATTGTATTATATTGTATACATACTCAACACAATTACAAAATTATCTGTACTTACCTCTTGCAAAATAGGTAGGACTGGAGGTGAGCATTGTTGTAAAAAATATATTAGCATCAATATATATGCATATGAAGAAAGGCTTCCTCTTGATGCATCACAAATGTCACATGCTTTGGCAAATCGTTTTACTACATAGCCTAAAACCTGAAAATAAAACGTTAACAAATTCAGTAAATATGAACAAATAATTAGGTTACGCTGGTTTCTCGGGATTGCAGCCAAGTGATGTTCTCCAAGTTTCAAATTGGAGGAGGAAAACATCACTTGGCTGCAATCCTGAGAAAACCATCATAATAAATTAGCGCCGAGAAAGCTTCAAATCTCTCAAATAATTATGCTCTTTACACAAAATTAACTTTTGAATTTGACATAAAGAAACCTATTAGTTATTTTCTTTGGACTTTTTATATTCAAATATTATTTTCCAGATTGCTATGAGAAAACATTAAGTCACAAAAAGTCCATTTGTGAAAATTAAAGTCTAGGTTGCCAATGACGAAACTATGATGCCAGTGGGAAATGTAAGCGTACATGTATTGAAAAATGGCAAAAAAGTTTCTCAGCAAAAAATCTTTCTAGCCTATAAAGAAATGCCAGCTGCAAATAACAAGGCCGGGACGGAGTTGGGAACATGCAAGCCTGTGGTGAGCGTAACAGCAATCGACAAGACACAAGAGCCGGTGCTGACGCAACACCTGCGGCCCCAACTAGAAGGCTTACTGGAGAGGGTGGACGACAACCTGACTGCAGAAGAACTGGAGAAAGTTCGACAACTGCTGAGGCGATACCAGCGCGTCTTCAGCCAAGGCGACAGTGACTACGGCTGCACGGACAAAGTGCTTCACCACATCGACACCGGGGAAGCCCGGCCTATTCGGCAACCACCTAGACGCGTTCCGCTGGCGAAGCAAGGGGCGGTACGAGACATGATGGAGGACATGAGATCCAGGGGAGTGATTAAAGAGTCTGACAGCTCTTGGTATTCGCCTGTAGTCTTGGTGACGAAGAAAGGCGAGCTACGCTTCTACGTGGACTACAGCAAGCTGAACGTTGTCACCCGGAAGGACTGCTTCCCCTTACCCCGGATTGACGACACGGTGTACACGCTAGCTGGTGCACAGTGGTTCTCGACCCTGGACCTGAAGTCAGGCTACTGGCAGGTAGCTCTAGACCCGAGAGACAAGGAGAAGACCGCGTTCTTGACAGGCCAAGAGCTCTGGCAGTTCACAGTTATGCCCTTTGGCCTCTGCGACACACCAGCTACCTTCCAACGCCTCATGGAGTCAGTGATGAGAGGACCGACTTACGATGCCTGCCTGGTATACCTGGACGACATCATCGTCAGTAAGACTTTTGACGACCATCTAGAGAATCTGAGTAAGGTGCTACAGAGACTGCAGGCGACCAACTTGAAGCTGAACAAGAAGAAGCGCCAGCTCTTCCGCAAGGAAGTGAACTACTTGGGCCACACAGTCTCAGCAACCGGGGTGGCCACAGACCCGGAGAAGACACAGGCTGTGAGAGATTGGCCTCGCCAAAAGGATAAGAAAGAGTTGCGCAGTTTCCTGGGGCTGCGCAGTTATTACCGACGCTTCTTAAAGGCGTTCTCCAACATCGCCAAACCCCTCACCCGCCTGACAACTGACAAGGGAACACCAGCCTTATGTGTGGACGGAGGACGCCGAAGACGTTTTCCAGCACCTGAAGACCCTGTGCAGTGCTCCAATTTTGGGATTTCCACAACCAGGTGACGCCTTCATTGTGGACACTGACGCCAGCGACCATTGCATTGGAGGTGTCCTATCGCAGATCCAGGATGGCCATGAGCGGGTGATAGCCTACTACAGCAAGATGCTATCCAAGGCAGAGAAGAACTACTGCGTCACCCAGTGAGAATTATTGGCGGTAGTAAAGACCTTGGAGCACTTCCACAAGTACCTGTACGGTCAACCATTCCACCTGAGGACTGACCATTCCGCCCTAACCTGGCTATTGAGCTTTAAGAACCTGGAAGGCAAGACAGCACGTTGGGTCCAGAGGCTGCAGGAGTATGACTTCACCTTGGAACATCGTAGAGGGAAGAGCCATGGTAACGCAGATGCTCATTCCCGAAGACCCCGTCCAGAAGAGTGCCGCCAGTGCGCCAGAGTGGAAGAGAAAGAGCGCGCCGCAGCAGTCCGAGTAGTCACGGCAGTGCCTGCGGATGACTGGGATAGCGCAGGCCTGAGGAGGGAGCAGCTGGCGGACGCAGACTTGGGGCCACTCTTGAGGGAAGTGGAGGCAGGGACAAGACCGACCTGGGAGGACATCGCACCAAGAAGTGCCACATACAAGTCGTACTGGGCCCAATGGGACGCGTTGAAGACCAGAGAGGGCGTGCTGTTTCGGGTATGGGAATCACCCGATGGGAAGACACAGAGAGAACGGTTGGTACTTCCCCGGAGTAAGGTGCCAGAAGTCTTGGAGGAAGTGCATGACGGTACTTCAGGAGGACACCTGGGAGTGAACCGGACGATTGACAAACTACGACAGCACTACTACTGGCTGAGGCTCCGAGCAGATGCTGAGAGATGGTGCCATCAATGTCACATTTGCGCAGCGAGTCGTGGCCCCCAGACTAGCAGCCGGGGTCGCATGCAGCAGTATAACATCGGAGTGCCATTCGAACGGATCGCCGTCGACATAGCTGGACCATTTCCGGTGTCCGACCGAGGCGACAAGTACCTGATGGTGGTCGTGGACTACCTCACCAAGTGGCCGGAATGGTATGCCATCCCAAACCAAGAAGCAAGGATAATCACAGACTGCCTTGTGGAGCAAGTGTTCTGCCGATTTGGAGTAGCGTTAGAGCTGCACAGTGACCAGGGCACAAGTAGTGAGTCCAACCTGATGAAGGAGGCACAAGGAAGACTTGGGGTTAACAAGACCCGCACAACTCCATCCCCAGTCGGATGGCATGGTCGAAAGGTACATCAAGACCTTAGAGGAACACTTGAGAAAGGGCGTGGTCAGCCATCAGCAAGACTGGGACGTCAAGGTGCCTCTGTTCTTGCTGGCCTACCGCTCGTCTACACACGACACAACTGGGATGATGCCAGCCAGCTTAATGTTCGGCCGAGAGCTACGCCTCCCTTGTGACCTGGCTTTTGGAAGCCCTCCGGAGGCAAAACAGCCAGCGACCGAGTATGTGGAGAACCTGGTGTACCATCTCCCTGCCAAAGTGCGGGCGCTGCGGACCCTTAGCACTCGTGGTACCTCTGACGTTACTAGAGGAACCTCGGGCCGAACATGCCGAGCCCCTCCCTCTGGGAGCTGTTTGGATTGGGTTGGACTCGAGGGGGCAGTGCGTTCCCGTCACCCACGGGCAATTGGGTACCTCTGGCCAGGAGGGGGTAGAGGGTTGCCTCATAAGTCCCAGGAACTAGCCTGCAGAGCTAGTAGCTGGTGAGCTAGACACTGGCGGCCCTACCAAGGTTTTTTGGCAGCTGGTTCATTAAGGACCGGCGCGTAAGTGGCATATCCACTTCCGTCCTGTCTGCCGTGTGCAGGCGGGGGGGCAGTTTATAAAATAGGTACTGTCCTACGGTAAATATACCCGAGAGGCCCGGGTTCAGGTCCTAAGGGGCCGAGACTAATGGGAGTAGATCCTCACATTTACTTTAATGTACCACCTCCACGACATGCCTGAGATGGCTCTCCAGAACATCCAGAAGGCGAGCGACCGCATGAAGACCGGATACGACAGGCAATCCAACAGCCAAGGGTTCCAGCAAGGTGACCTGGTGTGGTTGTACCGTCCTAACCGGACCAAGGGACCCTACCCGTAGCTTCAGCAGCCATGGCAAGGAGCGTACCAGTTGGTGAAGAGGATTAATGACGTGGTCTACCGCATCCAGAAGGTGCCTCGAGGAAAGATGGTGGTGCACCTGGATTGCCTGGCCCGCTACGATGGTGCTGTTTGGGACGACCAGCTTTGAGGAGGGAGCAGTGTCACCCAATTATCGGAAGGCACGACCAACTGACGGCTGAGTGAGGGCCGGGAAGCATTCGGCCACGCCTATACATTTATCTTGTAGCGGTAACGAGGGGATGGTTGGGAAAACATCACTAGGCATCTCTTTCCCCTTCCCTGGCATCTGGAACCTTCGGGGTGATTTACTGAACCGCGAGACTTTCAGAAGCAGCAATCTTCCTATAAAAAGGGGCTGCAGTTGGCGAGACAGTCCTTCAGTTCTTGGCGAGCAGCCGGAGAAGCACCGTGCTAGTGAGCGGACTGGAAGACTGTGTACGTGCATCTGAGGAGTTGTACGTAATTGGGAGTGTAGAGTGGACCTGTGACAGACGAACTGGTGAATTTTAATTGTGTACGCTACGTAATTCTATGTAATCCGCAAGTGTTCCAACTGTAATTCGGTGGAAATAAAGAACATTGTGAGTTTGTGCAATTGGACTTTTAATTTCACGAACCCACAAAGTCACAATATGCAAAATGCATATTCTGTTTTAATAGCCTCTGAAGGCCTTTCTCTCAATTAGTAGCAGTAAGGTATACAGAAAATATGATTACATTTCAAAAGTATAGATCACCTTAAAGCACACAATGTATGGCACTTGCTAACTTTGCACATAGTATCACAATCTGCAACACTGCACAAGTCAGTAATGTATTCTTGGATTTATATGAATTACTTTTCGCTATGTTTAACTTATATTCACTTATATTCTGTTATTGAAGTAAGGGCATTGCTTAATTTCATCCTACCTATAAGGGAAAATGAAATTTACAGAAATCTGACTTAAAACTGATCAAGCGTAGTGTATTATAAGGATCAAAGTTTACCTTTTAAATAAATGACACATATCTGTCAGAAGGTTATGATGCAGACAATATGGTATTTTTTTGTAACATAAAGAAGTAAATGAGTTTCACTGGGTAGCCAACAAGTAACCCATCAAGACAGAAACATATTTTAAATTCCTAAGCTTCATTAGTAACCCTAAATAGATGTAACTTGTGTTAAAAATAAGAAAAAAGTTAAATTTGTTTCATATTGACTTTGCGGGTACAGCAATTCAGCTAACCTAATTGTTAATGCTTGTAAAATAACAGTACAGGCTTTTGTGATATTTTTCATATTGTTTTAAAATAATATTTTTATAAATATGTTTAAATAATAAAACATTTCTGTATGTTGTTACATGAAATATTTTAAGCAGAACACAAGAAATGCTAATATTTACATTTCCAGAGGTATTAAAGATTAGCGTGGTACGACCAATTCATAAGAAAGGTTCATATGCAGATGTTAACAATTTCAGACCAATAACTCTAACTTCAGTATTCAGCAAAATGTATGAGAAAGTCTTAATAGCTAGAATAAATAGTTTTTTAATTGCTAATAATATTCTTAATCATTTTCAGCATGGATACAGAAATAAATTATCGACCATCACAGCTATAGCAGAATATATTCACAAATTGTTGGAACTAAAAGATACACACAAAAACACAGCTGGAATTTACTTAGACCTCTCCAAAGCTTTTGACTCTGTCTCCCATGACCACCTCATCTCAAAATTAGAGTACTATGGCTTCAGAGGACAAATTAATAAACTATTAACATCATATCTTAAAAATCGTTTGCAATGTACGGAAATAACTTGGAAAAAAGGGGATGTTATAAGCCACATTAAATCAGAATATAACTTAGTGAAATCTGGTGTACCACAGGGATCAGTACTAGGACCTATACTTTTTTTTATTTATATTAATGACTTACCTGAACCAGTAAACAGCAAGGTCATCTCATATGCAGATGATACATCTATAATATGTTGGAGCGAAGGAGAAGAAAGCTTAGAAGTAAAAGCAACAAATGCAATTGGCGAAATATCTCGGTACTTTCTAAACAATGGACTAAAGTTAAATATAGGAAAAACAAAATTTATGACATTTCAAAGCGATGATCTAAATATAAACATTAACAATATACCTTTGGAATGGGTACGAAACTTAAAATTTTTGGGCGTTCATATAGAAGATACTCTAACCTACAGTACACACGTAGACATGGTTTGTAATAAAATGAACCCTATTACGACAACTAGCAAAATATGGGAATATCAATACTCTTAAAACTGTATATTATGGAATTATCTTCCCACACTTAACATGCGGTATTGAAATTTGGGGGGGAACAAGTAAAACCAATATGGACAGGATATTAAAAGTACAAAAGAAATGCATACGAACCATGTACAACCTTCGTTTTCAACAAACATGTCGGGATACATTCAAATCACAAAACATCCTAACAGTGGTATCACTCTATGTATTCAAAACCATTATACTTGTAAAAGACCGAAAGCAACATAACATCCTCAATAAAGATTGCCATACATATGATACGAGGAGAGCAACTGATTACCGTAGGGTGAGCACGAATAAAACTCAAACTAATAAAGATCCGCTTAAAATAGGAGCCATATTATACAATAAATTGCCATTTGTAATTAAGAATACTTCTGGTCTTAAAATCATACCTAATTGAAAAATGTTTGTATACTATAAATGAACTGTAATATATATGTATGTAGTATAAATGAGTTGTATACCTATGTAAACAATAAGGTTTGTATGTAATTTAGGGATTTTGATCTTTGTAAATAACTCATATACTTTTGTAAACAACTCTATATTTTGTAAATAACTTATGTATTTTGATCATTTTGTATTTTGACTGTATAAAGATAATTGACAGTGTCAGATGCTCTTGTAAGAGTCTATTGGCCGCAATAAATTATTATTAATTATCATCATCATCATCATCATCATCATCATCATCATTATTATTATTATTATTATTATTATTATTATTATTATTATTATTATTATTATTATTATTATTATTATTATTATTCATGTTGCACTTTAATTTGTCTGTGTATAACTTTGTTTCCTACACTCTTCTTCTTTACCTTATCCCTAGCACACCAATTACAACAGTGTTAGGGGATTCTTGTTCCTCTATCCCTTAAGGTTGGTTCTGAGGAACCGAAGCTTTGGATCTGATAAGGAACCAGGATGGGTGATCAGCCCGATGTCTGGTGAGGATGAGAGAAATGGATGATAGTATGAGGGCGAGATGAATGATAAGAAAGGTGATGATGGAGCAATTGGTGGAATGATGGCAGGGGAAACTGGAGATCCTGGAGAAAACCTACCACTTGTGTTGTGTTGTCCACTACAAATCTCACTCTGTGGTTGCCTGTGATCAAACCAGGCCACCTTGGTAAGAATCAAACACTCTAACCACTTGACCATGGCACGGCCATTTCCTACACTCAAAATTGGTTTGTATACAGCAAGTGTATATGTGTTAAGATTCAGAGAGAAGGAGGCAGACTTACCTTTACTCGGTTATCAATAGCAGCATATGTTTGTAGCAGTTTTGTGTTCTCTTGACCCAGAGTATTATAAATGCTTATGTCTCCCTCCAACTTTGGCTCAGAATGGCAAAACTTTAAAATAGGGACCTTGGCTGTGGTAATTGGAACTAAGTTCCTAACCGTTCCACAGTCCTTCAATTTTTCCACTAAATCCTCAATGAGATTTATGAAGTTATATTCCTGTAATTAAACATTTTTCAAATAAATCTACAGTATATGTTAAAATAAGAAATGTACAAATGAACGACTACTAAAGTGAAAGAGACTACAATGACAAAAATGACTTAAAGATTTCCTGAACAGACAAACATACTGTCAAAACAACTATGTAATGAATTAAAAGTATAAATGCAGTTGCAGCATTTTCATATTGCACAGAAAGGAAATGAGTCATTAACTGGATTCTAATATCAAAATTAGAAATTCAACTCTGCTAACTTTTCATCAATAAAGTTATTTGCTTGCAACATTTAACAGTAATATGTGTTTGGAAGGAATTTAGTAACAGTGACATCAAAATTAATCGCAAAAACTATTTGTAGTTGGTTTTTTGATACTCGTCACTTTTTTATATTATTGAGACTAGTTTCAAAGGCAATAGGTCAAACTAAACAAAATCTAAAAACCAGAGTCGAAGAGCACTTTAGAAACATCAGATTGAAACAAGAAGATAAGTCAGCAGTAGCATTTCATTTTTAGAATGAAAATCATGACATTGATCCAAATCCAAAATTATTAAAAGGAGTGATAAACCAAAATAAATTGACAACATGGGAGAACATATTCATATGGAAAAATAAGGATCGTGTAATGAACTTTGAAATCCTACCAGTAGTTCATAGTTCCACTGCCAGAGAGAGAGAGAGAGAGAGAGAGAGAGAGAGAGAGAGAGAGAGAGAGAGAGAGAGAGAGAGAGAGAGAGAGAGAGAGAGAGCAGACAACAGCAGATGTCAGTTGGAAAGAGATTGAAAATGGAGGTGATTGCGTATCAATAAACCAACTACAAATAGTTTTTGCATTTAACAGTAACGGTAGAGTTCTCAAATGGCTTACACATGCTCTATATTTCTATCATTAAGATACTTGTACAGACTTAACTGTCTTTACATCCGAATGGTGAAGAGATAAATAATGTTCAACGTGCAAAATATAAAGTTAATGTACTTGGAAAAAGTGCATATGTAATTCTAATTATTGTATAAAGTCAACTTTTATATGTACAAAAGTGTTTGTGTTTTTAAGCTCAATATTTTGATGTTTGTTAGGCTCACTTGGGTTCTTCTGAAAATTACAAAAAAACAAATCTTTCCCATAAATCATTTAACTTGAAATTGGACAGAAACAGATTTCATTTTTAAGATGATAAAATGCTTAAATTATGAGTGCATATTGTTTTAAGCGGCTGTGTTTCTGTTAAAAATTCTCTTCAGAACTTCTTTAGAAGTGAATGCTAGTCCACTGACATATTAGAACTGTATTATTGTTTGGATGATTGTTCCTCCACACCAGCATATGTAGCAATTTCTTAGAAAAGATTAATCTAACTTTTTAATGTTTTTAATTGCTGTTTTGATTACTATAGAACCTGCAATACAATTCTGAACATCCCTTACGTACCATAAGATTCGATCATGTCCAATGGCTTAATTAGATAGGCCTAAAAATAACCTAATAATTTTATAATATATTCTACTTTTATATAGCAACAATAAATGTTATTTAATACAAAAGAGGCTTAATCTTAAAAATAATGTGGACATTTCTTGGTGCTTCATTTTGTAGGTTCCATCCTCTTTACGTAACTGCATTCAACTGAACAGAACATGTGAGTAAGGCACTGATTCTGACACTGTTAAAAAATAGGGATGGATCGATACCACTTTTTCTCAATACTTGATATTTTACTTTGATACTCGATACAATCATTTCAACTTCTAGTTTCAATACAAAATAGGACGTTGGGAGAACTATAATGCCAGTGAAATTAATTAGGTGCACATATTTAATGGGACAAAATTTAAAATTGTCAGTGTTCTTAGTTTTAAACTCTACATTCAACATTTAAAAGCAAAATGTGTTTTTAAACACTTCACTTTTATAAGTTTTTGTTCAAAAATACTAACATTCTCACTCTTTCAGGTCAAGTCTACTTCTTTTTCTGTCACATATGAGTCCCACTGTACTAAAGTCTTTCAGAAAAACCTGTTCCAAATGGAATACACAAATATTTAACAGCTAATGTTTTTAGTTTTGGAAATGTTGAATTTGTTTTCCAGTAATTCAGTACACTAGAAACAGGTCACAAATTCCTTTCTTGGAAGTGTTGAAAACAGTGTTGTTATGATAAATTAACTTTAAAAAGAGTCGATTAAAGACACTAAACAACACTTACTTTATCGAGATTTAACTGTATTGGAACACCACAGTGAAGCGAGTCGCATAAGAGCCGTAGATGCAAACGATGATTTGCGAAACATGTCCTCAAAATAGGTACGAAAGTGAAGCAGATGTGTAATAAATACGACTAAAAATTAATAACACTTACTTTGTTTAGTGTCTTTAATCGAATCTCTTTAAAGTTAATTTAGGTCACAAATTGTTAAGATATGCAGTGATTTCTTCTTGGTAGTTGTTAACTGGTAGTGAATCTGACACAAAATTATTTTCTTGCATAGTGTTACCACATTCCTGACCATTTTTTGAGCTTTGCAATGTTCTACTTGCGCAAATAATACTTTGTGATTTTAAAATAAAATAAAAATTGCAGTATCACCACTGAAGTATCAAAAAAGTACTCAGCGAATTTTCTGAAGTATCATTCAATGTTGGTACTATACAAGTATGTAAAGCCACCGAAATTAAACTTGAGTCAGGGAGAAAGACAAGCCATCAAGTCTTTGAATAATGACAAGTCTGTTGTTATACTTAATGCTGATAAAGGAAACTCCACTGTAGTGATGGACACAGAGGAGTACAACAAAAAGATAGAGGATTTATTAGAACCAGAAACCTATAAGAAATTACAGAAAGATCCAACAAACAAGATCTTAAAAGTAACCAAAGAACTAGTCAAGAAGTCAACACTTTCCTAGGAACTACAAAAAACCATCATCAAGAGCGAAGCGGTTGCGCCTCGGCTCTATGGGCTGCCCAAGGTACACAAGGATAACGTTCCTTTATGCCCTATAGTTAATACAATCGGATCACCTACCTACAAGTTAGCAAGGCATCTGATAAAACTCCTTCATCCGCATATTGGCAACACCGATACATATGTCAGAAACTCTGCACACTTCATTGAAAAGCTGGCCACAATAGTATTGGAACCACATGACCTGCTTATTAGCTTTGACGTGATCTTGCTCCTCACTAAGGTTCCGATAGAAGATACTCTTTGCCATATCTCCAAGATCTTCCCGGAAGACATCACAGCTCTATTCTGCCATTGTCTCACCACTAGCTATTTCTTGTGGAATGGTAATTACTTATGAACAAAAAGATGGAGTCACCATGGGTAGTCCTCTAAGTCCAGCGGTTGCAAACTTCTATATACAGTTGAGTGCAGAGGAAATAGCCCTTCAATCTGCCATCCACAAATCTAAAGTGTGGTGGAGATATGTGGATGACACCTTTGTAATCTGGCTGAATGGAGATGAAGAACTGGAAAGATTCCTCTATTATATCAACATCAACGAAAATATATAGTTTACTATGGAGAAGGAGAAAGACAACAAAATTCCATTTTTGGATGTTCTAATAACCAAAAGATTGGATATGACATTAGGGCATACAGTCTACAGAAAGCCAACCCATACAGACCGTTATCTACAAAAACATTCCAACCACCACCCCAGGCAGAAAATAGGCATAATCAAGACCCTAACAGAACATCAAAAGTCTCTACTGAGAGGCAGAATATCAAAGCATTTTTACCGTACATCAAAGGTGTTACGGATCGCATTGGTAAACTGCTGGAGAGAGCCAATATAAAAACGATCTTCAAGCCCACAAGAAAGCTAAAGCAACTGAGGTCGGTGAAGGATAGACTGGACCTGCTCTTGATGCAGGGAATTTACCGTATACCGTGTAGATGTGGACAGGTATACGTTGGCACCACCAAGCGCAGCATAAAATCCCACATCAAGGGACATGAAAGCAACTGCCGATTGGGTCAAATTGAGAAATCAGAGGTAGCCGAACATGCTTTGTTAGTGGGCCATGACATTAATTTTCAAGAAACTGAGCTTCTCGACAACATGGCCTATTACCACGCATGGCTATACAGAGAAGCCATTGAAATCTATAAACACAAAAACAGTTTTAACAGAAAGGAAGAAATAGCATGCCTACACAAAGCCTGGATGCCAGTGCTGGACAGCACAAAGCTTAAACCACAAAGAACCAACCAGAATAAAGGTATGGCAGCCTCTACAGCCGCAAAGGGATAGAGTGACGAGTGACCAATAGGAGCCGAGTGGGTGGTTGCTCATACCTCTATATATAGTTCAGGCGTTCTACTAAACGTCAGTCTAGTTGTGAACAGACAAGACTTAGAATCTCTGAAGATGCCCGACGGAGTTACAGGCAAAATCTCAGATATGTTTTCAATGTCTAGACCACAGCCTTCAACCCCAGAAACAACATTCTATTGGATATACAAGTATTGTATTGAGGTATCACAAGTATCCAAGGACCCATCCCCATTACAAAATATAGTCTAAAACATTTTCATATTTTTAAATATTAAAGTTCATGCAGGGAGTAAAATTATAATTGAAGTGATATTACAAAATGTGATAACACATGGATTAACTTTATATTTTAGACTGTTGCTGGTAACACCTATGTGATTTGCAAGACTTGTTGTAGCATGACATCCTTTGATCAGTAAGATTTCATAAAAGCTCACAGGAAAATCACTCACTATTCAATCATTCCATGGTTGAATAGCAAACTTTGGAGAGATTCAATCATTTTATTTCTCTGTTCATTATGTATTCATTTAACTAAATGAGTACTCTTTTACTCACTTGCTGATACAGAAATGGTCTGCAACTTCACGGGCATTTCACAAAGCAGATCAGCTTTTAAAGCCATCTTAATATTTGTTTTTTCCCAAAACATCCTGAATTCTTCCACCATTTTGCAGGTATGATTCCCCCTATTTTTACTCTCAATGCATAGTGAAGCAATTTAGTTGCAACCACAAAATTTTCATTTTACTTTAGGATACAATATGGATGCATTTTTTATATTCCCTTATACTCAAATTTACATATTCAATGGATATTACAGATAAAGCCTGAAGAACACTGCTTCAAAAATGTAAAAAATATTGCTCTTCTACTGTAGATGGGTCTCATGAATGCCTTGTTTTTAGAAAATTGAAATGCTGAATCTTTCAAAATCTGTTGGAATAGTGTTTTAATTACCATGCATTCTCCTCCAACACATGGTGCACAATTTGCATCTCCTTTTTAATGAACAATAAAAACTGCTTTAGACAATCTCAAGGAGTGTCCAAAAGTTAAGCATAATGCGTGATTGGAGGAATTTAGTAACAGTGAAGTCAAAATTAATCGGAAAAACTATTTGTAGTTGGTTTATTGCCACTTCCTTGCTTACATTTTTATATTATCGAGGGACTAGTTTCGGAAACCATTGCCTCCATTTTCAACCTCTCCAACTGACAGGATATTGACAGGATAGAGTTCTTACTGCAAGAAGCAATCCTGGACTGCTATAATGATAACTGTCCTGTAATAACCCAGTCAGGTCCTAAGACGGTGAGATGGTGGACCCAAGAACTGGAGTTAAATAAAAGGAAGGTCCGGAAACTTTTTAATAAAGCAAAAAGGAATATTAGTCATGCCATGGCTGAGAGTTTAGACTGTTTGGCTCTCAGCTAGGCAGCCTGGGTTCAATCCCAGCGACCGCAAAGTGGGATTTGTGGTGGACAACAAGGCACTGGGGTGGGTTTCCTCTGGGTCCTCCGGTTTCCCCCACCATCATTCCACCAATTGCTTCATAATTAATCTCTTCATCATCCCGGGTGTTGGGCCTACCCCTCAAATCTGGTATCTCAGATCAAATGCTTCGGCTCCCTCGCTCTGAGGGAACGTGAGTGACTCCTAGCACCAGCATTGGTGAGGAAGGGAGGGGAAATAATAAAAAAAAGGAATATTAATTGGGACCGATATGTTGTTGTTTTCAAATGCTAGGCTTTGGCAATGAAGCCATTAGCTCTCTTGCTCTCCAATATTTCTGTGTAGTGGGTCCGACAGGTCAGAAGATGTTCTTCCGTCATTTCCTCTTCTTTGTTGCACAGAGGACAATTTGGACTTGTATAAATTCCTATTCTGTATAAGTGTTTGGCCAAATAATCATGTTCCGTAAGTAATCTAAAATTTGCTACTGCAGCTTTACATGGGATTTCTGGAATAATTTCTGGATTTTTGATTAAAATGTTCCATTTTTTATCTTTGGCTTTGTTAGATATTGATTGGTTTTGTTTGTTTTTATATTTGTTTTTAATTAATCTTTTTATGGGTGTAAAGGATAAGTTTTTACTTTTGTTCTGAATTAAATTTGCACCTTTTTTCACAAGAAAATCAGCTGATTCATTTCCAGCAATTCCACAACTGTAGTTTTTGAAGTTGTTGGATCATTTTGTGACATTCTTTAATTTGGATTGACCTCATTTTGTATGGACTTATTGCATATAATGTTGCTTTAGAATCAGAAAGTATGACAGCATTTTTGAATTTATTTATTCTGTATAGAAGGTGTTGGAGTGAAATATGAATAGCAGTTACTTCTGCATCAAAATTTGTTGTGTGGTATCCTGCTGGTTGATAGAATGAGAACAGTGCACACTTAATTCCTGCTCCTGAGTTGTTGTCCAAGTTAGATCAATCTGTGTAGATATGTTACCATTCTTCAGGTGGGTATCTATTGTTCACAGTTTCTAATGCTAGTGCTTTTAGTACAGGTTTGGAAGTTTCAGATTTTGTAACTATTTGTTCTAAATCTAATTGAATATTAATTGGTTCAAAAGTCAGTGGGTTTTCTGTGATTAAAATGTTTTCTTTAGAATTAGTAAGATTCAGATCTGTTTTTAATTCCGTAAATTTGTGTAGGAAACTTGTGTTTTCATCTTCATTGGTTGTAGTAATCTTTTCTCCCATTTTGTTGTTTTTAACCGTAACATTTTTTCATGTTGTATTAGTGCCTGCTCCTCTAAAGTTAGATGTATTGGGTACAAGTTAAGGCTTGCATTGCCGTGATTGGAGTTGATTTTGCTACACCGGTTATTAGTTGCCGGGCCTGATTTTGGCATACTTCTATGTCATTTATGTTAGAACTGTTTGCTGTAATTATTACCTCTGCATTATAAAGAAGTATTGGCTTGATGAATGTTTTGTATGTGGTGTTCAGTGTCTCCTGATTACTGCCCCACTCAACTCCAGCTAATCTTTTCAAAATTGAAAATGTTGTTGTTGATTTGTTTACTACTGCTTCAATATGATGTCTCCAAGATAATTTTGAATCAAAAATTGTTCCTAAATATTTTGTTTCATATGTTTGTTTCAGGTTTGTTTTCTTGAACTGCAGATTTAGTTTAGGGATTTTCTTTTTTAAGCTACATATTTGGAATGTTAATCTCAGAAACTATTTGTAGTTGGTTTATTAATACTCGTCACTTACTTGTTTACATTAATGAGAGACTAGTTTCAAAGGCATTCGCCTCCATTTTCCATCTCTTTCCAACTGGCATCTGTTAACTGCTCTCTCTCTCTCTGGTGGTGGAACTATGAACTTCTTAGTCAAATTATCTATTGGTGGGATTTCAAAGTTCATTACACGATCCTTATTTTTCCATATGAATATGTTCTCCCATGTTGTCAATTTATTTTGGTTTATCACTCCATTTAATAATTTTGGATTTGGATCAATGTCATGGTTTTCATTCCAAAAATGAAATGCTACTGCTGACTTATCTTCTTGTTTCAATCTGATGTTTCTAAAGTGCTCTTTGACTCTTTGACATCAGATTGAAACAAGAAGATAAGTCAGCAGTAGCAGTCAGCCTACACACGGCCAGTGTGAAAGAATAATTAATTTCTATTAATCAACTACAAATAGTTTCTGAGATTAATTTTGACATCACTGTTACTAAATTCCTCCAAACACATATTTGGAATGTTGTTTTATCAGTATTTATTTTCATCAAATTGTTGTCAGTCCACTTTTCCAATAGTATCAGAGCCTTTTCCATTGAAGTTTTGGATTTCTCTATTTGTGGGGAAGATGTCCACATGATCATGTCATCTGCAAAAAGTGCTGTCTTTATTTCTGTGTTTGATACAGCCGAGGGAAGATCATTGATGTAGATGTTGAACAAGGTTGTACTCAGAACTGCACCTTGTGGTAGACCCAATTTTATTTGTCGGAATTTGGATGTACTGTCATTGTATTTTGTAGCACAGAAACGTTGAGAAAGAAATTGAGTAATCCAATTTAACATCTTATCTTGAATGCCTAGTTTTTAAAGATATTATGAGTCCTTCACTGAAAATAACAAAACAATCTGGGAAGCCAAAAGATCCTCCTGGGAAAATTCTGTCAGGGAATTAATAGCCTGACGGAGGCTACCATGATACAACGGATAATGGCTCTTGGCTATACTGAACCACCTACTCCTAAAAATACTTTGCTACCTTTCAGGGCAAGCTTAGCTTATAGCGACACACCAAAGTCTTGGAGAAGAAGCAGAATGGTCTTTATTCCTAAGCAAGGTCACTCACATCAATTTAATGCCAAGGCATATAGACCAAATATACTATCCTCTTTCCTGCTCAAGACAATGGAAAGACTGGTGGAAAGATACATATGGAAGAAGATTTTACAGGTGAGCCCTCTTCATCATCTGGCCAATCAACATACTTATCAGCTGGGCAAATCCTGCGACTCGGCACTACATAATCTAGTGGTGAGAGTCAAGGATTCTCTGGCTGTTAAGGAAATGGCACTTGTTGCAGTCCCAAGACATTGACAATACCTCATATCACTCTATGGTTCAGGCTGTCCAAAACAAAGGTGTTGAGAGTACTGTAAGCAGATGGATCAACACCATGTTAGATTGCAGAAATATCCAAACTGATCTTCTTGGAAAACTGCAGGAGATAATAGCCACTCAAGGCTATCCACAGGGAGGAATTTTATCTCAGCTATTGTGGAGCTTGGTGGTGGACAATCTCTTGGTGGACTTAAATAAAACAGGATACTACCTGCAGAGTTATGTTGACTTTGCTCTACTGGTAAGAGACATCATAAATGTGGGTTGATCAATGAATGGAGTCAGAGGGAAGGTCTTAAAATCAATCCCTCAAAAACCATCATTGTTCCTTTCACAAGAAAAAAGAATATTGAATGCCTTAAAGGAGTACAGATCGGTAATACTTGTGTAGGAATTTCCAATTCTGTCAAATATCTCGGAATAACACTGGATAGAAGATTGACATGGAACCCCCATATTGAAAATATTACCTGCAGAGCTAAAGGCTCATTAGTAACCTGTAGCTGCTCTGTCGGATCTTTATGGGGCATGTCATTGGATATATGTCTCCTCATCAGACTGGGGGCAACCTATGGCTCCCTGGTCTGCTGGTGTAAGGCACAACAATCAACAGTGGCAACCAAACTGAAAAGTCTCGAAACACTTGCTTGTTTAACTGTAACTGATGCTATTATTTGAAGCATAAGGTTAGAAACAGTGATGTATTTAACATTTGAAAGTAATGAGTCAGGAATTCAAATACAAACATCAATTAAATTATCCTAACTTGGACATGTTTTGGAGAACGGTTTGTCCCCATCGTCAGCAGTTATCCGAGTCGGATAATTTAAGTGATGTCTGTATTTGAATTACCGACTCATTACTTTCCAATGTAACTGATGCCTTTAAAAGCATCCGTTCAGATATGTTGGAAATTCTATTGGAGCTCCCCTCATTAGATCTTTATATAAAAGCAGAAGCAATTCCAGCTGCTTATGGGCCTTCAACCCCTAGGTACAAACTTGTAACCTCATAACCAACATCAATCTAAAAACCCACATCTCACCCTACAACATCCCAAAATCTATACCTTACCTGCGGTAAAACCCTTAATGGGTGGGCACGCAGCAAAAACCTTCTGGCTATATACAGCCAGCCAACACCACAAGGTATGGTATGGCATGGCATGGCATGGCATGGCTGCTTATAGGTTAATTAATACAGACAACTGGAGAAGGGCTTGTCATGGGTTTGGACACGCTCTAATCCGGACAATGTAGAAATTTATTCAGATTTGGCAATGAGATATGATGTCATGATAACTAATTATTGCTTTGATCATTCATTCAAAATTCAAATAGGAAATCAGAAAGAACGGTCTAGCAAAGAAATTCCAGGGAGATTCTGAACCCATCTGACTTGGTTCACAGATGGTTCAAGAGATGGAGAACACTCTGGTGCTGGAATTTTCAATATATCCCCAAAGTCAGAACTAAGTTTCAGTCTTGGCAGTCAAGCAGAGATTTACGCAATCCTTGCCTGTGCACAAAGGGGTTTAGAAAAGGGATACCTTGGTAAACACTACTCATCCTCACTGATAGTCAAGCTGCATTAAAGGTGCTACACTCGTACCAATTCCATTCAAAATTGATGTGGGAATGTCTTCAAACCTTACAAATACTATCAAAGCACAATTCATTAGTGTTGAGATGGGTGCCAGGCCATCAAGGTATTGAGGGCAACATAAAAGCTGATGAACTGGCCAAAAAAGGCGTGACGATCCCAATTTTTGATCCAGAACCCTTCTGTGGAGTGAGCAAAACTTATGCTAGAGCTGCAGTTAAAAAATGGTCTAAAGAAGAACATCAGAAAAGATGGAAAAACTCTGGCCAAACAATATGTACATACATATCGAGATTTAACTGTATTGGAACACCACAGTGAAGCAAAAAATTATTAAATTATAGATGAGTCGTATTGGAACACCACAGTGAAGCAAAAAATTATTAAATTATAGATGAGTCGTATTTTTTACACATCTGCTTCACTTTCGTACCTATTTTGAGGACATGTTTTGCAAATCATCGCTTGCATCTACGGCTCTTGTGCAAAGCGATGATTTGCGAAACATGTCCTCAAAATAGGTACGAAAGTGAAGCAGATGTGTAAAAAATACGACTCATCTATAATTTAATAATGTACATACATAATTAAAGCACCTAATGAAGCCTTCACTAGAACACTTCTACAATTAAGTAGAGGAGGAATAATGAAGACAGTAGGAATATTAACTGGACATGGATTCTTCTTGGAACATTTGTAAACTGTAGGTGTCATCTATAGAGACATGCTGCATAATAAACACATAATCTACTATACAAGTAAAGAACAGGTATTCAATAAATGCTATAGTCTAATTATTGCCATTTCCAAGACAAACACACTTAAATACAAAAATGTTAACCGCAGAGAAAAATAAATGGGATACTTCACAATTTACTAAATTTCAGGGTTTATAAAAGGATGTTAGACAAAATGTTTTTTATATAACACAACTGCATGCAATAGACCAACAACGTACATACCAATCCTGATTTACTGTTCTCAAATGTGAGACAGATATCAACATCTGAATTTTTCATGCCAAATCCATTGCATGTTGAACCAAAAAGTTTCAATCTAGCTTCAGGGTAATACAATACAATATGCCTTTCGATCTGCCTCACTATTGCCTCCCTAAGTGCCAGATCCTCTGGAGCTGCTGCCCACCTGTCTGAAAAAATGAAATTACATTCACAGAATATAATATGTAATGGGTAGAAAATTTTAACCTGCTACATATCAGATCTAACTTTTAGTTCAAGGGAATGGAAACCTTTCTTTTGGGTTGTCTGCTCTTCAAACTTTCATGTAAATTTTATTTCTTTATCTAACATGAGTTGTCTTCAATATTACAGCCATATATAATAAACATGAGCAAAAGTTTAGTTGGACAGAGTCGACATGAAAAATTCAATGCCATGGCCGAGATTTGAACCACGGATCTCCTGGTTTCCATCCAGTCGCTCTTAACCTTTGAACTACCATGGCCAACGTGCCATCCTGACAGTAAATTCTAGTGTGGAGAAATGATTAATTTCCATCAATTAACTAAAAAAGTTTAGTTAATTCAACACTTTTTTAATATGACTACATGTGAGGATGAATACCATCCTGTGTTTCTTTGTCTTACGTCTTGTAGATTGCTGCTCATCTTGTGTATTGAAAACAATGCTTTCCATTCAATATTTACCTGTTTTAGTTACATTTGTCTTATCTCAAACTAAGAGTGTACTTTATTAAATATTAAAATCAGAAGCACCATAACATTCATTTGTTGAAGTATTTTTACAATAAGTAGTCACACTTATTTACACGCACCTTTACTTTTAAATGTTACAACACAATTGAAACATTTTTTAGGGATTCATCCTCATCATCAGTATTGAGTGAAGATCTCTCTCATTTCTCTTTCTTGCTGGGACTGATTATGCTGCCATCCAGTGTTGGTGGCATAAAGTTATAACATTTCGTTTAATGGCAGGATTTTAAAGTTTATCACACTGTTACTATTTTTAATTATGTGTAATTTTTTTTTCTAGATGTTCAATTCTATTGGTAAGGTAAATGGTTTTAGCAATTTTATATTTTAACCAATATTATAATTTTCTGTCCAAAAATGGTATGCTAGAGCAGATTTATATATTTGTTTTAATTTTATGTTTCTCTGGTGCTTTTTTACTTTGGTTTCCCAGTTTCTTTTTGATTTGCCTTTGTGGTATTTCTCATATTCCTCACAACTGATGGATTCCAGATTTTGACGTGCTTGGGACTGTATTTTTAAGAGGTTTGTATCTGTTTTATGAGGCTAGTCTTATTTTAGCCTTTTGATGAGCTGTTCACATTTTCTAAAAGTCCAAGGGTGGCAGGTAAATTTTCTGTACTTCCCATCTGTATATGATAGCAGTGTTAATGTGGTTATTTGTGAAATGTTCTCGAGTTTCTCCTTTATTTATAGCATGTTCTTTATTAGATCTAGGTTGAATTCATTTGTTATTGTTATCTCCACTATATGCTGCTGTTCTTTCAAAAACTTTCCTTTGCTCAACAGAACATGGTACATGCAGTAAATCAAACATCTGAAGGCAGCTAGTTGATGTGAAGTTGGGTTACATCCATATTTTTTTGGTAATAATAATAAAAATAATAATGAGAGTGTTCACACATTGTGTATTGTTTCATATGTTTCGTGCATATTCAAATAGAGAATCCTTCCTTTTTTTCACACACTTTAATGTGATAACGGTCGCATCTCTTCTAACACAACTCTCACACACATGTCGTCTGCTTTGTGATATGTCTTTTTGGTGCATATTCTCTGGTCACCAGGTGTCGCAGCTTGTAGTTCACTGTATTCCACTTATCATTTGTCATGGCCTCATAAGAAATGGTGTAGAACTCTAAATATCTCAGCATCAGATCTTGTAGCAAGAAGTTTTCTCTAGTCATCACATACGTCAGTCTGGATGGGGCATATTTCGAGAGTCCCATTACCCTTTTCAGGTATCTGTTTCCAGGCTTTTTAATTATGTCTCTGTTAATCATTTCCATATTATTTCCAGCATGTAGGTTGCCGCTGGTAGTATTTTGGACTCAAATAGCCTCATTGCTGTTTGGAGGGACAGGTTTTGTATGTTCATTATGTGGTTATGGCTCTCACTGCTTCTATTAGTTTCCATTTCATCTACACTGTGCATGATTTCCCACCGATTTGTATTGTTACTCCTAAATATTTATATACATTGGCTGTCTTCAATGGCTGCCCTTTATAGTAGATTTCCATGTTTGTTTCTAGTCTGCCTCCTTTCTGGAAAACTACGTGCTCTGTCTTGTCTTCATTTATGGTGAGTTCATTCCTTTCTGCCCATACTGCTAGTGTACCCATTGTTTCTTGAGGCAATTGTCATATTGTCTGTGTACATGTATACTGCTACCTCCTGCGTTTCTTTTCTCATCACTGCTATGACATTGTGCGTGAGTACATTAAGTGTAAAAAATGCGACTCATCTAAAATTTAATAACATTAAGTAGTATCGGGCTTATCGGATTGCCCTGCAATACCCTGTTTGTTTGTGCTATATAATTTGATTTGGTTACACCATCTTGAATTTGGACATGGTTGTCTAACTTCAAGATAGTGTAACCAAATCAAATTGGATATTATTCTAATTATCAATACGTGTAGGTTTCCTATGTATTCCAAATTTAAAACCATCTTGATTCTAGTTATTTTGAGATCTACAAAAATGTATTTCCATTTCAATTGTGAATTTAATGTTATCCTGTGGATTCAGTAGTTTTAAAGCATCTTTTAATTTCTGGGGAATTATAGCAAAAATGATATCTACATATCTTCAACTAAATTTGGGGGACTACTATGTGACTCTGAGGTGGCTTGTGTATAAGTCTACAAAATGGGTGACAGGAGCTTCCTAATGCTAAACCTATTGACTCTTAATATAATTTGTTATCGAATATTAAGAAGTTATGTCGTATACATATTCTGTAAGCTTAATGTGTATTTCTGTTGGATTTGCTGTGATCAAAGTCAGCCATTTTCTGAGGAGTGTACATATTTTTTCAACAGAAATGTCTGTGAAAGGCGATTTGACATAAAAATATACCATTACTCTAAGAAGTTCTCTAAAACCGCTCTTTCAAACTTGTTATGAGATTTAGTTTGTTTACTGGCCACTTAGCACTGTGCATTCCTGCAGCAGGGCCAGGACTAGAAACTGAAGATTCAAAATGCTTAGCAATATATTTTAAGAATGGAATTTGTAAACCTCACTATTTCTATTTATTTATTTAGCAAGCACCATGAATGATGAAAAACTAAACTTGCTAAATTACACTATCCATATTATTTTTATGACATCGGTGAATTCATTTCCTTCCTTAAATGTACACAAAGGGTAGTCTAACGTAGAGGTGGTGCAAGGAAGCAAGAACTTCAAAGTTGCTAGTGTGGATACTAAGAGTATACCTTAAAATTACTCCTGGAACATGACCAATATATTATTTTAGAACACTGTCATTAACAAAGTTTGCTCCAAAATGCTTCAGCTGTGATACTAATTTTAGTATAATGCAATAGAAAAAGCATGGTTGTTGGGGACTTCCTTTACCCCTGTGTTATACCCTTTCCATAAAATAGAGGGATGTAACACTAGGCATACAAAAAATCAATCCCATGCAATTAGAGGAAGGAAATATGTATGCAATAACAAATTACAGTACAGTGTTAAACTCTTGTATGTAAAGTAAATATATTACAGTACTTTTAAAATTCCTCACTGATTATGCTGTGAGGTGTATTCCAGCCTGTAACCGATCTTGTTTTATATTACACTGTACATATTTTGCACTAACCTAATTTTTTTTTGTCTTTAAAAACTCAGTAAGTTTTGTTTGATGCACTGATATTTGTGTATTGTTTGATTGTGGCAAGATGGAGAGAATGCTGTTTTATTCATTTTGCCTTTTCATCCACAGAATCACACTGTTTAAAAAGTTTTCACTTCATTAACATGCAGAATGTTTTCTTCCACCTCCATCATCTTGTTCTTCACTGTCACTCTTGTTGTGGACAGCATTGCTTATATCTTCATTAGATGTGTATCCTGAAATTGCTCACTGTTGTCAAGATCTACCCAGTCATTCAAATTGTCAGTCATGACTTTACAACACTGAACACTATTAGCAGAGTGGATTTCACTGTTCATGAATTCTGCAACTGATTAAATTTCAGTGATGACTTTTCTCTAGAACACTCTTTGCAGCAGTTCCGAACAGTATCCAGAGTAATGCAATTTTAAACTGATGGATTTTAGGAAAATGTCCTTTTCCTCGACACAGTTCACTACAGCACTGAGGAGCTCATGGCAGTACTGTTCTTTAATCGCCCTTATAATACCTGGGTCTAATGGCTGGATCAATTACTGCCGTATTTTTTTAAATGAGAACATAACTAATACTCATATTTGCATTTTCCAACTGTCAATATCAGCAGGTGGGTGTGTAAGAATAGACTGCTCTCTCTTCAATTTTAAGTGAGCACATGTTTCCTCACTGATGGCACAAATTCTTCAAAGATCAGTTTGTGAAAATGTTGGTCATCTGAGCATTTTTTGTATGCCTATGCAGTGATAGTGAATTCATATTTTAAATACCCTCAGAATACAACTTTTTCCACGCTGAGCAGGTAATGCCTGATTTGTTTGTTGCGAAAAGGAGTGTCAGATTTATTAACACTGTTCTTCACATCAGAATTTTTTAAGGAAATAACAAGAGTGATGTTTCATCAAAACTGTACACTAGATGGTCATTTAAACTGTTGTAATTTCTCAGGAAAATGTTGTGCAGATTCTCTGTCACAGGACCAAGCTTCTCCCTCAATGCTGGTTTGGCCTATATCCTAACAAAATTTCCACTGCGAAAACCAGCCATTACATATATTGTCACCCGATTATCAGAAGGCATGACCAACTGGAAGCTGGGTGGGGGACAGGAGGCATTCAGGCCACGCCTACCCATTTATCTTGTGGCGCTCACTGAGGGGATGGTTAGAAAAGTATCGCGAGCCACTGTACTGTCTCTTTTCCCTCCCCCTGACGTCTGGAACAATCGGGATGATTGTTGAAGCCGCAAAGCTTCGAGATGCCGCAATCTGCGTATATAAGGGATGCAGTTGATGAGTCACTTCAGTTCTTGGCGAGCAGCCGTGAAGAGCGCAGTGTTAGTGAATGGACTGGAAGACTGCGTACGTTTATCAGACGAGTTTTTAGTCAGCTCTAGAGAGAGTTGTACGTAATTGTGTGTTGCGTAATTGGAGTGTTACGTAATTGTGTGTGATACGTGATCCTGCTGTGATTTGTAAGTGAACCAACTGTAATTCGGTGGAAATAAAGAACATTTTGAGTTTGTGCAACAGAACTTTTAATTTCACGAACCCACAAAGTTACAACTGGTGTCAGAAGTGGGATATTACCACCATGGGCACGGCATTGGAAAAGATTCTGGAGAAGATGGTGGAAATGAAAGCCGAACTCACCTCGGAAATGAAAGCGGCAAATAATAGTCTGGCCGTGGAAATAACAGCGAAGACGGAGGCGGCAAATAGCAACCTGGCCGCAAAGATAAACACGACAAATCACAATCTGACTGCAAAGACGGCCGAACTGACCACGGAAATGAAGGTGGCGAACGAGGCTCTTGCCGCCAAATTTGAAGAACAGTTGGCCGGTGTGAGGGATGACGTGACGGAGCTGGGCAAGCGGATGGGCCAAGTGAACGAGCGCGTGGAAGACCTGGCCAACCGCTTCAATGACCTAGAGGAAAAGGCCGACAGTAACCCCAAGTCCCTGAACGCCATGGAAGACGTCGAAGACCTTGCGAACCGCGTAAACAACCTGGAGGGAAAGGCCGACAGCAACACGAAGTCCCTGAACGCCATGGTAGAAGACATCGTCGACAGGAGGTTGAAGGACTTGAAGGCTGACGCGCTGGGACGCGACACAACATCTGCACGCGTCAAACCTCCCAAGTACGACGGCGCGTCAACGTTCGAGGTCTTCCGCCGCCAGTTCGACACGGTGGCCAGGCATAACAAGTGGTCACCAGACGCACAGCTAACAGCCAGCCTCCAGGGACGGGCCGCGGAAGTCCTAAACGCGGTCCAGACAGCGGCGGCTCCCAAGGATATCTGGGAGGCCCTGGAAAACAGTTTTGGGAACCACCGCCTAGCCGCAGCCTACCGCAGTCAGCTGAAGACAAGGTCGCAAAAGCCAGAGGAGACGCTGCAGGAGTTCGCCCTGACGATTGAGCAGCTGGCTAGCAAGGCCTTGGTTGACCTTCCAACGGAGTTCGCATCCCGGGAAGCCGCCTATGCCTTTGTCGACGGGGTACGAGACACCAAGATACATCAGCGCCTAATGCTCGGCGACTACACAACCATCCACGAGGCGCTGACGGCAGCATTGAGGATGGAGGCCGCCAAGGCGACGGCTACCCCGACGAGGCGACCTCCCGGGGGACTTTGAAAATTTTCGCTTGGAGTTGGACTTAGAAAAATTTTGATCGAAGTGAAAAAAATGTTTTTTGAAAAATGTGAAACATGCATCATTGGTATTCGTTTGATAAGGCAAACACATACGAGGAGTGTCCGCTACACCGGAGACAGATGACCAGCCGAGGGACGCCGGCAAAGACCTAGTGGCCTGTGTTGGGGATGTGGACAGCCGGGACATTTGGAGAGAGACTGCCAACACCAGGAAGAGCAGCTGGAAGAACGAGTAAGGCCCGGCGTGGCGAGGAGCACATCGGCGCCATCCACACCATCTCCTCGAGCGACACTGCTCGCAGCCGGCGGATGGATGACAGCCTCTCATCGCGGACGGTTGGGTGAGAGGGAAACCGTGCCGCGTGCTGGTGGACACCGTGGCAGCCGTGACCGTCATCAGACCCGACATAGCCAAGGGTTTGCCGTCGAGAAAGCCGAGCCAACCATAACAGCTGATGACGGCATCGGGCGACACCTTGCCTGTGGAGAAGGAGGTCCTGCTGAAGCTGACCTTGGGACGGAGTGCCGTGCGTGCCGCGGGTGTTCGTCGCAAAGGTGGCTGAGGAGGTGATTCTGGGACTGGATGCCCTCAGGAGCCACGAGGCGACGGTCGACGTCGGCAGGAAGGTCTTGCGGCTCAACGGAGAAGAGGTTATACTCCGTCAACCCAAAGAGCGCCTTGGAATCTGCAGGGTCGTCTTGAACGAAGACGTGGTTTTCTCCGCGAGGAGCGAGGTGGTGGTGACGGCACGACTGGAAGGTCAGCGAACCAGGAACATGATGCTGGACCAGAAGACGCCTGTACACGGACTATGTGTAGCCAGGGCATTGTTGCCGTGCCGAGAGGAGTTGCCAGTGAGACTGCTAAATCCAACGGACACCGATCACGACGACCAGGCCGGGACGGAATTGGGAACATGCGAGCCCGTGGTAAGCGTAATAGCAATCGACAAGACACAGCAACCGGTGCCGACGCAACACCTGGGACCCCGGCTAGAAGGCTTACTGGAGAGGGCGGCCGACCACCTGACCGCAGAGCAGCTGGAGAAAGTTCGACAACTGCTGAGATGATACCAGCGCATCTTCAGCCAAGGTAGCAGTACTACGGCCGCATGGACAAAGTGCTTCACCGCATTGACAAAGGGGACGCCCGGCCTATTTGGCAACCACCTAGATGCGTTCCGCTGGCGAAGCAAGGGGCAATACGAGACATGCTGGAGGACATGAGATCCAGGGGAGTGATTGAAGAGTCTGACAGCCCTTGGTGTTCCCCTGTAGTCTTGGTGACAAAGAATTGCGAGCTGCGCTTCTGCGTAGACTACAGAAAGTTGAATGCTGTCACCCGGATTGACGACACCCTGGACATGCTAGCTGGTGCACAGTGGTTCTCGACCCTGGACCTGAAGTCAGGCTACTGGCAGGTAGCTCTAGAACCGAGAGACAAGGAGAAGACTGCATTCTAGACAGGCCAAGGGCTTTGGCAGTTCACAGTTATGCCCTTTGTGACTCTGCAACACACCAGCTACCTTCCAACGCCTTATGGAGTCAGTGATGAGGGGACTGACTTACAACGCCTGCCTGCTATACCTGGACGACATCATCATCGTCGGTAAGACTTTTGAAGACCATCTCGAGAATCTGAGTAAGGTGCTACAGAGACTGAGTGGAGTGTTACGTAATTGTGTGTGATGCGTGATCCTGCCGTGATTTGTAAGTGAACCAACTGTAATTCGGTGGAAATAAAGAACATTTTGAGTTTGTGCAACTGCACTTTTAATTTCACAAACCCACAAAGTTACACTATTAAAATCATCTGCCCCATGCAAATCTTTATAGAATTTTACAGCTTGTGCTCTGATGATCAGTCTAGATAGCAATACCCATTCACTTTGTTTTATTAAAAGCCATTGTATAAACATGCATTGAGATAACTATCTTTAAACAATTTGGTTTTTTTTTCCCCTTATCTTTGTAGTCTGGTTTCACTTTTCACTTGAAGTTTATCTTCCTACTTCATCTATCCGCAAATTGTTCCTTCAGAGACTCCATACATATGCGATAAACTTGCCTTTGTTTCTCCCCATTTCACACTATCAATCATTTTTAGTCTTTCTCCAACTGAATATGCTTTCCACTTCTGTGACATTTTGACACCAACGTCAAATTCAGACTGGAAGTATACTTCAACTTTCCAAAGTTATAAGAATACTCTATATCACAGGTAGCCCGCCTCGGTAGGATGGTGGTAGCATGTCTGCCTCACGTTCAAGAGGTCCCAAGTTCGAATCTCGGTCAGGGTGAGTTACCTGGATAAGGTTTTTCCGGGGTTTTCCCTTATCCTGAAGGACGAAAATTCGGGTAACTCTAAGCTCTAAGGACCCTGTGCTTATTTGAGCATCCTTTCACTCATCCCATTCATCGTCCATTATGACTTAACGTTAGAGGACGTAAATTAAAAAAAAATTACAGGTAGAGGTTTTAAACCCTTATACAGTACAAAACACCATTATTTCCATATAATGTTATTTTTCTGGAATGCAGAGGTCAATTTCAATGCACGGAGTTGGTGGTGAAGATTTTACTGCAGAACTGCTGTTTGTGGAATATTTTTATCTTGAGTTTCCAAGTAAAAAAAAAAATAATTAACTACAAATGTTTTAATAGGGACATACCTTTACCTACATTAAACCCGAATCTATTGTGTTCTGGACCGTGCTATTTTGGCCTTTTGCTGTATATCATCTTCCACTATATCCAATAATACCAAAATATTTGGTGGATTTCAACTTTACATTATGACTGTCTAAGATTTCCTTTGACCTGCAGGCCTTGTTCAGACTGAGATCAAAAATATAAAAATGTAAGTGACAAAGTGTCAAAAAAACAGACTACAAATAGTTTTTTCAATTTTAAGATATAATATGTTTGTGCATCCTTTGTCATATCTAGGTATCTTTCTATAAGTATGACCTAAGATATTCATTCTTTTCGATCATAGAGTACACAGAAGTCTCTCTCACACATGGGCATGCACACGCATGCATGCACACACATTACAAACTGAAATTGATGGTTTTCTCCTTTTTTGGATTTGAAGATAATAAGAAATAATAATAAATTGGATTTCGGTACTTATAGGAAATCTACTCATATTGATAATTACATAAAAAATAAAAGTTTTAACCCTTTTCCACATAAATTTGCTGTTTTTAATAGTTTGATTTATAGATTAATAAATATACCTCTGAATAAAGAGGAATTTAATAAAGAATATAAACATATTATTAATACTACTTTAATTAATGGTTTTAATAAAGACCTTATACAAAAGAAGATTGAAAAATTTAAATATCAAAAAACGTTAATGATATTTCTACCCTAAAAAAAAATAAAAGATATTTAAAAAAATTTACTTACCTCCTTGGTTTAATAAACAACTTCAAAAAGCTTTTAAAGAGTTTGATATAACTTTGGTTCCTCAAAACAAATATAGTATTAAAAATTTACTACATTTCTCTAAAAAAGATGAAATTCCTAATAATAAAAAATCTGGTATTTATCAATTTGATTGTTTAGATTGTGATCGGGTTTATATTGGTAGGATTAAACGCAATTTGGAAACCAAAACAAAAGAGCATTTTCATAACATTAAGTATAAACAAACTGATAAATCGGCCATAGCAGATCATTTTTGGTCATTTAACCATAATATATATTCTGAAGTTAAATTATTACAACAATTAAATGTCCCGATAGATTTAATGGTTTGGGAAAAGATATTTCTTTTAAAAAATAAACATCGCGTAATGAATTTTGAAATATCAGCAGTTGATTCTGTTCTTAAGTTTGTTTCGTTTTCAGATTTTGGTAGTACTGAAAAAACATAATAACACAGTAACTTTCTTAACGACGAATTTGTTTCCTCCTGTGGTTTTCTTTCACTGATGACGTGAACAAGGGTTCGTGAAATCGATTTCAACTTCAACTAATAAGAAATATTGACATCATTTTTCTTAAGATAAGAGAAGCTTTTTGTTACAAATAGTTATATTTGTATAATACTTATTGCTTCACTGTAACTAGCTTCATTTTCTATGTAATTATTAGTTAATATATATTTAAATTTAGGTAACAGAGTGCTATTTCTAAAATTTATTGGTACTTTATTGAATAATTTACTGCCAATATAATCAATCTTTCTTTCACCTAATTTTAATCTATGCGACTGAGTTCTGTTTTCTTCTAGTGTTGTAGTTATGAATAGCTGAATATTGAGGCAAAGACCTATTTCGTATATACAAAATGGATTTTAATATAAAGATACTGGGAAGGGTTACAAGGACTATACATCGACAGATTGGCTATGTATCTGATGGCTCGTTTTTGTAAAGATTTTTTCAGATTAGCTTCAGATGTTGATCCCCACAGCTCTATGCCATATGTAATAATTGAATGAATGCGAAATAGACTATCTTGGCAGTTTCAGTTGATACAAATTTTGATATTACGTAGAACAAAAAGGGCTGATGATAATTTCATTTGTTTTATTAATATGTTCATTCCATGTTAGTTTACTGTCAACTGTTAAACCAAGAACATCCACATTATCAACAGGTAGAATCATATCATTGTCCAAGTATATATGAGGCTCAAAACGAGTGGTATTAAAATTAAAAACTATTAATTCACTTTATTTTTGCATTAACACATAGTTTAGAGTTATTAAAATACTGAGTTATACTATCATTGGTATTACAGGTTATTAAGGTCTTTATTCTTAAATCCCATCGTCGTATCATCAGCATAGATATTTAAACTAACATCATTAGGAATTACATTGGCAATGTCATTTATGTTCAAAATGAACAATAGTGGTTCCTAAAGGAGCCCTGAGCAACTCCTGATGTAAAGATTCCCTGGGTAGTATTTAATTCTGTGAATTGAGTTCTATAAGTCATATGCAGCATATACTTACTCTGAATTTGGTAACAGAACAGATTTAAGATCTCAATAAAATCTGAACTTATTGGAGCTAATTTTGGCTGAAAATCTGGCAGGTCTCCCTCCACACAATCTAGTTTGGTATGGCCTTCTTTTTGGCATGTTGTGCATACAACGTGGAATACCTGAAACATAGCATTAACATAAGAGCCAAATACTTAACAACAGTAATGCATTTCAATCTTCAAGATATGCTGCTTTGTTACAGCATTATGACTACTTTCGATTAAATAATTTAACCTGAAAATGTAGCCACTGAAACAATATTAAAATACACTGTGAATTGAAACTTTCCTAATATCATCATGATTCCAGTAGTCTTGCACTTCCAGTCACATTATGAACCCTAGCAATGGTAACACTAGGTAAATAATGACCCACCTATTTTTGCTTCTTTAATTTCTCCCACAGAATGAACTCCATTTTCACACTTTTTCTATTTGTCAGAGACAGAACAAAATTAATTTATACAGAATCTGCCCACCTTTGGTACCCAATGAAAACCAAAATGTTATAGTATTTACAGTTTGAAATTTATGCTTTGTTGCAACAGTACTGCTGTCAACAGACATTATTGGTCTGCTTCTTTCATACTAATTTCTTCCACAGTATAAGATTCAGATGATGATAACATTTTCTACTGATGTTTGTGTGTTTCTTCATAGTAATTGTTCTGTGTTGTTAATGACGGAAACTGTTATTAATGTATCTATTTCTTACCAGTTCTTTAATATAAGATCCAGTAACTTCCTTTCTTTTCTTCATTCTGCACCAAAATGAGCAGAAGTAGGAATTATTTAATGGATTAGAGCCATTTTATGAGTGAAAATAATAAAATACTAGAATCAGACCTACACAAGGAAAGTTATAATATTGTAGATTACTGTAAGTATGCACTTATGGTATCTGTTGCATGAATGCCAAGTTATTTGAACATAAAAACCAATCTTCAAAATTTAGATTGAATAGTGGCAAGTTAGCAATACAAAACATTAGTTCACATCAGAGTTAAGTGTAACACCAAAATAAAATCAGAGAACATAAAAATGTGTTGATACTAGAATACATAGTACAGAAATAGTGTCAATATCACAAACATGTTTGTCATATTCAGATTTATACTGCCATTTGCATTATTTTTAACAATATCATGACAATACAATCAATTGGGCTGATAAAAAAATCTAAAACAATGTGGCAACAGCAAAACAAAAACATCAAAACATGGTAAAAAAGGGATCTGGGGAGAATACTGCCAATGCAAAGGAAGTTGCCCATTCATTTAGTGATTATTTTTTTAACTTTGATAATAATCTGGTAGCTACTAAACAAAAATCCAGAGGGAGCAACTTCAACATACACAATATTCTTATATTCAGTGAACATTTGAAAAATAAATATTCAAGTGAAGTGAGTGATAACTTCTATGTATGGAAGTGCAGGCTCCATGGCCTGTGTCTTGATGAGTATTCTTAGCTTCCAGTGAAGGCCATGTCATCTTGGACCCACTGGAGAGCCTCTGATATATAAACACAAAGATCAGACAAGAGCCCACACAAAGCTCACAAGATGAGCAATCAGTCGGTAGAGCACCTGCCTGTGTGCATGAGATCCTGGGTTTGATTCCTGGCTGGGGATGGGGATTTTTCTCCAACAAGATGATTCCCCATCTTTTCCAGGATCTGGAAGTATGAATGAGAGTGTGAATGTGTGCGTGATCTAACAATTAAAAAACACCTAATGTACCAGCAAACCAACATATACAAGTTAATACCATCAATATGTTCCAAAGGAGAACGGTCACTGGTATGACCATTGCAGTTAAAGGCGTGGTATAAATGGAACCAAAAAAAAAAAAAAGGATGAGTGAAACATTGGCAACTCTAACCAAGATGATGCAACCTTCATCGGAAGCTGAGGATACTCAACTAACTGATGTAATTTGGAAAAAATGCTGGAAGCATGTTGTAAAGACCATATAACTCCTTTAAGAATTTACATCCTGAAGATAGAAGAGATGCATGCTGCCGAAACATTGACATAACTCCTGAACTCACCTGACTGGAAGCCTGAGCACATTTATGGTTAATGAAAGTAATATTTTGCAAGCAGTCTCATTTTTAAACGTAAACATATTGAATTTTAATTTTTTTAAAAGTATGATAACTTTACTAAATATAATAGCCATCTTCTTTAAATTACAGTTTTGCAGCTGTGAAAAAGAATTGTGTTAAAGTTTAAGTTTAATCAGCAGCATGACTAACAATGGAATTACCATTTTGAGTTTATTCTGTATTTTATAAATTAGCTGCTATTCTTTGCATGAAACATACACAAGTGAAAGGTAAACAAAATAATTATATTTTGTGACATGTGATGGAGAACTCAATCCATATGCGAAATACAAATTTTTGCATTTTTGCATGTGACCTACATTGAAAGGAAAATACATTACCTTGGTGCATTTATTCCATTTTAAGTAGAAATGTTCAGGTATCTAACAACTGCATTGGTCAGGACAAATGCGTTCTCTGGGCCACTATACTGAATGCCACCAACCCAATATAATCAGTTAAATTATATTCCTCAAAGAGAGAACGAGACAGGGAGAGGACGAAGAGAAAGGCAGGGAAATGAGAGGAACAAGAGAGAGTGACGAAAATGAGAGGGAAAGACGATATAACTATGTTGTGTTGACGAAATTAATATATAAGTCACTTAATATAAAATTATTTGTGGTTGGTTTATTGACACTCGTCACTTACTTTTTCATATATTTATGAGAGACTAGTTTCAAAGGCCCTGTCTCTCATAAATATATGAAAAAGTAAGTGACGAGTGTCAATAAACCAACCACAAATAATTTTATATTAATTTTGACGTCACTGTTACTAAATTCCTCCAAACACACATCATATAAGTCACTTACCTGACTTCCGGTGAAATTTTTTTTTGTAAAGCTGTAACTGAAGTACATTCTGTTGAATTTATTGTACATTTCATTGGCTTGTTTGACATTCACCACTAAATCACACAATTTATCAAATTTGTGATCTTGTTCACTGACATTCAACTTAGTACACTTAAAATATGGATGACTTAATATGTCCTTTATTTCAGGAAAGCCTTCCATGAAATTTAGATATTTCTCTTCTGTCTCCCTAACAATTTGTTTAAATATCGGGCCGGAGTGAGTTTGGATTATCGCAAAATACTTGTAAGTATTCCGGAAACACTCTGTCAAATATTCAAAACTAATGGGATTAACCATACTTCTTGAAACATTGAGCTTTGATAAGAATGGATCTGAAACAAAAAATAAACAAGATACAGAATGACAGATAAGAATTTTTAATCCCATAAGATTTAAATGAACATTTTGAATAATGATAAACATAGTACAAAGCTATGCATATAAAAAACAACATATTATATCCTAAGTCATCACATTTATGTTTTAGAAACCAATTCTAAAATCTAACTCATCTCCAATTTTAAATATTCTATTACCTCCCTCAAGGGGTCCCTCAAGGTTCAGTCCTGGGACCTTTCTTATTTTTGCCATACATAAATGATTTAGCAAATCATCTACAGCCAAATAAGGTTGTACTGTTTGCAGATGACACATCCATAGATGTAATGGGAAATGACAATGATGTTAAGTCTGACATACTGAGCTTAGACCAAAGAATGCAGGAATGGTTTATACAAAACAGGTTAATAATAAATAAGAATAAATCTGTAGCCATTTCCTTCAGCCATATTCAGAATACTAATGTATGTAAGCTGCAAATAAAATTAGATAATGAATTGGTGCACTATAAACCCACTGCTAAATTCTTGGGTGTATGGACTGACGAGCACCTGAAATGGAACACACATGTTGAAAAGCTGGCATCTAAGCTAAGTCAGCTTTGTTTCATGTTCAGAACCATAAAAAATATTACAAATTTGAACACTTTGAGGAATCTATACTTTGCTCATTTCAATAGCTTACTAAAATTTGGAGTGATTTTTTGGGGTAACTGTGATAAAGAAAATATTTTTTTTATTTTTTTTTATTTATTTATTGTTATCTGAAAAGGTTCCCAGAGCCATAGCTCATGCTAGGGAACAGTACAAAAATATATAAAATATATAATCTTTAAAATTCAAAAACAAGTAATCAGAACAATAATGGGAAAGAAACAAAGGGATTCTTGTATCAATTTATTCAAATCACTCCATATATTGCCACTTCCTTGTCTATATATACTAGAAGACGTGATGTTTGTTAGAAAACACTTGGTTTATTTTCATACAAACTCTGAAAAACATGATTATCTCACTAGAAATAGGCATAAACTGAGCATGGTTACACATAACACATCACTATTCAGCAAAAGCGCAAGACTCTCTGGAATTACCTTATATAACAAGTTACCCGATAACATTAAACTCACCACCTCAGAAACTACATTTAAACACATGGTGAAACATCTGCTATTGCAACATTGTTTTTACTCATTTGATGAGTTTTTAAATACTTTTCCATGAACCCCTTCTGGGTGTGTAATTTATTATACTAGGTTTACAATATCTGCACTTCCTAACTGTGTGAAAAAGTTCCTGTTAGAACATTGTTTTATAGTACAGGTGATTTTTTTTTTTTTTTTTTTTTTTTTTTTAATATCAACTACAGATAAATTATATGTGTTTGGAAGAATTTAGTAACAGTGACGTCAAAATTAATCTCAGAAACTATTTGTAGTTGGTTTATTAATACTCGTCTCTTACTTGTTTATATTTATGAGAGACTAGTTTCAAAGACATTCGCCTCCATTTTCAATCTCTTTCCAACTGGCATCTGTTGTTGTCTGCTCTCTCTCTGGTGTTCTACCAGAGAGTTCATAGTTCCACCACCATATGTTCCATATACAGTATAAATGAATATCTCTCATCTCTAACAAATGCGTAATTATATTACATACAGTTTAATCTACGTGTCTTTTAATAAAAAAACCAACTTGCTTTGTAACACCATATTCCCTCAGTTAATTACTTGAATGTATAACCCAACTCTTGGCATTTTGTGCATTAGTGATGTTCCTTACTGCTTGCTACATTATTCTTCCCTTGTTTTATTTGGCTAGCCTAATGTACTTCTAAATTTATGGAACTTTGGTGCAAGCACAGACACCCTAAAAATTATTGCACTTTTTAAAATACATACGTTGTAACCCATTCAACATACAGTAAGGCTGGCACCATAGCTCAGTCGGTAGAGTACCTGCCTGCCGTGCTAGGATTCCCAGGTTTAATTCCCGGTGGAGGGGGTGGGGATCTTTCTCCGGCCAAGATAATTCTTCATCTTCCATAGAGTCTGGAACTACGAATGAGAGTGCAAATGTGTGTGTCATCCAATAATTAAAACCCAATGAATACGAGTGAACACCTTCAATATTGTCACCCAATTATCAGAAGGCACAACCTGCTGGCAGGTAGGGGCGAGACAGAAACCGTTTAGGCCACGCTTACCCATTAATCTGTGTGGCACTCACTGAGGGGATGGTTAGAAAAGCATCACGAGCCACTGTACCGTCTTTTTCCCCTCCACCTGACGTCTGGAACACTCGGGATGATTCTTCCAAGCCGCGAAGCTTCGAGATGCAGCAATCTCGCCTATATAAGCGACGCATTGGACGACTCAGGCAGTTCTCAGTTCTCAGTTCTGAGTTTTTAGTCAGCTCTAGAGAGAGTCATACAGCAAGGAGCCGAGTAGCAAGTGTTACCTAATTGTGAGTGTTGCGTAATTGTGAGTGTTATGTAACTGTGTGTGATACATGTACCAACTGTAATTCGGTGGAAATAAAGAACATTTTAGTATGTGCAAATGAAATTTTAATTTCACGAACCCACAAAGTCACAACTGGTGTCAGAAAGTGGGACGTTACGACATGGAGACTGCATTGGCACAGATTCTAGAGAAGTTGGAGACGGCAAATAATAATTTGACCGCAAAGATGAACGAATTAACAACGAAGACGGAAACGGCAAACAACAACCTGGCAACGGAACTGAAAGAAATAAAGACGGCGAATGACAACCTCGCTGCGAAGACGGAAGCTGAAAACAACTTGGCCATGACAATGACTGCAAAGATGACCGAATTGCCCACGGAAA
Organism: Mantis religiosa; assembly: GCA_030765055.1. Taxonomy (NCBI): domain Eukaryota; kingdom Metazoa; phylum Arthropoda; class Insecta; order Mantodea; family Mantidae; genus Mantis; species Mantis religiosa. The sequence continues at coordinate 979,495 of JAUKNK010000026.1, read as the reverse complement.
TAAAGGACAAATTATCGGAAATGAAGGCTGCCAACAAGGCCCTCGCCGACAAATTTGAAGAACAGTTGGCCGGCGTAAAATAGGACGTCACAGAGTTAGGTGAGCGCGTCGAAGACCTGGCCAACCGCGTTAATGAGCTGCTGGGAAAGGCTGACTGCAGCATCAAATCCCTGAACGCCATGGTGGAGAAAGTCGTCGGCAGGAGGTTGAGGGATTTCAAGGCCGAAGCGCTGGAACGTGACACAACACCTGCGCGCGTCAAAACTCCCAAGTACGACGGCGCATCAACGTTCGAGGTCTTCCGCCGCCAGTTCGACACGGTGGCCAGGCGTAATAAGTGGTCACCGGAGGAAGATGCCGCACAGCTAACAGCCAGCCTCCTGGGACGGGCCGCGGAAGTCCTAAACCAGGTCCAGATTGATTGATGATATATATAAGGGCGCTCAACTATGGCGGTCATCAGCGCCCTTTAAAAAACCAGTCATGGCATAAGCCAGATATAAAACTTTCTAAAAACTATACAAGTATAACAAAACCTACTAAAAATTTTGTTCACCTTTTTTTCACCTTTCCACCGACATGGGTCTCCATGCACGGCCTACACGTAGGTGGGCCTGTTGACCGTCTCCCTCAACCACGAAGAGGAGCCCACACGAGGGAGACTGTTGGCTCGGGACCCCGGGTGCGCCAAACCCGTACCTAGCGAAGTAGGCCCCTGGGGAGAAACCCAGTCCAGACAGCGGCGGCTCCCAAGGATATCTGGGAGGCCCTGGAGAACCGTTTCGGGAACCACCGCCTAGCCGCAGCCCACCGCAGTCAGCTGAAGACAAGGTCGCAACAGCCAGGGGAGACGCTACAGGAGTTCGCCCTGGCAATTGAGCAGCTGGCTAGCAAGACCTTGGTTGGCCTTCCGCCGGAGTTCATATCCCGGGAAGCCGCCTACGCCTTTGTCGACGAGGTACGAGACACTGAGATACGTCAGCGCCTAATGCTCAGCGACTACACAACCATCCACGAGGCGCTGATAGCAGCATTGAGGACGGAGGCGGCCAAGGTTACGGCTACACCGACGTCGAGAACAAGGAGTGTCCGTTTCATCGGCGACGGAACACCAGCCGAGGGATGCCGGCGAAGACCTAGTGGCCTGTGTTGGGAATGTGGACAGCCGGGAAACCTTGAGAGAGACTGCCCACACCAGGGAGACCAGCCGGAAAACGAGTGAGGGCCATCGTGGCGAGGGGCACGTCAGCGCCATCACCATCCCCTCGAGTGACACTGCGCGCCGTCAGCCGGCGGATGGATGACAACCTCATCGCGGATAGTTGGGTGACAGGGAAGCCGTGCCGTGTGCTGGTGGACACTGGGGCAGCCATGACCGTTATCAGACCCGACATAGCCAAGGGTTTGCCATCCAAGAAGCCGAGCCGACCATACCAGCTGATGATAGCATCGGGCGACACCTTGCCTGTGGAGAAGCAGGTCCTGCTGAAGCTCTACCTTGGGATGGAGTGCCGTGCATCTGTGGATGTTCGTCGCTAAGGTGGCTGAGGTGATTCTGGGACTCGATGCCCTCAGGAGCCACGAGGCGACGGTCGACGTCGGCAGGAAGGTCCTGGGGATCAACGGAGAAGAGGTTATACTCCGTCAACCCAAAGAGCGCCTAGGAATCTGCAGGGTCATCTTGAACGAAGACGTGGTTGTCCCCGCGAGGAGCGAGGTGGTGGTAACAGCGCGACTGGAAATGAAATGTGAAATGTGTAGTGTTTAACGCCCGCTTTTACTACATACGGCACCGCAGGCGGTGACACAGATGATACATGAGATGAAGATGGAGCACCGGTGGAATGAGATGGCGGGGGAAACCGGAGGTCCCGGAGAAAACCCGCCCCAGTGCCGTGTTGTCCATCACAAATATCACTTTGCGGTCGCCTGGGATCGCACCCGGGCGACCTTGGAGAGAGCCAAGCGGTCTAACCACTGAGCCACGGCGCGGCCTGTACGACTGGAAGGCCAGAGAACCAGGAACATTGTGCTGGACCAGAAGACGCCTGTACACGGACTATGTGTAGCCATTGCATTCTTGCCGTGCCGAGAGGAGGTGCCAGTGAGACCGCTAAATCCAACAGACACAGATCACGACGTCCACGCTGGGACGGAGTTGGGAACGTGCGAGACTGTAGTAAGCGTAACAGCAATCGACAAGACACAGGAGCTGGTGCCGACGCAACACCTGGGGCCCCGGCTAGAAGGCCTACTGGAGAGGGCGGCCGACCACCTGACTGCAGAGCAGCTGGAGAAAGTTTGACAACTGCTGAGACGATACCAGCGTGTCTTCAGCCAAGGTAACAGTGACTACGGCCGCACAGACAAAGTCCAACTAGACGCGTTCCGCTGGTGAAGCAAGGGGCGGTACGAGACATGAGATCCAGGGAAGTGATTGAAGAGTCTGACAACCCTTGGTGTTCCCCTGTAGTCTTGGTGACGAAGAACGGTGAGCTATGCTTCTGCGTAGAATATAGGAAGCTGAACACTGTCAGCCGGACGGACTGTTTCCCCTTACTCTGGATTGACGACACCCTGGACATGCTAGCTGGTGCACAGTGGTTCTCGATCCTAGACCTGAAGTCGGGCTACTGGCAGGTAGCACTAGACCCAAGAGACAAGGAGAAGACCGCATTCTCGACGGGCCAAGGCCTCTGGCAGTTTACAGTTATGCCCCTTGGCCTCTGCAACGCACCAGCTACCTTCCAACGCCTTGTGGAGTCAGTGATGAGAGGACTGACTTATGATGCCTGCCTGCTTTACCTGGACAACATCATCGTCGGTAAGACTTTCGAAGACCATATGGAGTACCTGAGCAAGGTGCTACAGCGACTGCAGGCGACCAACCTGAAGCTGAATGCGAACAACTGCCAGCTCTTCCACAAGGAAGTCAACTACTTGGGCCATATAGTATCAGCATCTGGAGTGGTCACAGACTCGGAGAAGACACAGGCTGTGAGAGATTGGCCTCGCCCAAAGGATAAGAAAGAGTTGCACAGTTTCCTGGGGCTGTGCAGTTATTACCGATGCTACATAAAGGGGTTCTCCAACATCGCCAAGCCCCTTAACCACCTGACAGAACAACACCGACCTTACATGTGGACGGAGGACACTGAAGACGCATTCCAGTGCTAGAAGAAGACACTGCGCAGTGTCTCCTATTCTGGGATTTCCACAACCAGGTGGCGCCTTCATTGTGGACACCGACATTGGAGGCATCCTATCGCAGATCCAGGACGGCCATGAGCGGGTGATAGCCTACTACAGCAAGACGATATCCAAGGCAGAGAAGAAATACTGCATCACCCCACGAGAGTTACTGGCGGTAGTAAAGATCTTGGAGCACTTCCACAAATACCTGTATGGTCAGCCATTCCATCTGAGGACTGACCATTTCGCCCTAATCTGGCTACTGAGTTTTAGGAACCTGGAAGGCCAGACAGCACGTTGGGTCCAGAGGCTGCAGGAGTACGACTTCACCTCTGAACATCGTAGAGGGAAGAGCCACGGCAACGCAGATACCATATCCCGGAGACCCGGTCCAGAAGAGTGCAGCCAATGCACAAGAGTGGAACAGAAGGAGCGTGCTGCAACAGTCCGAGTAGTCACGGCATAGCGCAGACCTTAGGAGGGAGCAGCTGGCGGACGCAGACTTGGGGCCACCCCTGAGAGAGGTGGAGGCAGGGACAAGACCGACCTGGGAGGACATCGCACCAAGAAGCGCCACATACAACTCGTACTGGGCCCAATGGGACTCGACGATCAGAGAGGGCGTGCTGTTCCGGGTATGGGAATCACCCGATGGGAAGACGCAGAGAGAACAGTTGGTACTTCCCCGGAGTAAGGTCTCGGAAGTCTTGGAGGAAGTGCACGCCGGTACTTCAGGAGGACACCTGGGAGCGAACCGAACGATTGACAAACTACGGCAGCGCTACTACTGGCTGAGGCTCCAAGCAGACGCTGAGAGATGGTGCTGTCAGTGTCACGTGTACGCAGCGAGTCACGGCCCCCAGACTAGGAGCCGCGGTCATATGCAGCAGTACAACGTCGGAGCGCCATTCAAGCGGATCGCCGTTGACATAGCTGGACCGTTCCCAGTGTCCGACCAAGGCAACAAGTACCTGATGGTGGTCGTGGACTACCTCACCAAGTGGCCGGAGGTATATGCCATCCCGAACCAAGAGGCAAGGACAATCACAGAAAGCCTTGTGGAGTAAGTGTTCTGCCGATTTCGGATGCCGTTAAGAGCTGCACAGTGACAATGGCACCAATTTTGAGTCCAACCTGATGAAGGAAGCACGAGAAAGACTTGAGGTTAACAAAACCCGCACAACACCTCTACATCCCCAGTTGGATGGCATGGTCGAAAGGTACATCAAGACCTTAGAGGAACACCTGAGGAAGGTCGTGGCCAGCCATCAGCGAGACTGGGACGTCAAGATGCCACTGTTCTTGCTGGCCTACCGCTCGTCAACACACGACGCCACGGGGATGATGCCAGCCAGCTTAATGTTAGGCCTTGTGACCTGGCTTTTGGAAGCCCTCCGGAAGCGAAACAGCCAGCGATCGAGTATGTGGAGAACCTGGTGGTCCGCCTCCACGACATGCACGAGATGGCTCGCCAGATCATCCAGAAGGCGAGCGACCACATGAAGACCCATTACGACAGGCAAGCTAACAGCCAAGGGTTCCAGCAAGGTGACCTGGTCTGGTTGTACCGCCCTACCCGGACCAAGGGACGCTGCCCGAAGCTTCAGTAGCCATGGCAAGGACTGTACCGGGTGGTGAAGAGGATTAACGACATGGTCTACTGCATCCAGAAGGTGCCCTGAGGAAAGATGTTGGTGGTACACCTGGATCGACTGCCCTGCTACAATGGTGCTGTTCGGGATGACCAGCCTTGAGGAGGGAGCAATGTCACCCAATTATCGGAAAGAACAACCAGCTGGCAGGTAGGGGCGAGACGGGAACCGTTCAGGCCATGCCTACCTATTTATATGTGTGGCACTCACTGAGGGGATGGTTAGAAAAGCATCACGAGCCACTGTACCGTATCTTTCCCCTCCCCCTGATGTCTGGAACAATCGGCATGATTGTTCCAAGCTGCGAAGCTTCGAGATGCAGCGATCTGCCTATATAAGCGACGCATTGGATGACTGAGGCAGTTCTCAGTTCTGAGTTTTTGGTCAGCTCTAGAGAGAGTCGTATGGCAAGGTGCCGAGTAGCGAGTGTTACATAATTGTGAATGTTGCGTAATTGTGAGTGTTATGTAACTGTGTGTGATACGTGTACCAACTGTAATTCGGTGGAAATAAAGAACATTTTAGTTTGTGCAACTGGACTTTTAATTTCACGAACCCACAAAGTCACAATATGTTCCAAAGAAGAACAGCCGCCTATATGACCATTGTAGTTAAAGGCGGGATATAAATGGAACAAAAAAGGCAAAACAACATACAGTAAAATTACATACAGTTTTGTAATTCCTTTCTTGGAAGTGTTGAAAACAGTGTTGTTATGATAAATTAACTTTAAACAGAGTTGATTAATGACACTAAACAACACTTACTTTTGTAGTAAAGTAAGTGTTGTTTAGTGTCATTAATCGACTCTCTTTAAAGTTAATACAATTTTGTCTTTGTTTATATTTGTGTTATATCCAGTGTTTCATTTGTGGTTATAACATTTAATAAATATCCTTATGATTGAAGAGTCAATTTCTAAATTGTTTTTTCACCTGGCTTGCAGCCTGAGAAGAAATTGAGCATACAGTAATCCATTTTAATCTGGTTTTCACAATCATTACACAAATGCTTCCTGAAAAATATTTCTGTTTCTGCATTAGGCAGTTTTCCAGCTTAGAGTGTAATTTTACATGGGAAATAGCCACCATTCTAAAACTTATTTTCTGTTTTTCCAGGTTTCCAGCATATAAGAGGTTCATTTTAGGCAGCTTTTACTGTACTTCATCAATTTCAAACTCTTATTTTCAATGTAGGCATCAGGGGTGATTCTTCATTGATGAGTTTGAATTGCCGAGTCACCTACTTGTTTTTGAATAACTTACATGGTTATGTTTTAAGTTCTAGCCTTTAATTTTCCTTTATAAAAGTTCTCCAAATTATATTTTGTAATGGAGCCGCTCTCTTGGCGCTTGCACATCAATAATGCAGCTAGCTTACTTCCCCACTAGTCATTTGTTATTTAAAGGCCTAGGTGACCGTAACACTTGCGGCGGGCGAGGAGAGGTTGGAGGGGCAGAATTCATTGCTGCTTACCAATGCTATGGATTTGATTCATAGAAGCCATATATTCCGCACCAACTCGTGTTGCGAACACAATACAAGACTTTCTCCCTACTTTTTCATTTATCTGAAAAGACTTTTGTTGGTAGAAGTGGTACCCCATTTTGTTTACTATGGGTTTGCACCCTATGTAAAAAAAAAACAAATGTTTTCAGTGATTGTGTGATATGTAAAGTGTTTAATTTTTCATATTCAAGGGATTTACAATGAATCCAACGCATGACTAGGTGTGTTCCATTCTCCAAACACCCTTTTTTTATGGAAAAATGACAAACACAATGTAGTAAATGTCAGTAGGCCAACGCCAATGATAGAAAAAACATTGCGGCAGAGCATCTACCAAATACACCTTCTTTTTTTATTTATTTATCTGCCGTAGGAGTCAACCAGACTTATGGCATCATCAAAAATACAGTTTATGTACATTAATTTTCAAAAATATAAATATGAATTACAGTATATAAAGTCTAATACAATTTTTACTTATTCACAGGTATTGATGCCAATTTACATTCCCTTCTCTTGATTATTCTTTAACCTAGTTTGAAATAGGGTTATAAAGCAAAAGGATTGTCAATAGACTACAAAGCAGTTTCTGACATTGTCAATTACAATTTCAATATTTACATATATATAACTTACAATACAAATGCCAATAGAATTACAATTCATCAATCGTGTACAATGCCTTATTAGGCAAATCTTAAGCTCCTTTTTAAAAGTATTTTCTGACATGGCTTGCTTTACAGAATTCGGCAGTTTATTGTATAAAATCAGTGCCATTACGTTTGGATCTTTAATACTACTATTTATTCGAAAACACTGTCTAAAAAAATCATTGTTGTGTCGTGTGTTATAATTATGCATATCCCTATTTCTCAAGTTATCCTTTCCCAATCCATGTATTACCCTATATACATATAATGAAAATGCTGTAAAAATTTGTTTTTCCCTGAAATACTGCCTGCAAGAATCCCTATAATTTAGATGATACATTATTCTAACTGCTTTCTTTTGTAATTTTAGTAATCTTTCCATATTTGATTTTGCACTACACCCCCAAATTTCAGTTCCATACATTACATGAGAAAATATGACACCATAGTAGATCATTTTTAATTCTCTTTCTTCTAGTAGATTAGAAAAGTGCCTAGGCAAGTACAATGACTTGCTGATTCCCACAGATGTACTGAATATATTCCAACCATGATAGTTTTTGATCTATTATAATACCTAGAAATTTATGTTTATTTGTAACATGTATATTGTAATCTGATAATATTATAGTCATGTTCATTATTTAAATTCCTTCAATTAAACTGTATTAACTTTATTAATTTTTAGATGAGTCGTATTTATTACACATCTGCTTCACTTTCGTACCTATTTTGAGGACATAGGTACGAAAGTGAAGCAGATGTGTAATAAATACGACTCATCTAAAAATTAATAATTTTTCGCTTCACTGTGGTGTTCCAATATAATTAAATCTCGATGTATTAACTTTGTTTGAGACATGCTACATTTCAAATTATTCTTCCAAAAATAATTAAAGAGTGATTCAGTAGTTTGTGTCATTGTATTATGTAATTCTAGAATCGAGGTGCCCCGCATACAGTTGTCGTGTCATCTGCATACGATATTGCTTTACTCTGTCCATTGTTAGGTATGTCATTCACGTACAGTATAAATAAGAGAGGGCCCATCACAGAATCCTGCGGAACACCAAGAGATTTAAGACTCGCTGGTATGAGGAACATACTTGTGTCGGATTGAAGGAGCTGGGAAAAAACACTAACAAAATTGCAGATGCTCTTCGGTAAAGCTCACGTCTATATATTGTAAAATACAATGAGAACGTTAAGCTTAACAGGCTTTTCATGCAATATCCCATTAGGGAAGTAGACAAGAAATGACATTACTTGGACATATAATGAAAGCGACGACTCTTTAAATAAAGGTAATTTAGAGGAACTTTTGGATTTATATACAGAGGGAAGCCCCATTGAAATTCAAAACCACTAATACAGTATAAAATCAGTTTTTAGGACAGCAATTTTGTGAATTTAGTTTAGCCAATTTTCCAAGTCACCTAATCAATTCACCCAGAGCCACACCTGGCAGGCATCACATTTTTTTTTTGCAATGTATGTCCTCCAACATTATGTCAAATCGGACGATTAATGAATGGGTGAAATGATGATCAAATGAGTCCAGGTTCCATAGAGCTTAAAGTTACCTGACATTTGTCTTTCAGGATAAGGGAAAACCCTGGAAAAAACCTTATCCAGGTAACTCACCTTGACTGAGATTTGAACTCGGAACCTCTTGAACATGAGGTAGACATGCTACCATCTACGCTACCGAGGCGGTCATCACATGTTAGAACACTTTTTCTCTATGAATTTCAAAGTTTGCACTTTAATGTAGTCAATTGTTTATAGCGACTATGATGGGTTTTCATTCAAGATGATAACCACAATCATAGCATTGTGATCATTCAATAGGTGAATTTAATTGAGATATTTGTGTTTTTTACATAGTTAAGTAAGCCTAATTACTTCATGAGTTTAAGCTTTGCACATGAAAGATTTATAAATATTTTTGAATAGGTTTGTGCATATGAGTAAAATATGAAGACTTAGCAAGCAGAGGAGATTCCAACATAAATATATTAAATATATGCGGGAGTTGATTATTACTTCACCAATAATAAACTGGAACATGCTGTGTGCATGTAAGTAATAACTTTTTCTAAAGAGTAAAATGTTAACACACACTAGGTTACTTCATATGAACAACAGTTCATAACAGCACAAAGAAGCTGCATTTTGCTAAATTACAAAATCTTAAGCATCACAGAAGGACCTTCACAAAAAAATTCATCTACCCATACAGCTACATTACTATTATGGCAAAGGCATTTGATGAAAGTAGTTTATCTTCATAGTTTAATAGTATCATCAATAGCTTAATGTCGACCTTAGGTGATAATGTAAAAGTCCTAACGAAATGTGTTCTAAGTAAACACCAGCAATATATGGAGCATTGAGTACTAGTTTGATTCAAAATTATATTAATTTTGTGCTTCACTGCATCATAGTCCTTACTCAGAAGAAAACTGACACTATGTTTACAAAAAGTTGTGCTGTTTTGAAAAATTAGAATTTCAAAATTAAATTTGGTTTATTTGCTACAGTATTAACTATAGATAAAAGGTATTTCCTAAAATTAAAATAAGTAATTTGGAAATTGGTACAAATTATTGAAAACAATTTTAACCATTAATTTATAATGGTAATCAATTACAAATGATTGTTCTAACATACACAAACCATGTGTAGACAAACTTGAAAGGTAAAATCAGAAGTGAAAAATCCAATGCCATAGCCAGGATTCGAACCATGGATCTTCTGTTATAAATAGAAACTATAATAAAAACTTTAAAGCCCCAGACATAAGTACTTAAGAATTATATGTCACCATAGGGATATGTGACCGCCTCCGTAGCGTAGATGGTAGCACGTCTGCCTCACGTTCAAAATGACCCAAGTTCTAATCTCGGTCAGGGTGAGTTACCTGGATAAGGTTTTGTCCGGGGTTTTCCCTTATCCTGAGAGACGAATGTCCGGTAACTCTAAGTTCCATGGACTCTGGGATCATTTGAGCATAATTTCACCCATTTCATTCATCGTCCGATATGACTTAACGTTGGAGGATGTCAATTACAAAACAAACATAAGGATGTGATTATTAATTTATAGATGAGTCGTATTTATTACACATTATCTCGATAAGGATGTGATGTCAAATTTGAGATTTCCTTGTGGTCTACTGGGAAAATGAGGGTCACTTGGGAAATTTAATCATACCACATGTTGTCATGGTGGCTCAGTTGGAGAGCAGAAGATTCATGGTTCAAATCCCAGGTAGTGTACCAAATTTTTCAGTTCTCATTCTGTCTTTCAAGTTTCATCCTGTTAGATTTAACAATGAAAGGCTGCCATTAGACTGTAAGGTAAACCATTTATTTATAAAAACATGCAAGAATACAAATAAAATATATACCTTTAATTGCAATCTTTATTCCATGCCATCTTTTAATGTTTGAACTCTTTTTTAGAGGAGCCTTTTGCTGAATACAAACAACTGTGGACTTTATATCAAAGTCCACAGCATAGAATTTTAAAAGCTTAAGCCAAAGTTCTCCGGTTGACATGTGATTCTTACATTTCCATTTAGTACTAAGATCTCGTGCATCTGTAAAAATAAGTAAACAGAAATTTTAAAAATAGCTTCAATCAAATAAAAATTAAAAATTTGTTTCACATTTTCCTTTATTGCAGTGCTTTTCATTACAAACATTTTGTTTTATTATACCCTTATAAGCATTAGAATGAACATTTCTCATAACACACATACTACCTTGTGACTCATAAAATTCATAAAAAGCATACTCATGTTGAGAGTATACTGGCTGCTAAAGGCACAACAAAGAACATAGGGACAGACTGAGAAAGTAGTTTGCCGCAAACATTTCTATTTATCAAATTAATGATACACAGATTATAATCATACAAATCTAAATTTATTTCCACTTCCTTTCTTGGAAGTGTTGAAAACAGTGTTGTTATAATAAGTTACATTTAAAGGGAGTCGATTAATGACACTAAACAACACTTACTTTTAAATTTTTCCGGAACATGTTTCAGAGACTTTGCCTCCATCCTCAACCGGCCATTGACTGGTTCTCATTGGTGTAGTTGACGATATTTTGTCATAGGTCTCCTCTGGTGGCAGTTCAAGGAACTTGCTGAACAAATCTTTCTGGGGAATGTCGAAATTAAATACTTTGTTCCTATTTTTTGAAATGAAGATTTGTTCCCATGTGGACAGTTCTTGTTTTCCAGATGTATGTTTCAGTAGTTTTGGATCTGGATTTATGTTGTGAAAAAAAAACAGGTTTTTTTTTTCCCAAAAATATGTGGCAACTGATGATTTTTCTAATTGGCAAATTCACTTACCATCCATGGGCCTTTGACAAATTAAAAAAAAGTCTTCAAAAAACAAAACATTCAACTAGCACCAGTCAACCATTTCTCCTTAAAAAACCTAATTTGCTCAAACATCAAAGATGCCATTCCCTCTAACAAAAAATCTGGTGTATATCAAATTGAATGCAATGACTGTAGTCAAATTTATATTGGAAAAACAAAAACAAATTTAGAAACAAGAGCAAAGGAACACTTTAGAAACATAAAATATAAACAATTAGAAAAATCAGCAGTTGCCACACATTTTTGGGGGGGAAAAAAAACACAACATAAATCCAGAACCAAAACTACTAAAACATACATAAGGAAAACAAGAACTATCCACATGGAAACAAATCTTCATTTCAAAAAATAGGAACAAAGTATTCAATTTCGACATCCCCCAGAAAGATTTGTTCAGCAAGTTCCTTGAACTGCCACCAGAGGAGACCTATGACAAAATATCGTCAACTACACCAATGAGAACCAGTCAATGGCCGGTTGAGGATGGAGGCAAAGTCTCTGAAACATGTTCCGGAAAAATTTAAAAGTAAGTGTTGTTTAGTGTCATTAATCAACTTCCTTTAAATGTAATTTATTTCCACTGTTTGGTAACAGTCCTAAAAACAAAACTATCCTTTCATTTGATTCTTATTTGATCACTTCTGCTCACAAAGCCATGTCTAGACATTTTGAATTTTTAGGCACAAATTATATTTGTATAAGCAGTGTTAACAATGCAAATTTGCACTGACCAGTCCCACCAACCAAAGTATTGCAGTCATTTGGATGATCTTTAGCTGTACATGGGCTTGTTGGTACACAGTGACAATGATGGGGACCAGGAATCTTTAGGTCTTGCAATATGGTTGTCTTCATCTTTTGTGCTTTTTGTTGTTATAATTAAGGTTTTCATATTTTGTTATACTTTAGGCTACAAACAGCAGAAAAGCCTTTCTTAAAGCAAGCTCAATGAACTAATGCAGTATTGAAGCAAACACAGCCAAGACTGATTATTGGAGGGTAGCTCTGTGTATACACCAATCTTCCAAAAATCTAAAAGAAAATTGCCGAGTTATGCTAATTGTTCAAGATGAAAATTTCATGAAATTTCTCTCAAAGAGTGGAACATGGTTGAAAGTACAAATTATACTCATATATGCTCTGCTTTCACTAAACTTCAACAAGCAGAAACCACATAATGCAGAATTTCAGTTTTAGGTCTGTATGGCACAATAATATACAATAATATATCAAAATTTTCATACTCAAAGATAAGGAATAACAAAAGATGGATGGTTTAGGTATCTGTGTATTTTCCTGTAGTTTTTTCCTGTGGTTTTCTTTGACTGAAGATGCGGACAAGAGTTCGTGAAATTGATATCAATTAGAAAGAAGAATTAACACCATTTTCTTAAGTTAAGTGAAGCCTTTGTTACAAATTTTGATATTTGTATAATATTCATTGCTTCACTGTAGCTAGCTTCATTTTCTACGTAATAATTAATTTCAATCCTAAATCTGTACTCTAAGAAATATATTTTGCATTTCAAAAGGATTAAATAAAACAATTAACTCATTATTAAATTTTTAGATGAGTCGCATTTTTTACACATCTGCTTCACTTTCGTGATTTTTCGCTTCACTGTGGTGTTCCAATACAGTTACATCTCGATACATTGAAGTGACGTTAAGTCAAGAGGAACACGCGAAAGTTAGGAAAAAAAATTACGAAAGTGAAGCAGATGTGTAAAAAATACGACTCATCTAAAAATTTAATAATTTTTCGCTTCACTGTGGTGTTCCAATACAGTTAAATCTCGATAAATTAACTCATTATTCAATTCAATTATATTTGCAGCCAACACACAGTATTCAACATTGTCAAATTAACATATTATCTGGAGTGCTTTTTACTTAACTTTTTTATAACCGTTTAAAATTGGGCAGCATAAATAGTGGTTACATCATCAAAGTAGAGAAAGGTATGAAGAGGAAAGAAAATGAAATGATCCCCTAGGATCTCTTATACTCTATTACCATCAGGGTCGAAAAAAACAATAGTTGAGTCAAGGATGACTGGATAGGAAAGGTAAAAGAGGGGATCTAATATATGGAGAGGAAGAAATATCAGTCCAGGTCAATAACTCACCAAGCTGTCCTAGCAGCCCTTTAAAGGGTCACCTTTCTACTATAACAAAATAAATATCAGCTGCACATTTTCCATTATGATATCCATTCTTTGAAACAGAAAAACGTTATATACCAAAGGCAGACAAAGGTAACAAGATAGTCATAATGGAAAAATCAGATTATATTGAAAAAGTCGAAGAAATGCTAACTGACAATGAATATGAAATCATTAACAAAAATCCTCTAAACACTTGCATACAGTCTTTTGAAAAAACAATAGCAAAATCAAGCATAATACCAAACAAATATACAGTTAAACCGGATAACCCAACCTTACCTAGACTTTATGGCTTACACAAAATACACAAACCATCCATAACAATGAGACCTATAGTTAGTAGTATAAATCCACCAACATACAAACTTGCAAAGTGGCTAATAAAAAATTCAACTCATTTCCAAAATTTGACAGCCTAAGCATCAAAAACACTTATGAACTCATAGAACACATTAAGGATACTGAACTAAAAGAAGAGGACACACTAGTCTCGTTTGATGTTAAATCACTGTTTCCCAGCATACCAGTTAATCAACTCCCACCGTTGATACAAAAATGGCTCAAATCACTTGGAATGGCATCACCTGAAATTTCAGACTACATTGAACTAACCAAATTGTGCACAGAACAAAATTTCTTCCAGTTTCAAACAAAATATTTCCACCAAATTTCAGGGTTAGCAATGGGCAACCCCGTATCACCCTTCCTGGCCGATCTGTACATGAGTGCATTAGAAATAAGGATCACCAAAGGTTTCCCTTGGATGTTCAAACTTTGGCAACGATATGTAGATGACATCTTTGCAATAGTACCAAAAAAACACATCAGTGATGCACAAAAACTTTTAAATATCCAAGAAAAAAGCATCAAGGTCACTGTAGAAAAAGAAAAAGATGAGTTTTTACCATTTTTGGATCCAAAAATAATGAGGAATAAAAACAGACTAAACTTTGGCATTTACAGAAAACCAACACACACAGACAACTACATAAAAGCTAATGGCTACAACCCAAGATCCCACAAACAGGCAATCTTCAATAGTTTAGCACACAGACTGGTAAACATCCCTCTCACAGCAGAAGAATACAAAACAGAATACAACAAAATAATTGAAATAGCACAATAAAATAACTTTCCCAAATCATTAGTAGATGAAAAAGTGAACTTAGCAAAAAAGAAGAAGCTAATAAAGGAAACCACAACCCTCTCAGCTACAGAAACTAATATGATTTTCAAAAAATTCACTTACCATCCATGGACCTATGATAAATTCAAAAAAGTATTCAAAAAACAAAACATTCAACCAGCACCAGTCAACCATTTCTCTTTAAAAAACCTAATTTGCTCAAACATCAAAGATGCCATTCCATCTAACAAAAAATCTGGTACTGTAGTCAAATTTATATTGGAAAAACCAAAAGAAATTTAAAAAACAAGAGCAAAGGAACACTTCAGAAACATAAAATATAAACAATTAGAAAAATCAGCAGTTGCTACACATTTTTGGGAAAAAAACCACAACATAAATCCAGAACCGAAACTACTAAAACATACATCAGGAAAACAAGAACTATCCACATGGGAACAAATCTTCATTTCAAAAAATAGGAACAAAGTATTCAATTTCGACATCCCCCAGAAAGATTTGTTCAGCAAGTTCCTTGAACCGCCACCAGAGGAGACCTATGACAAAATATCGTCAACTATACCATTGAGAACCAGTCGATGGCCGGCTGAGGATAAAGGCAAAGTCTCTGAAACATGTTCCGGAAAAATTTTAAAGTAAGTTATTAAATTTTAGATGAGTCTTATTTCTTACACATCTGCTTCACTTTCGTACCTATTTTGAGGACATGTTTCGCAAATCTTCGTTTGCATCTACGGCTCTTGTGCGACTGACGCTAGATCCAGCGGTGTGGGTAATTCTGGGGTTGTTGCTGCCATCTGTTGATTTAGCGATGAACTGAAATGTGGGATTCTCTTCTAGCGGGATTTCAAAGTTCATTAGTTGGTTTTTATGTTTTTCTATGTATATCCTCTCCCATATGACGAGTTCACTATGTTTTTGTACGTATTTTAGTAATTCTGTGCTATCTTCAATTTCATGATTTTCAGACCAGAAATGAGCTGCTATTGCGGACTTATCAATATTTTTGTATCTTAAGTGCCTGAAGTGTTCTTTCTTTCTAGTGCCTATGTTTCTTTTTGTCCTCCCTATGTAAATTTTTTCACAGTCTTTACACTTAATTTTGTAAATGCCTGACTTTTCCTCTGGTTTTATCTTATCAGTATTATTACTGTGAAGTAGGTTTTTAATGTTGTAATTGTTTTTTGGTGCCAATGTTATATTGTATTTCTTGAATATTTTTTGGAACTTTTTTGTGGCCCAGGGGTGGTAAGTAAATTTAGCAAATCTAGTCAACATACCCATGGAAAAAGAAGAATATTTCAAGGAACAAAAAGCAATAATACACATAGCAGAAGAAAACGGATACAACAAAAGTTTGGTGTTGAAGAAAATTAGAAAATCTAAACTAAAGAAAACCATTAAGGAAGCAACCACATTTATTAAAGAAAAAGAAAGCAACAGCATATTCAGTTCATTCACATATCATCCAAAAACATTTAATAAATTTAAAAAGATATTCAAGGAACAAAATATCATCTTGGCACCTACTAATAGATACTCAATTTTAAAATTACTAAATTCAAAAACAAAAGATGAAATTCCTTCAGGTAACAAATCTGGAATATACCAAATAAATTGCAAGAATTGTGAAAAATGCTACATAGGTCAAACAAAAAGAAATTTAAAAACCAGAGTCAAAGAACACTTTAGAAACATCAGATTGAAACAAGAAGACAAGTCAGCAGTAGCATTTCATTTTTGGAATGAAAACCATGACATTGATCCAAATCCAAAATTATTAAAAGGAGTGATAAACCAAAATAGATTGACAACATGGGAGAACATATTCATCTGGAAAAATAAGGATCGCGTAATGAACTTTGAAATCCCGCCAGCAGATAATTTGACAAAAAAGTTCATAGTTCCACCACCAGAGAGAGCAGATAACAACAAATGCCAGTTGGGAAGAGATTGAAAATGGAGGCCAGGGCCTTTGAAACTAGTCTCTCATAAATATATGAAAAAGTAAGTGACGAGTGTCAATAAACCAACCACAAATAATTTTTATATTAGCAAATCTAGTTCTTGTTTTATTGGTGTGAGAGCTGTGATCTGTTTTAATCTCTTTTGAAGTTTGAATAATTTTAGTTTTTTATCTACAATGTTTTTTCCATATCCATTTTTAATTGCAGTTTTTAAGATTTGATGGTATTCGTTTTGATAGTCTTGCTGGCTGAGAGGTAGATTTACTAATCTGTGTGTGAGACTGTTGATGGTTGCATGTTTGTGTGGAATTGGGTTGAAACTATTTGCTTTGATGTAATTATCTGTGTGTGTTGCTTTTCTATGAATGCCAAATTCTAGTTTTTCACTGCCTTTTTTGATTTTAAGGTCTAAAAAAGGTAGAGTACAGTCCTCTTCAGTTTCTACTGTGAATTGTATGCTGGGTTCTTGCAGGTTGAGTAGTTTCAAAGCATCATCTATTAGTTTGTAGGGCACTATTGCAAAGATGTCGTCTACATATCTGTACCATGTTTTAAACATATGAGGGAAGGCTTTAGTAATATGTGTTTCGAAAAAGCTCATGTATAGATTGGCCAAAAATGGTGATAGCGGGCTTCCCATAGCTAGTCCTGAAATTTGTTTATAATATTTTCCATCGAAGACAAAATAATTTTGATGTATACATAATTCAGTCATTGCCAAATATTCTTCTATTGCATTGGCATCCAGGTTTATAGAATTTAGCCATTTTTTCAGTTGAATCAAAAGTTTGTCTAATGGAATGCTAGGGAAGAGGGAGCGGACATCAAAGGATACTAAAGTGTCATGAGGTTTTAGTTTAAGATTTTGAAATTTTTCTACCAGGTCTAAAGAGTTTTTTATGCTCAGAGTATGGAATTGTGGAAAGGACTGAAATTTTTTGGTTAGCCATTTTGCCAGAAGGTAAGTAGGAGTGTTTATATTATTTACAATGGGTCTCATGGGTATGTTGGGTTTGTGTATTTTAGGCAAACCATATATTCTTGCAAGGGTAGGGTTGTCTGGTTTGATAGTTTTTTGTTCTGTAGTTGTTAAAATTTTACTATTAATGATGGTTTTTTGTACATCTTTTATGCATCGGTTGAGGGTGGATTAGAATCTATTTCCTGGAATTCTTTTTGTTGTAGTAACTCTAACATTTTTTCTTTGTATGTAGCTGTATCTAAGATTACTATTTTGTTCCCTTTATCAGCCCTTGAGAAGATTACATCCTTTTTCCTTAAAGATTTAATTATCTGAAATTGTTTCAAATGTTTTATTGGCTTTTTATTTATTAAGTTTTCCAATATAGGAGCTGATTTTTTCCTAATTATATTTTTGTCCATGGTTTCCAAGCCTTCTACTGCTAATTCTATGTCTGCAATGAATTCATCCGGGTTGCTGGAGTATGTTATACATGTTTTTAGGCCTTGGTTAAGTACATCTATTTCTTCATTGTTAAAATTTTGCTTTGAGAGGTTAATTACATTGTCTAGGGATGTGTTCTTTGCTGAAATTTTGTTATGTTTTGGTTGCCAATGATTATGATTACGTTTTAGTTTCTTATTTTGACGATAAACTTTCTCTTAAATCTCGATATATTTAAAGTAAGTGTTGTTTAGTGTCATTAATCGACTCCCTTTAATTTAATTTATCATAACAACACTGTTTTCAACACTTCCAAGGAAGGAAAAGAAGCTATTGCTTAATTATTGCTTATGAGTGTTTAACGTGTTCCAAAATTCTGTTATAGCAGTCCATGATGGCAAATAAGCTGACGGACATATGCAACTTATACCTTTTAGAGGGAAATTAATGTTAGTGAGGTTGTGGATGGAAGCATTAAATGATAAACAGAACAGAAAACAACATCAAAGAATTGTAGATAAATTAACCAAAACTAAATGGCTTATACAATGAGACGAGCATTTTATTTCACATGTTTGATAATACTAAGTAAGGCATTTGTAACTGAAAAGGAAGCTGTTGATATTTGCAGTAAGTGGTTGAAAGTATTGTACAATTAAGATCATAACAAAATACTTTGAAGTTAAACAAATAAATATTATCATTGATGTAACTATTTTTACAATTCATATTTTTAATGAAACTAAATTAATTGTGCGTTCGTTGAACTCCCTTCAGCTCTTCCATCCATCAAAACCATATCCATCATTTTGGCATTCGTATAGCACTCCATATTGCTTGGATTTGCTATCTAAGTACACGCAAAATCCTCTCTGTTAGGACGGAATGTGTAGTTTTACACTGAAGAGCAACCTTCAACTGTCCGAGTTATTAGTCGACTTTTGCACAAATAACTCCCTTTGCCCCATTACCTGAAAGGTAGGCTAGGGTCACTGATAAAGAGCAAGAGGTAACGTTCTTATTTTCGTGGCCGGTATGTCCCAATAACAACTTTTGACGTTCACACACCAGTGGTTCCTGCGCTGCCTAATCACAAAATCATGTAATATTTACTGCTGCATAAAATTATACCTAACAGAACTTCGAAGCTGCAACACCAAAATTCGGACTAGTTAAGTTATAAACTATGCAACGGCTATAATCGTTCGGTGTCGTTTTGAAACAACCTGTATATAACAAAATTAGTAGGTTGATTAATTTGGTAAAGTATTTAAAAAAATGTATAAGCAATCCTATTTTTTTGCTATACTATGGTGTATCATATGGTATAGTGATATGTGAAGCAGCAGCAAAGGGTATAGGGAATGTCTATTGCTCCTGTTCACCACACATAAACCATATTTAGAATGTGTGGGCTGATTTAGAACAAAAGATGGCTTCTGCAGGCACTTAATTTGGTCTATGCGCTCAAGATTCATACACCTGATACCACATTTACTTTTTGTGTTTTCAATTTTAGAAAGTGTTAGTTTATTTACACATCATTTTTTTTAGGTTATTTGTGTTAGAAGAATTATATTTTAGTGTACATGGATATATCCATAACTTCAAATGACAAAGTTTATTAATGCTTAATTAATGTGTTATTTTCTACATATCCAGTCATTATCGACCGATATGACTTAACGTTGGAGGACGTAAATTGCAAAGAAACAAAAATTATCCAGTCATTAAATTAACAAACTTAAGAAAATTATAAACAGTGCGAGATTTGAAACTAGGAACTTATGAGTGGAACAATGCCTTCTTAACCTCTTGCCCACTGTAATATTATTCTAATGGTTTTTAATGAGCTGTCAACCACAGACTGTTACACTTGCATTCTGAATGCAGCTTTAGCAAACTCAGACTAAAACATAGGGCATGGGAATGGCTCACTGTGTCCATGACTGTGCACTCAATCATATTTATTAAAGCATAACATACAACAAATTATTATTGTAAATCATTTCATGAAGTACAAATAAGGTAATTAGTAATTGATAAAAGTATTTGTAGTTATTTTTCACACTACATCAGTTACACTGAGTTTTTGAAGGACTAGTTTTGGCAGCTGTTGCTTCCATTTTTAACCTCGGAGTCCCTGACATCACTGTTACTAAATTCCTCCAAACATGCATAAGGCAATATTAGTCATAAGCAAAACAGCTAATGATAAAAATATTCAGAGTTATAACATCAGATATAACAGAGACTACTACATATAAGATTTTAGCAATGCAGCCACATAAAGGATGTCTATGTTATGGGAACAGTTGTGGATAATTAAGTCCTATTATAAATAAATGTTCAAATGGACATGCTCAATTTCCACAATTGTATCCTTAATAATAGAGCTAAAAGTTCTGTAAGATTAAAATTTCAACAATTACAGGTATTATTAACTTTAGAGAGAGTCGATTAAAGACACTAAACAACACTTACTTTTAAATTTTTCCGGAACATGTTTCTGAGGCTTCGCCTCTATCATCAGCTGGCTCTCGACTGGTTCTCATTGGTATAGCTGACGATATTTTGTCACAGGTCTCCTCTGGTGGCGGTTCAAGGAACTTGCTGAACAAATCTTTCTGGGGGATGTCGAAATTGAATACTTTGTTCCTATTTTTTGAAATGAAGATTTGTTCCCATGTGGATAGTTCTTGTTTTCCTGATGTATGTTTTAGTGGTTTTGGTTCTGGATTTATGTTGTGATTTTTTTCCCAAAAATGTGTGGCAACTGCTGATTTTTCTAATTGTTTATATTTTATGTTTCTAAAGTGTTCCTTTGCTCTTGTTTCTAAATTTCTTTTTGTTTTTCCAATATAAATTTGACTACAGTCATTGCATTCAATTTGATATATACCAGATTTTTTGTTAGATGGAATGGCATCTTTGATGTTTGAGCAAATTAGGTTTTTTAAGGAGTAATGGTTCACTGGAGCTAGTTGAATGTTTTGTTTTTTGAAGACTTTTTTGAATTTATCATAGGCCCATGGATGGTAAGTGAATTTTTTGAAAATCATTAGTTTCTGTAGCTGAGAGGGTTGTGGTTTCCTTTAGTAGCTTCTCCTTTTTTGCTAAGTTCACTTTTTTTGTCCACTAATGATTTGGGAAAGTTATTTTTTTGTGCTATTTCAATTATTTTGTTGTATTCTGTTTTGTATTCTTCTGCTGTGAGAGGGATGTTCACCAGTCTGTGTGCTAAACTATTGAAGATTGCCGGTTTGTGGAATCTTGGGTTATAGCCATTAGCTTTAGTGGACAAAAAAGTGAACTTAAAAAAAAAGGAGAAGCTACTAAAGGAAACCACAATCCTCTCTGCTACAGAAACTAATATGATTTTCAAAAAATTCACTTACCATCCATGGGCCTATGATATATTCAAAAAAGTCTTCAAAAAACAAAACATTCAACTAGCACCAGTCAACCATTTCTCCTTAAAAAACCTAATTTGCTCAAACATCAAAGATGCCATTCCATCTAACAAAAAATCTGGTGTATATCAAATTGAATGCAATGACTGTAGTCAAATTTATATTGGAAAAACAAAAAGAAATTTAGAAACAAGAGCAAAGGAACACTTTAGAAACATAACATATAAACAATTAGAATAATCAGCAGTTGCCACACATTTTTGGGAAAAAAATCACAACATAAATCCAGAACCAAAACCACTAAAACATACATCAGGAAAACAAGAATTATCCACATGGGAACAAATCTTCATTTCAAAAAATAGGAACAAAGTATTCAATTTCGACATCCCCAAGAAAGATTTGTTCAGCAAGTTCCTTGAACCGCCACCAGAGGAGACCTATGACAAAATATCGTCAACTATACCATTGAGAACCAGTCGATGGCCGGCTGAGGATAAAGGCAAAGTCTCTGAAACATGTTCCGGAAAAATTTTAAAGTATGTTATTAAATTTTAGATGAGTCGTATTTCTTACACATCTGCTTCACTTTCGTACCTATTTTGAGGACATGTTTCGCAAATCTTCGTTTGCATCTACGGCTCTTGTGCGACTGACGCTAGATCCAGCGGTGTGGGTAATTCTGGGGTTGTTGCTGCCATCTGTTGATTTAGCGATGAACTGAAATGTGGGATTCTCTTCTAGCGGGATTTCAAAGTTCATTAGTTGGTTTTTATGTTTTTCTATGTATATCCTCTCCCATATGACGAGTTCCCCCAGAAAGATTTGTTCAGCAAGTTCCTTGAACCGCCACCAGAGGAGACCTGTGACAAAATATCGTCAGCTACACCAACGAGAACCAGTCGAGAGCCAGCTGATGATAGAGGCGAAGCCTCAGAAAAATGTTCCGGAAAAATTTAAAAGTAAGTGTTGTCTAGTGTCTTTAATCGACTCTCTTTAAAGTTAATTTATCATAACAACACTGTTTTCAACACTTCCAAGAAAGGAATTATAGGTATACTTAAAGCACTTAATTACCTAAGTAGTTATCTGGTTTATCGTTATCCACAGTAATTGCAAGTTCATGAAGAACTGGAAGTACTGGTCTATTTACTTGCTGCAGAAAAAATACAACCAAAATAGCAAAAGCATATGCTGGCAGCATACCTGATCCTGCATCATCCAAGTGACACATCTGCAACAAAAGGAAATAGATTTCTTTTACCTTACTACAGAACTTATGGAGATATAAAAATGTTTCCAATTAACTAAATAATTAATAACAATCAGTTTTCATAAACAAATCCTTAAAGTTGAACACTCCTCTTTTAGGTGTTCTTAGACACACGCTTAAAATGCAGCGATAAATATTATTTCAACTTAAATCAGTGATGTTTAAATCATTTCTGCAGATGAGTACCTTTATTTGTTTATTTTTCTTAATATTTGTGGTGGGTATGTTTTAAACATAAATGCCCCCACATATAATTTGGCCAAATGGTTACTAAGTAAATTTAATAGTTTTCCAAAATTTGAAAGTGCAAATTTAAGAAACTCTTTAGATTTAGTAGAAAAAATCAAAGATATAAATTTGGACAAAAATGACAGACTGGTTTCATTTGATGTCACATCTTTATTTCCAAGCATACCAACAGAAAAATTGCAGACTGTGTTAAAAAAATGGCTAGCTACAATTGATATGGAAGCAATAGAAGCAGAAGAATATATTTCTCTAACAAAAATATGCATTGAACAAAACTTCTTTAGCTTTAATGGAAAACACTACAAGCAGAAATCAGGACTATCAATGGGCAATCCACTTTCACCTTTTTTGGCTAACTTATTTATGAGTGCATTTGAAACACAAATTAAAAAGTCCTTCCCATTGATCTTCAAGGTTTGGTATAGATATGTTGACGACATCTTTGCAATTGTACCAAGTAAACATTTAGATGATGCATTAAAATTACTCAATCTGCAAGAAAGGACTATCAAATTCACAATAGAAAAGGAAATCAATGGACAACTACCTTTCTTGGATCTAAATATCATCAGGAATGATACAAAAATAAAATTTGGAATTTACAGGAAGCCAACACATTCAGAAAATTATATAAAAAATAATAGCCACAACCCAATTACACATAAACATGCAATAATAAACAGCCTTACACACAGACTAGTCAACATACCCATGGAAAAAGAAGAATATTTCAAGGAACAAAAAGCAATAATACACATAGCAGAAGAAAACGGATACAACAAAAGTTTGGTGTTGAAGAAAATTAGAAAATCTAAACTAAAGAAAACCATTAAGGAAACAACCACATTTATTAAAGAAAAAGAAAGCAACAGCATATTCAGTTCATTCACATATGATCCAAAAACATTTAATAAATTTCAAAAGATATTCAAGGAACAAAATATCATCTTGGCACCTACTAATAGATACTCAATTTTAAAATTACTAAATTCAAAAACAAAAGATGAAATTCCTTCAGGTAACAAATCTGGAATATACCAAATAAATTGCAAGAATTGTGAAAAATGCTACATAGGTCAAACAAAAAGAAATTTAAAAACCAGAGTCAAAGAACACTTTAGAAACATCAGATTGAAACAAGAAGACCAGTCAGCAGTAGCATTTCATTTTTGGAATGAAAACCATGACATTGATCCAAATCCAAAATTACTAAAAGGAGTGATAAACCAAAATAGATTGACAACATGGGAGAACATATTCATCTGGAAAAATAAGGATCGCGTAATGAACTTTGAAATCCCGCCAGCAGATAATTTGACAAAAAAGTTCATAGTTCCACCACCAGAGAGAGCAGATAACAACAGTTGCCAGTTGGGAAGAGATTGAAAATGGAGGCCAGGGCCTTTGAAACTAGTCTCTCATAAATATATGAAAAAGTAAGTGACGAGTGTCAATAAACCAACCACAAATAATTTTTATATTATGTTTTAAACAATTTACATCTACTTCCATATCAGGATATACCGAAATAAGGCTTATCCTTAATTTGGTGAAATGCTTTAATAATAACATTTTCACCCTTATCTTAAAGTAAAATTACATACATATATATGGGTTTGGAGAAATTTAGTAACAGTCACGTCAAAATTAATCTCAAAAACTATTTGTAGTTGGTTTATTGATACTCGTCACTTACTTGTTTATATTAATGAGAGACTAGTCTCAAAGGCATTCACCTCGATTTTTAATCTCTTTTCAACTGGCCAGTTGGAATCTCAAAAACTATTTGTAGTTGGTTTATTGATACTCGTCACTTACTTGTTTATATTAATGAGAGACTAGTTTCAAAGGCATTCGCCTCCATTTTCAATCTCTTTCCAACTGGCCAGTCTCTCATTAATATAAACAAGTGACGAGTATCAATAAACCAACTACAAATAGTTTTCGAGATTCCAAATGGCCAGTAGGAAAGAGATTAAAAATCGAGGTGAATGCCTTTGAAACTAGTCTCTCATTAATATAAACAAGTAAGTGACGAGTATCAATAAACCAACTACAAATAGTTTTTGAGATTCCAACTGGCCAGTTGAAAAGAGATTAAAAATGGAGGTGAATGCCTTTGAAACTAGTCTCTCATTAATATAAACAAGTGACAAGTATTAATAAACCAACTACAAATAGTTTTTGAGATTCCAACTGGCCAGTTGAAAAGAGTTTAAAATCGAGGTGAATGCCTTTGAAACTAGTCCCTCATTAATGTAAACAAGTGACAAGTATCAATAAACCAACTACAAATAGTTTTTGAGATTCCAACTGGCCAGTTGAAAAGAGATTAAAAATCGAGGTGAATGCCTTTGAAACTAGTCTCTCATTAATGTAAACAAGTGACAAGTATCAATAAACCAACTACAAATAGTTTTCGAGATTCCAACTGGCCAGTTGAAAAGAGATTAAAAATCGAGGTGAATGCCTTTGAAACTAGTCTCTCATTAATATAAACAAGTGACAAGTATCAATAAACCAACTACAAATAGTTTTTGAGATTCCAACTGGCCAGTTGAAAAGAGATTAAAAATCGAGGTGAATGCCTTTGAAACTAGTCTCTCATTAATGTAAACAAGTAAGTGACGAGTATTAATAAACCAACTACAAATAGTTTTTGAGATTCCAACTGGCCAGTTGAAAAGAGATTAAAAATCGAGGTGAATGCCTTTGAAACTAGTCTCTCATTAATATAAACAAGTAAGTGACGAGTATCAATAAACCAACTACAAATAGTTTTTGAGATTCCAACTGGCCAGTTGAAAAGAGATTAAAAATCGAGGTGAATGCCTTTGAAACTAGTCTCTCATTAATATAAACAAGTGACAAGTATCAATAAACCAACTACAAATAGTTTTTGAGATTCCAACTGGCCAGTTGAAAAGAGATTAAAAATCGAGGTGAATGCCTTTGAAACTAGTCTCTCATTAATGTAAACAAGTAAGTGACGAGTATCAATAAACCAACTACAAATAGTTTTTGAGATTCCAACTGGCCAGTTGAAAACAGATTAAAAATCCAGGTGAATGCCTTTGAAACTAGTCTCTCATTAATGTAAACAAGTAAGTGACGAGTATCAATAAACCAACTACAAATAGTTTTTGAGATTCCAACTGGGCAGTTGAAAAGAGATTAAAAATGGAGGTGAATGCCTTTGAAACTAGTCTCTCATTAATATAAACAAGTAAGAGACGAGTATCAATAAACCAACTAAAAATAGTTTTTGAGATTACAACTGGCCAGTTGAAAAGAGATTAAAAATTGAGGTGAATGCCTTTGAAACTAGTCTCTCATTAATGTAAAACAAGTGACGAGTATTAATAAACCAACTACAAATAGTTTTTAAGATTCCAACTGGCCAGTTGAAAAGAGATTAAAAATGGAGGTGAATGCCTTTGAAACTAGTCTCTCATTAATGTAAACAAGTGACAAGTATCAATAAACCAACTACAAATAGTTTTTGAGATTCCAACTGGCCAGTTGAAAAGAGATTAAAAATCGAGGTGAATGCCTTTGAAACTAGTCTCTCATTAATGTAAACAAGTAAGTGACGAGTATCAATAAACCAACTACAAATAGTTTTTGAGATTCCAACTGGCCAGTTGAAAAGAGATTAAAAATCGAGGTGAATGCCTTTGAAACTAGTCTCTCATTAATATAAACAAGTAAGTGACGAGTATCAATAAACCAACTATAAATAGATTTTGAGATTCCAACTGGCCTGTTGAAAAGAGATTAAAAATGGAGGTGAATGCCTTTGAAACTAGTCTCTCATTAATATAAACAAGTGACAAGTATCAATAAACCAACTACAAATAGTTTTTGAGATTCCAAGTGGCCAGTTGAAAAGAGATTAAAAATCGAGGTGAATGCCTTTGAAACTAGTCTCTCATTAATATAAAAAAGTGACCAGTATCAATAAACCAACTACAAATAGTTTTTGAGATTCCAACTGGCCAGTTGAAAAGAGATTAAAAATCGAGGTGAATGCCTTTGAAACTAGTTTCTCATTAATATAAACAAGTGACAAGTATCAATAAACCAACTACAAATAGTTTTCGAGATTCCAACTGGCCAGTTGAAAAGAGATTAAAAATCGAGGTGAATGCCTTTGAAACTAGTCTCTCATTAATATAAACAAGTAAGTGACGAGTATCAATAAACCAACTACAAATAGTTTTTGAGATTCCAACTGGCCAGTTGAAAAGAGATTAAAAATGGAGGTAAATACCTTTGAAACTAGTCTCTCATTAATATAAACAAGTGACAAGTATCAATAAACCAACTACAAATAGTTTTTGAGATTCCAACTGGCCAGTTGAAAACAGATTAAAAATCCAGGTGAATGCCTTTGAAACTAGTCTCTCATTAATATAAACAAGTAGGTGATGAGTATCAATAAACCAACAACAAATAGTTTTTGAGATTCCAACTGGCCAGTTGAAAAGAGATTAAAAATCGAGGTGAATGCCCTTGAAACTAGTCTCTCATTAATATAAACAAGTAAGTGACGAGTATCAATAAATCAACTACAAATAGTTTTTGAGATTCCAACTGGCCAGTTGAAAAGAGATTAAAAATGGAGGTGAATGCCTTTGAAACTAGTCTCTCATTAATATAAACAAGTAAGTGACGAGTATCAATAAACCAACTACAAATAGATTTTGAGATTCCAACTGGCCAGTTGAAAAGAGATTAAAAATCGAGGTGAATGCCTTTGAAACTAGTCTCTCATTAATATAAACAAGTAAGTGACGAGTATCAATAAACCAACTACAAATAGTTTTTGAGATTCCAACTGGTCAGTTGAAAAGAGATTAAAAATCGAGGTGAATGCCTTTGAAACTAGTCTCTCATTAATATAAACAAGTGACAAGTATCAATAAACCAACTACAAATAGTTTTTGAGATTCCAACTGGCCAGTTGAAAAGAGATTAAAAATCGAGGTGAATGCCTTTGAAACTAGTCTCTCATTAATATAAACAAGTGACAAGTATCAATAAACCAACTACAAATAGTTTTTGAGATTCCAACTGGCCAGTTGAAAAGAGATTAAAAATCGAGGTGAATGCCTTTGAAACTAGTCTCTCATTAATATAAACAAGTGACGAGTATCAATAAACCAACTACAAATAGTTTTTGAGATTCCAACTGGCCAGTTGAAAAGAGATTAAAAATCGAGGTGAATGCCTTTGAAACTAGTCTCTCATTAATATAAACAAGTGACAAGTATCAATAAACCAACTACAAATAGTTTTTGAGATTCCAACTGGCAAGTTGAAAAGAGATTAAAAATCGAGGTGAATGCCTTTGAAACTAGTCTCTTATTAATATAAACAAGTAAGTGACGAGTATCAATAAACCAACTACAAATAGTTTTTGAGATTCCAACTGGCCAGTTGAAAAGAGATTAAAAATCGAGGTGAATGCCTTTGAAACTAGTCTCTCAATAATGTAGACAAGTGACGAGTATTAATAAACCAACTACAAATAGTTTTTGAGATTCCAACTGGCCAGTTGAAAAGAGATTAAAAATGGAGGTGAATGCCTTTGAAACTAGTCTCTCATTAATGTAAACAAGTGACAAGTATCAATAAACCAACTAAAAATAGCTTTTGAGATTCCAACTGGCCAGTTGAAAAGAGATTAAAAATCGACGTGAATGCCTTTGAAACTAGTCTCTCATTAATATAAACAAGTGACGAGTATCAATAAACCAACTACAAATAGTTTTTGAGATTCCAACTGGTCAGTTGAAAAGAGATTAAAAATCGAGGTGAATGCCTTTGAAACTAGTCTCTCATTAATATAAACAAGTAAGTGACGAGTATCAATAAACCAGCTACAAATAGTTTTTGAGATTCCAATGGCCAGTTGAAAAGAGATTAAAAATCGAGGTGAATGCCTTTGAAACTAGTCTCTCATTAATATAAACAAGTGACAAGTATCAATAAACCAACTACGAATAGTTCTTGAGATTCCAACTGGCCAGTTGAAAAGAGATTAAAAATCGAGGTGAATGCCTTTGAAACTAGTCTCTCATTAATACTAACAAGTAAGTGACGAGTATCAATAAACCAGCTACAAATAGTTTTTGAGATTCCAACTGGCCAGTTGAAAAGAGATTAAAAATGGAGGTGAATGCCTTTGAAACTAGTCTCTCATTAATGTAAACAAGTGACAAGTATCAATAAACCAACTACAAATAGTTTTTGAGATTCCAACTGGCCAGTTGAAAAGAGATTAAAAATCGAGGTGAATGCCTTTGAAACTAGTCTCTCATTAATATAAACAAGTAAGTGACGAGTATCAATAAACCAGCTACAAATAGTTTTTGAGATTCCAACTGGCCAGTTGAAAAGAGATTAAAAATCGAGGTGAATGCCTTTGAAACTAGTCTCTCATTAATGTAAACAAGTGACAAGTATCAATAAACCAACTACAAATAGTTTTTGAGATTCCAACTGGCCAGTTGAAAAGAGATTAAAAATCGAGGTGAATGCCTTTGAAACTAGTCTCTCATTAATGTAAACAAGTAAGTGACGAGTATTAATAAACCAACTACAAATAGTTTTTGAGATTCCAACTGGCCAGTTGAAAAGAGATTAAAAATCGAGGTGAATGCCTTTGAAACTAGTCTCTCATTAATATAAACAAGTAAGTGACGAGTATCAATAAACCAACTACAAATAGTTTTTGAGATTCCAACTGGCCAGTTGAAAAGAGATTAAAAATGGAGGTGAATGCCTTTGAAACTAGTCTCTCATTAATGTAAACAAGTGACAAGTATCAATAAACCAACTACAAATAGTTTTTGAGATTCCAACTGGCCAGTTGAAAAGAGATTAAAAATCGAGGTGAATGCCTTTGAAACTAGCCTCTCATTAAGATAAACAAGTAAGTGACGAGTATCAATAAACCAACTATAAATAGTTTTTGAGATTCCAACTGGCCAGTTGAAAAGAGATTAAAAATGGAGGTGAGTGCCTTTGAAACTAGTCTCTCATTAATGTAAACAAGTGACAAGTATCAATAAACCAACTACAAATAGTTTTTGAGATTCCAACTGGCCAGTTGAAAAGAGATTAAAAATCGAGGTGAATACCTTTGAAACTAGTCTCTCATTAATATAAACAAGTAAGTGACGAGTATCAACAAACAACCATAAATAGTTTTTGAGATTCCAACTGGCCTGTTGAAAAGAGATTAAAAATGGAGGTAAATGCCTTTGAAACTAGTCTCTCATTAATATAAACAAGTGACAAGTATCAATAAACCAACTACAAATAGTTTTTGAGATTCCAACTGGCCAGTTGAAAAGAGATTAAAAATCGAGGTGAATGCCTTTGAAACTAGTCTCTCATTAGTATAAACAAGTAGGTGATGAGTATCAATAAACCAGCTACAAATAGTTTTTGAGATTCCAACTGGCCAGTTGAAAAGAGATTAAAAATCGAGGTGAATGCCTTTGAAACTAGTCTCTCATTAATATAAACAAGTAGGTGATGAGTATCAATAAACCAGCTACAAATAGTTTTTGAGATTCCAACTGGCCAGTTGAAAAGAGATTAAAAATCGAGGTGAATGCCTTTGAAACTAGTCTCTCATTAATATAAACAAGTAAGTGACGAGTATCAATAAATCAACTACAAATAGTTTTTGAGATTCCAACTGGCCAGTTGAAAAGAGATTAAAAATCGAGGTGAATGCCTTTGAAACTAGTCTCTCATTAATATAAACAAGTCACGAGTATCAATAAACCAACT
Organism: Mantis religiosa; assembly: GCA_030765055.1. NCBI lineage: Eukaryota > Metazoa > Arthropoda > Insecta > Mantodea > Mantidae > Mantis > Mantis religiosa. The sequence goes on along the minus strand of JAUKNK010000026.1, from coordinate 948,661 downwards.
ACAAATAGTTTTTGAGATTCCAACTGGCCATGTAAAAGAGATTAAAAATGGAGGTGAATGCCTTTGAAACTAGTCTCTCATTAATATAAACAAGTGACAAGTATCAAAAAAACCAACTACAAATAGTTTTTGAGATTCCAACTGGCCAGTTGAAAAGAGATTAAAAATGGAGGTGAATGCCTTTGAAACTAGTCTCTCATTAATGTAAACAAGTGACAAGTATCAATAAACTAACTACAAATAAATTTTAGGATTCCAACTGGACAGTTGAAAAGAGATTAAAAATCGAGGTGAATGCCTTTGAAACTAGTCTCTCATTAATGTAAACAAGTAAGTGATGAGTATTTATAAACCAACTACAAATAGTTTTTGAGATACCAACTGGCCAGTTGAAAGGAGATTAAAAATCGAGGTGAATGCCTTTGAAACTAGTCTCTCATTAATGTAAACAAGTAAGTGACGAGTTTCAATAAACCAACTACAAATAATTTTTGAGATTCCAACTGGCCAGTTGAAAAAAGATTAAAAATCGAGGTGAATGCCTTTGAAACTAGTCTCTCATTAATATAAACAGGTAAGTGATGAGTATCAATAAACCAACTACAAATAGTTTTTGAGATTCCAACTGGCCAGTTGAAAAGAGATTAAAAATGGAGGTGAATGCCTTTGAAACTAGTCTCTCATTAATGTAAACAAGTAAGTGACGAGTATTAATAAACCAACTACAAATAGTTTTTGAGATTCCAACTGGCCAGTTGAAAAGAGATTAAAAATCGAGGTGAATGCCTTTGAAACTAGTCTCTCATTAATATAAACAAGTAAGTGACAAGTATTAATAAACCAACTACAAATAGTTTTTGACATTCCAACTGGCCAGTTGAAAAGAGATTAAAAATCGAGGTGAATGCCTTTGAAACTAGTCTCTCATTAATGTAAACAAGTAAGTGACGAGTATCAATAAACCAGCTACAAATAGTTTTTGAGATTCCAACTGGCCAGTTGAAAAGAGATTAAAAATCGAGGTGAATGCCTTTGAAACTAGTCCCTCATTAATATAAACAAGTGACAAGTATCAATAAACCAACTACAAATAGTTTTTGAGATTCCAACTGGCCAGTTGAAAAGAGATTAAAAATCGAGGTGAATGCCTTTGAAACTAGTCTCTCATTAATATAAACAAGTAAGTGACGAGTATCAATAAACCAACTACAAATAGTTTTTGAGATTCCAACTGGCCATTTGAAAAGAGATTAAAAATCGAGGTGAATGCCTTTGAAACTAGTCTCTCATTAATATAAACAAGTAAGTGACGAGTATCAATAAACCAGCTACAAATAGTTTTTGAGATTCCAACTGGCCAGTTGAAAAGAGATTAAAAATCGAGGTGAATGCCTTTGAAACCAGTCTCTCATTAATGTAAACAAGTGACAAGTATCAATAACCCAACTACAAATAGTTTTTGAGATTCCAACTGGTCAGTTGAAAAGAGATTAAAAATCGAGGTGAATGCCTTTGAAACCAGTCTCTCATTAATGTAAACAAGTGACAAGTATCAATAAACCAACTACAAATAGTTTTTGAGATTCCAACTGGCCAGTTGAAAAGAGATTAAGAATCGAGGTGAATGCCTTTGAAACTAGTCTCTCATTAATATAAACAAGTAAGTGACGAGTATCAATAAACCAACTACAAATAGTTTTTGAGATTCCAACTGGCCAGTTGAAAAAGAGATTAAAAATGGAGGTAAATGCCTTTGAAACTAGTCTCTCATTAATATAAACAAGTGACAAGTATCAATAAACCAACTACAAATAGTTTTTGAGATTCCAACTGGCCAGTTGAAAAGAGATTAAAAATCGAGGTGAATGCCTTTGAAACTAGTCTCTCATTAATATAAACAAGTAAGTGACGAGTATCAATAAACCAACTACAAATAGTTTTTGAGATTCCAACTGGCCAGTTGAAAAGAGATTAAAAATCGAGGTGAATGCCTTTGAAACTAGTCTCTCATTAATATAAACAAGTAAGTGACGAGTATCAATAAACCAACTACAAATAGTTTTTGAGATTCCAACTGGCCAGTTGAAAAGAGATTAAAAATCGAGGTGAATGCCTTTGAAACTAGTCTCTCTTTAATGTAAACAAGTAAGTGTTGAGTATCAATAAACCAGCTACAAATACTTTTTGAGATTCCAACTGGCCAGTTGAAAAGAGATTAAAAATCGAGGTGAATGCCTTTGAAACTAGTCTCACATTAATGTAAAAATGTAAGTGACGAGTATCAATAAACCAACTACAAATAGTTTTTGAGATTCCAACTGGCCAGTTGAAAAGAGATTAAAAATCGAGGTGAATGCCTTTGAAACTAGTCTCTCATTAATGTAAACAAGTGACAAGTATCAATAAACCAACTACAAATAGTTTTTGAGATTCCAACTGGCCAGTTGAAAAGAGATTAAAAATCGAGGTGAATGCCTTTGAAACTAGTCTCTCATTAATGTAAACAAGTGACAAGTATCAATAAACCAACTACAAATAGTTTTTGAGATTCCAACTGGCCAGTTGAAAAGAGATTAAAAATGGAGGTGAATGCCTTTGAAACTAGTCTCTCATTAATGTAAACAAGTAAGTGACGAGTATCAATAAACCAACTACAAATAGTTTTTGAGATTCCAACTGGCCAGTTGAAAAGAGATTAAAAATCGAGGTGAATGCCTTTGAAACTAGTCTCTCATTAATGTAAACAAGTGACAAGTATCAATAAACCAACTACAAATAGTTTTTGAGATTCCAACTGGCCAGTTGAAAAGAGATTAAAAATCGAGGTGAATGCCTTTGAAACTAGTCTCTCATTAATATAAACAAGTAAGTGACGAGTATCAATAAACAAACTACAAATAGTTTTTGAGATTCCAACTGGCCAGTTGAAAAGAGATTAAAAATCGAGGTGAATGCCTTTGAAACTAGTCTCTCATTAATATAAACAAGTAAGTGACGAGTATCAATAAACCAACTACAAATAGTTTTTGAGATTCCAACTGGCCAGTTGAAAAGAGATTAAAAATCGAGGTGAATGCCTTTGAAACTAGTCTCTCTTTAATGTAAACAAGTAAGTGACGAGTATCAATAAACCAGCTACAAATAGTTTTTGAGATTCCAACTGGCCAGTTGAAAAGAGATTAAAAATCGAGGTGAATGCCTTTGAAACTAGTCTCTCATTAATATAAACAAGTAAGTGACGAGTATCAATAAACCAACTACAAATAGTTTTTGAGATTCCAACTGGCCAGTTGAAAAGAGATTAAAAATCGAGGTGAATGCCTTTGAAACTAGTCTCTCTTTAATGTAAACAAGTAAGTGACGAGTATCAATAAACCAGCTACAAATAGTTTTTGAGATTCCAACTGGCCAGTTGAAAAGAGATTAAAAATCGAGGTGAATGCCTTTGAAACTAGTCTCTCATTAATGTAAACAAGTGACAAGTATCAATAAACCAACTACAAATAGTTTTTGAGATTCCAACTGGCCAGTTGAAAAGAGATTAAAAATCGAGGTGAATGCCTTTGAAACTAGTCTCTCATTAATGTAAACAAGTGACAAGTATCAATAAACCAACTACAAATAGTTTTTGAGATTCCAACTGGCCAGTTGAAAACAGATTAAAAATCCAGGTGAATGCCTTTGAAACTAGTCTCTCATTAATGTAAACAAGTGACAAGTATCAATAAACCAACTACAAATAGTTTTTGAGATTACAACTGGCCAGTTGAAAAGACATTAAAAATGGAGGTGAATGCCTTTGAAACTAGTCTCTCATTAATGTAAACAAGTGACAAGTATCAATAAACCAACTACAAATAGTTTTTGAGATTCCAACTGGCCAGTTGAAAAGAGATTAAAAATCGAGGTGAATGCCTTTGAAACTAGTCTCTCATTAATGTAAACAAGTGACAAGTATCAATAAACCAGCTACAAATAGTTTTTGAGATTCCAACTGGCCAGTTGAAAAGAGATTAAAAATCGAGGTGAATGCCTTTGAAACTAGTCTCTCATTAATGTAAACAAGTGACAAGTATCAATAAACCAACTACAAATAGTTTTTGAGATTCCAACTGGCCAGTTGAAAAGAGATTAAAAATCGAGGTGAATGCCTTTGAAACTAGTCTCTCATTAATATAAACAAGTAAGTGACGAGTATCAATAAACCAACTACAAATAGTTTTTGAGATTCCAACTGGCCAGTTGAAAAGAGATTAAAAATCGAGGTGAATGCCTTTGAAACTAGTCTCTCATTAATATAAACAAGTAAGTGACGAGTATCAATAAACCAACTACAAATAGTTTTTGAGATTCCAACTGGCCAGTTGAAAAGAGATTAAAAATCGAGGTGAATGCCTTTGAAACTAGTCTCTCATTAATATAAACAAGTAAGTGACGAGTGTCAATAAACCAACTACAAATAGTTCTTGAGATTCCAACTGGCCAGTTGAAAACAGATTAAAAATCGAGGTGAATGCCTTTGAAACTAGTCTCTCATTAATGTAAACAAGTGACGAGTATCAATAAACCAGCTACAAATAGTTTTTGAGATTCCAACTGGCCAGTTGAAAAGAGATTAAAAATCGAGGTGAATGCCTTTGAAACTAGTCCCTCATTAATATAAACAAGTGACAAGTATCAATAAACCAACTACAAATAGTTTTTGAGATTCCAACTGGCCAGTTGAAAAGAGATTAAAAATCGAGGTGAATGCCTTTGAAACTAGTCTCTCATTAATATAAACAAGTAAGTGACGAGTATCAATAAACCAACTACAAATAGTTTTTGAGATTCCAACTGGCCAGTTGAAAAGAGATTAAAAATCGAGGTGAATGCCTTTGAAACTAGTCTCTCATTAATATAAACAAGTAAGTGACGAGTGTCAATAAACCAACTACAAATAGTTCTTGAGATTCCAACTGGCCAGTTGAAAACAGATTAAAAATCGAGGTGAATGCCTTTGAAACTAGTCTCTCATTAATGTAAACAAGTGACGAGTATCAATAAACCAGCTACAAATAGTTTTTGAGATTCCAACTGGCCAGTTGAAAAGAGATTAAAAATCGAGGTGAATGCCTTTGAAACTAGTCTCTCATTAATGTAAACAAGTGACAAGTATCAATAAACCAACTACAAATAGTTTTTGAGATTCCAACTGGCCAGTTGAAAAGAGATTAAAAATCGAGGTGAATGCCTTTGAAACTAGTCTCTCATTAATGTAAACAAGTGACAAGTATCAATAAACCAGCTACAAATAGTTTTTGAGATTCCAACTGGCCAGTTGAAAAGAGATTAAAAATCGAGGTGAATGCCTTTGAAACTAGTCTCTCATTAATGTAAACAAGTGACAAGTATCAATAAACCAACTACAAATAGTTTTTGAGATTCCAACTGGCCAGTTGAAAAGAGATTAAAAATCGAGGTGAATGCCTTTGAAACTAGTCTCTCATTAATATAAACAAGTAAGTGACGAGTATCAATAAACCAACTACAAATAGTTTTTGAGATTCCAACTGGCCAGTTGAAAAGAGATTAAAAATCGAGGTGAATGCCTTTGAAACTAGTCTCTCATTAATATAAACAAGTAAGTGACGAGTATCAATAAACCAACTACAAATAGTTTTTGAGATTCCAACTGGCCAGTTGAAAAGAGATTAAAAATCGAGGTGAATGCCTTTGAAACTAGTCTCTCATTAATATAAACAAGTAAGTGACGAGTGTCAATAAACCAACTACAAATAGTTCTTGAGATTCCAACTGGCCAGTTGAAAACAGATTAAAAATCGAGGTGAATGCCTTTGAAACTAGTCTCTCATTAATGTAAACAAGTGACGAGTATCAATAAACCAGCTACAAATAGTTTTTGAGATTCCAACTGGCCAGTTGAAAAGAGATTAAAAATCGAGGTGAATGCCTTTGAAACTAGTCCCTCATTAATATAAACAAGTGACAAGTATCAATAAACCAACTACAAATAGTTTTTGAGATTCCAACTGGCCAGTTGAAAAGAGATTAAAAATCGAGGTGAATGCCTTTGAAACTAGTCTCTCATTAATATAAACAAGTAAGTGACGAGTATCAATAAACCAACTACAAATAGTTTTTGAGATTCCAACTGGCCATTTGAAAAGAGATTAAAAATCGAGGTGAATGCCTTTGAAACTAGTCTCTCATTAATATAAACAAGTAAGTGACGAGTATCAATAAACCAGCTACAAATAGTTTTTGAGATTCCAACTGGCCAGTTGAAAAGAGATTAAAAATCGAGGTGAATGCCTTTGAAACCAGTCTCTCATTAATGTAAACAAGTGACAAGTATCAATAACCCAACTACAAATAGTTTTTGAGATTCCAACTGGCCAGTTGAAAAGAGATTAAGAATCGAGGTGAATGCCTTTGAAACTAGTCTCTCATTAATATAAACAAGTAAGTGACGAGTATCAATAAACCAACTACAAATAGTTTTTGAGATTCCAACTGGCCAGTTGAAAAAGAGATTAAAAATGGAGGTAAATGCCTTTGAAACTAGTCTCTCATTAATATAAACAAGTGAAAAGTATCAATAAACCAACTACAAATAGTTTTTGAGATTCCAACTGGCCAGTTGAAAAGAGATTAAAAATCGAGGTGAATGCCTTTGAAACTAGTCTCTCATTAATATAAACAAGTAAGTGACGAGTATCAATAAACCAACTACAAATAGTTTTTGAGATTCCAACTGGCCAGTTGAAAAGAGATTAAAAATCGAGGTGAATGCCTTTGAAACTAGTCTCTCATTAATATAAACAAGTAAGTGACAAGTATTAATAAACCAACTACAAATAGTTTTTGAGATTCCAACTGGCCAGTTGAAAAGAGATTAAAAATCGAGGTGAATGCCTTTGAAACTAGTCTCTCATTAATGTAAACAAGTGACAAGTATCAATAAACCAACTACAAATAGTTTTTGAGATTCCAACTGGCCAGTTGAAAAGAGATTAAAAATCGAGGTGAATGCCTTTGAAACTAGTCTCTCATTAATATAAACAAGTGACAAGTATCAATAAACCAACTACAAATAGTTTTTGAGATTCAAACTGGCCAGTTGAAAAGAGATTAAAAATCGAGGTGAATGCCTTTGAAACTAGTCTCTCATTAATATAAACAAGTAAGTGACGAGTATCAATAAACAAACTACAAATAGTTTTTGAGATTCCAACTGGCCAGTTGAAAAGAGATTAAAAATCGAGGTGAATGCCTTTGAAACTAGTCTCTCATTAATATAAACAAGTAAGTGACGAGTATCAATAAACCAACTACAAATAGTTTTTGAGATTCCAACTGGCCAGTTGAAAAGAGATTAAAAATCGAGGTGAATGCCTTTGAAACTAGTCTCTCTTTAATGTAAACAAGTAAGTGACGAGTATCAATAAACCAGCTACAAATAGTTTTTGAGATTCCAACTGGCCAGTTGAAAAGAGATTAAAAATCGAGGTGAATGCCTTTGAAACTAGTCTCTCATTAATATAAACAAGTAAGTGACGAGTATCAATAAACCAACTACAAATAGTTTTTGAGATTCCAACTGGCCAGTTGAAAAGAGATTAAAAATCGAGGTGAATGCCTTTGAAACTAGTCTCTCTTTAATGTAAACAAGTAAGTGACGAGTATCAATAAACCAGCTACAAATAGTTTTTGAGATTCCAACTGGCCAGTTGAAAAGAGATTAAAAATCGAGGTGAATGCCTTTGAAACTAGTCTCTCATTAATGTAAACAAGTGACAAGTATCAATAAACCAACTACAAATAGTTTTTGAGATTCCAACTGGCCAGTTGAAAAGAGATTAAAAATCGAGGTGAATGCCTTTGAAACTAGTCTCTCATTAATGTAAACAAGTGACAAGTATCAATAAACCAACTACAAATAGTTTTTGAGATTCCAACTGGCCAGTTGAAAACAGATTAAAAATCCAGGTGAATGCCTTTGAAACTAGTCTCTCATTAATGTAAACAAGTGACAAGTATCAATAAACCAACTACAAATAGTTTTTGAGATTACAACTGGCCAGTTGAAAAGACATTAAAAATGGAGGTGAATGCCTTTGAAACTAGTCTCTCATTAATGTAAACAAGTGACAAGTATCAATAAACCAACTACAAATAGTTTTTGAGATTCCAACTGGCCAGTTGAAAAGAGATTAAAAATCGAGGTGAATGCCTTTGAAACTAGTCTCTCATTAATGTAAACAAGTGACAAGTATCAATAAACCAGCTACAAATAGTTTTTGAGATTCCAACTGGCCAGTTGAAAAGAGATTAAAAATCGAGGTGAATGCCTTTGAAACTAGTCTCTCATTAATGTAAACAAGTGACAAGTATCAATAAACCAACTACAAATAGTTTTTGAGATTCCAACTGGCCAGTTGAAAAGAGATTAAAAATCGAGGTGAATGCCTTTGAAACTAGTCTCTCATTAATATAAACAAGTAAGTGACGAGTATCAATAAACCAACTACAAATAGTTTTTGAGATTCCAACTGGCCAGTTGAAAAGAGATTAAAAATCGAGGTGAATGCCTTTGAAACTAGTCTCTCATTAATATAAACAAGTAAGTGACGAGTATCAATAAACCAACTACAAATAGTTTTTGAGATTCCAACTGGCCAGTTGAAAAGAGATTAAAAATCGAGGTGAATGCCTTTGAAACTAGTCTCTCATTAATATAAACAAGTAAGTGACGAGTGTCAATAAACCAACTACAAATAGTTCTTGAGATTCCAACTGGCCAGTTGAAAACAGATTAAAAATCGAGGTGAATGCCTTTGAAACTAGTCTCTCATTAATGTAAACAAGTGACGAGTATCAATAAACCAGCTACAAATAGTTTTTGAGATTCCAACTGGCCAGTTGAAAAGAGATTAAAAATCGAGGTGAATGCCTTTGAAACTAGTCCCTCATTAATATAAACAAGTGACAAGTATCAATAAACCAACTACAAATAGTTTTTGAGATTCCAACTGGCCAGTTGAAAAGAGATTAAAAATCGAGGTGAATGCCTTTGAAACTAGTCTCTCATTAATATAAACAAGTAAGTGACGAGTATCAATAAACCAACTACAAATAGTTTTTGAGATTCCAACTGGCCAGTTGAAAAGAGATTAAAAATCGAGGTGAATGCCTTTGAAACTAGTCTCTCATTAATATAAACAAGTAAGTGACGAGTGTCAATAAACCAACTACAAATAGTTCTTGAGATTCCAACTGGCCAGTTGAAAACAGATTAAAAATCGAGGTGAATGCCTTTGAAACTAGTCTCTCATTAATGTAAACAAGTGACGAGTATCAATAAACCAGCTACAAATAGTTTTTGAGATTCCAACTGGCCAGTTGAAAAGAGATTAAAAATCGAGGTGAATGCCTTTGAAACTAGTCCCTCATTAATATAAACAAGTGACAAGTATCAATAAACCAACTACAAATAGTTTTTGAGATTCCAACTGGCCAGTTGAAAAGAGATTAAAAATCGAGGTGAATGCCTTTGAAACTAGTCTCTCATTAATATAAACAAGTAAGTGACGAGTATCAATAAACCAACTACAAATAGTTTTTGAGATTCCAACTGGCCATTTGAAAAGAGATTAAAAATCGAGGTGAATGCCTTTGAAACTAGTCTCTCATTAATATAAACAAGTAAGTGACGAGTATCAATAAACCAGCTACAAATAGTTTTTGAGATTCCAACTGGCCAGTTGAAAAGAGATTAAAAATCGAGGTGAATGCCTTTGAAACCAGTCTCTCATTAATGTAAACAAGTGACAAGTATCAATAACCCAACTACAAATAGTTTTTGAGATTCCAACTGGCCAGTTGAAAAGAGATTAAGAATCGAGGTGAATGCCTTTGAAACTAGTCTCTCATTAATATAAACAAGTAAGTGACGAGTATCAATAAACCAACTACAAATAGTTTTTGAGATTCCAACTGGCCAGTTGAAAAAGAGATTAAAAATGGAGGTAAATGCCTTTGAAACTAGTCTCTCATTAATATAAACAAGTGAAAAGTATCAATAAACCAACTACAAATAGTTTTTGAGATTCCAACTGGCCAGTTGAAAAGAGATTAAAAATCGAGGTGAATGCCTTTGAAACTAGTCTCTCATTAATATAAACAAGTAAGTGACGAGTATCAATAAACCAACTACAAATAGTTTTTGAGATTCCAACTGGCCAGTTGAAAAGAGATTAAAAATCGAGGTGAATGCCTTTGAAACTAGTCTCTCATTAATATAAACAAGTAAGTGACGAGTATCAATAAACCAACTACAAATAGTTTTTGAGATTCCAACTGGCCAGTTGAAAAGAGATTAAAAATCGAGGTGAATGCCTTTGAAACTAGTCTCTCTTTAATGTAAACATGTAAGTGTTGAGTATCAATAAACCAGCTACAAATAGTTTTTGAGATTCCAACTGGCCAGTTGAAAAGAGATTAAAAATCGAGGTGAATGCCTTTGAAACTAGTCTCTCATTAATGTAAAAAAGTAAGTGACGAGTATCAATAAACCAACTACAAATAGTTTTTGAGATTCCAACTGGCCAGTTGAAAAGAGATTAAAAATCGAGGTGAATGCCTTTGAAACTAGTCTCTCATTAATGTAAACAAGTGACAAGTATCAATAAACCAACTACAAGTAGTTTTTGAGATTCCAACTGGCCAGTTGAAAACAGATTAAAAATCGAGGTGAATGCCTTTGAAACTAGTCTCTCATTAATGTAAACAAGTGACAAGTATCAATAAACCAACTACAAATAGTTTTTGAGATTCCAACTGGCCAGTTGAAAAGAGATTAAAAATGGAGGTGAATGCCTTTGAAACTAGTCTCTCATTAATGTAAACAAGTAAGTGACGAGTATCAATAAACCAACTACAAATAGTTTTTGAGATTCCAACTGGCCAGTTGAAAAGAGATTAAAAATCGAGGTGAATGCCTTTGAAACTAGTCTCTCATTAATGTAAACAAGTGACAAGTATCAATAAAAAAAATACAAATAGTTTTTGAGATTCCAACCGGCCAGATGAAAAGAGATTAAAAATCGAGGTGAATGCCTCTGAAACTAGTCTCTCATTAATGTAAACAAGTGACAAGTATCAATAAACCAACTACAAATAGTTTTCGAGATTCCAACTGGCCAGTTGAAAAGAGATTAAAAATCGAGGTGAATGCCTTTGAAACTAGTCTTTCATTAATATAAACAAGTAAGTGACGAGTATCAATAAACCAACTACAAATAGTTTTTGAGATTCCAACTGGCCAGTTGAAAAGAGATTAAAAATCGAGGTGAATGCCTTTGAATCTAGTCTCTCATTAAGCCTTTCACCGATATGGACGTCATATGACGTCCAAGTTAAAATGCCCCAAACCGATATGGACGTGTATAGACGTCCTGCGCATACATGCATTTAATGCTCATTTAACGCCAATTATTTTAATCTTGCTGTTTTACAATAAATTTAAATTAGTTCTATAAGGAATCTAAACGTATTCTTAAAGGTTTCTTTTTTAATTGTACACCTCCAAACCTGGATAAACACCCAAGGGCACATCTGCAGATTCACACCAAATAATATTGGTTTCCTTGCAAACTTCTTTTTCGCAACACACTACACATTTTTGAAATGGTTACAAGTTTTTTGGGTGTGGGTGGTATACTTTTAGGAAAGTGTTTTCTCTAAAGTATGAGGGATGATGTGGTGAATTTTGCTACCCCCTAGTATAAAGAGGTCTCTGAGTATTATAATACTCAATTAGGTTACGAGCTCTTTATACGCACAAGTACAGTTAGATGAATGTCTTTTACAGCTCTGAAAATTACTAAACAACTGTGCATAGTTACATCCAGTGGTATAAAAATACCTTTTTTTTACCATTTAACTGTTTTCCGTAAAGAGGGATAGCTGGTAATAGCTGATCCGTATCACCCATATTTGACCCGCCATTTCCCCAAACAATGGAGTAGCTAACATGCCAGCTGTAGACCAGTACACGTCACTGTTACGTATGTCCTAAAGATCTCCTTCATAATCGTACAACAAATCTTCCAGATTTTCTACAGTAATATCAGAAGCCTGTACACATCATACCGAAGCTAATTTATTTGCAACATTACCGGGATAAGCCATGGTTAACATTGAAATTTAACAATTTCAAATGTGCCACACATTTAGCTCTTGATAGCTACAAGAAATCACTCTGAACACAGAGAGAGTATAAATAACTGAAATACAGAGCGAAAGTGGCTGCATAAGGCTACTAGAAACCTTGGTTGAGAAACACTGTAATAACAGATGCTGACAGAGTTTTCATTCCAGTGTGTGAGTGTGAGAAGCAACATATTCTCATCATATTATCGCTTGGCATAGCATAAATAAACTAAACTTGAACCTGAGAAGTCGCTTGCGTAGCTATACATACATACTATGGCTCGTATACACACAAAACAAAATGATTCACATATTAGGCGCATTCGGCACAAAGAATGGCTATTGCTACAGTGAAACAAAGTAGTGAAATTTCAACAATTTATTAATGTAGTCTCTACTTTATTGTTACTGTAGATTTATACTGCCTTTAATGAGTTTTAAACCAGTTTTTGTTTCGTTTAAATACCTTAATAAATACGGAAGATACGGAGTTGTATTTATGATGCATTTTTACAGCATTTAACAATTTAAATGTCTTGTTCTGTTTATTGTGTCTCACTTTCCGGCCTCTGAATGTTTTAAATGGCCATTGGCGAAGCGGTTAATATAAACAAGTAAGTGACGAGTATCAATAAACCAACTACAAACAGTTTTTGAGATTCCAACTGGCCAGTTGAAAAGAGATTAAAAATCGAGGTGAATGCCTTTGAAACTAGTCTCTCATTAATGTAAACAAGTGACAAGTATCAATAAACCAACTACAAATATTCTTGAGATTCCAACTGGCCAGTTGAAAAGAGATTAAAAATCGAGGTGAATGCCTTTGAAACTAGTCCCTCATTAATATAAACAAGTAAGTGACGAGTATCATTAAACCAACTACAAATAGTTTTTGAGATTCCAACTGGCCAGTTGAAAAGAGATTAAAAATCGAGGTGAATGCCTTTGAAACTAGTCTCTCATTAATATAAACAAGTAAGTGACAAGTATCAATAAACCAACTACAAATAGTTTTTGACATTCCAACTGGCCAGTTGAAAAGAGATTAAAAATCGAGGTGAATGCCTTTGAAACTAGTCTCTCATTAATGTAAACAAGTGACAAGTATCAATAAACCAACTACAAATAGTTTTTGAGATTCCAACTGGCCAGTTGAAAAGAGATTAAAAATCGAGGTGAATGCCTTTGAAACTAGTCTCTCATTAATGTAAACAAGTGACAAGTATCAATAAACCAACTACAAATAGTTTTCGAGATTCCAACTGGCCAGTTGAAAAGAGATTAAAAATTGAGGTGAATGCCTTTGAAACTAGTCTTTCATTAATATAAACAAGTAAGTGACGAGTATCAATAAACCAACTACAAATAGTTTTTGAGATTCCAACTGGCCAGTTGAAAAGAGATTAAAAATCGAGGTGAATGCCTTTGCAACTAGTCTCTCATTAATGTATACAAGTAAGTGACGAGTATCAATAAACCAACTACAAATAGTTTTTGAGATTCCAACTGGCCAGTTGAAAAGAGATTAAAAATCGAGGTGAATGCCTTTGAAACTAGTCTCTCATTAATGTAAACAAGTAAGTGACGAGTATCAATAAACCAACTACAAATAGTTTTTGAGATTCCAACTGGCCAGTTGAAAAGAGATTAAAAATCGAGGTGAATGCCTTTGAAACTAGTCTCTCATTAATATAAACAAGTAAGTGACGAGTATCAATAAACCAACTACAAATAGTTTTTGAGATTCCAACTGGCCAGTTGAAAAGAGATTAAAAATCGAGGTGAATGCCTTTGAAACTAATCTCTCATTAATATAAACAAGTAAGTGATGAGTGTCAATAAACCAACTACAAATAGTTTTTGAGATTCCAACTGGCCAGTTGAAAAGAGATTAAAAATCGAGGTGAATGCCTTTGAAACTAGTCTCTCATTAATGTAAACAAGTGACAAGTATCAATAAACCAGCTACAAATAGTTTTTGAGATTCCAACTGGCCAGTTGAAAAGAGATTAAAAATCGAGGTGAATGCCTTTGAAACTAGTCCCTCATTAATATAAACAAGTGACAAGTATCAATAAACCAACTACAAATAGTTTTTGAGATTCCAACTGGCCAGTTGAAAAGAGATTAAAAATCGAGGTGAATGCCTTTGAAACTAGTCTCTCATTAATATAAACAAGTAAGAGACGAGTATCAATAAACCAACTACAAATAGTTTTTGAGATTCCAACTGGCCAGTTGAAAAGAGATTAAAAATCGAGGTGAATGCCTTTGAAACTAGTCTCTCATTAATATAAACAAGTAAGTGACGAGTATCAATAAACCAGCTACAAATAGTTTTTGAGATTCCAACTGGCCAGTTGAAAAGAGATTAAAAATCGAGGTGAATGCCTTTGAAACCAGTCTCTCATTAATGTAAACAAGTGACAAGTATCAATAACCCAACTACAAATAGTTTTTGAGATTCCAACTGGCCAGTTGAAAAGAGATTAAGAATCGAGGTGAATGCCTTTGAAACTAGTCTCTCATTAATGTAAACAAGTAAGTGACGAGTATCAATAAACCAACTACAAATAGTTTTTGAGATTACAACTGGCCAGTTGAAAAGAGATTAAAAATGGAGGTGAATGCCTTTGAAACTAGTCTCTCATTAATGTAAACAAGTAAGTGACGAGTATCAATAAACCAACTACAAATAGTTTTTGAGATTCCAACTGGCCAGTTGAAAAGAGATTAAAAATCGAGGTGAATGCCTTTGAAACTAGTCTCTCATTAATGTAAACAAGTGACAATTATCAATAAACCAACTACAAATAGTTTTTGAGATTCCAACTGGCCAGTTGAAAAGAGATTAAAAATCGAGGTGAATGCCTTTGAAACTAGTCTCTCATTAATGTAAACAAGTGACAAGTATCAATAAACCAACTACAAATAGTTTTCGAGATTCCAACTGGCCAGTTGAAAAGAGATTAAAAATCGAGGTGAATGCCTTTGAAACTAGTCCCTCATTAATATAAACAAGTCAGTGACGAGTATCAATAAACCAACTACAAATAGTTTTTGAGATTCCAACTGGCCAGTTGAAAAGAGATTAAAAATCGAGGTGAATGCCTTTGAAACTGGTCTCTCATTAATATAAACAAGTAAGTGACGAGTATCAATAAACCAGCTACAAATAGTTTTTGAGATTCCAACTGGCCAGTTGAAAAGAGATTAAAAATCGAGGTGAATGCCTTTGAAACCAGCCTCTCATTAATGTAAACAAGTGACAAGTATCAATAACCCAACTACAAATAGTTTTTGAGATTCCAACTGGCCAGTTGAAAAGAGATTAAGAATCGAGGTGAATGCCTTTGAAACTAGTCTCTCATTAATATAAAAAAGTAAGTGACGAGTATCAATAAACCAACTTCAAATAGTTTTTGAGATTCCAACTGGCCAGTTGAAAAGAGATTAAAAATCGAGGTGAATGCCTTTGAAACTAGTCTCTCATTAATATAAACAAGTAAGTGACGAGTATCAATAAACCAACTACAAATAGTTTTTGAGATTCCAACTGGCCAGTTGAAAAGAGATTAAAAATCGAGGTGAATGCCTATGAAACTAGTCTCTCTTTAATGTAAACAAGTAAGTGTTGAGTATCAATAAACCAGCTACAAATAGTTTTTGAGATTCCAACTGGCCAGTTGAAAAGAGATTAAAAATCGAGGTGAATGCCTTTGAAACTAGTCTCTCATTAATGTAAACAAGTGACAAGTATCAATAAACCAACTACAAATAGTTTTTGAGATTCCAACTGGCCAGTTGAAAAGAGATTAAAAATCGAGGTGAATGCCTTTGAAACTAGTCTCTCATTAATGTAAACAAGTGACAAGTATCAATAAACCAACTACAAATAGTTTTTGAGATTCCAACTGGCCAGTTGAAAACAGATTAAAAATCGAGGTGAAGGCCTTTGAAACTAGTTTCTCATTAATGTAAACAAGTGACAAGTATCAATAAACCAACTACAAATAGTTTTCGAGATTCCAACTGGCCAGTTGAAAAGAGATTAAAAATCGAGGTGAATGCCTTTGAAACTAGTCTCTCATTAATGTAAACAAATGACAAGTATCAATAAACCAACTACAAATAGTTTTTGAGATTCCAACTGGCCAGTTGAAAAGAGATTAAAAATGGAGGTGAATGCCTTTGAAACTAGTCTCTCATTAATGTAAACAAGTAAGTGACGAGTATCAATAAACCAACTACAAATAGTTTTTGAGATTCCAACTGGCCAGTTGAAAAGAGATTAAAAATCGAGGTGAATGCCTTTGAAACTAGTCTCTCATTAATGTAAACAAGTGACAAGTATCAATAAACCAACTACAAATGGTTTTTGAGATTCCAACTGGCCAGTTGAAAAGAGATTAAAAATCGAGGTGAATGCCTTTGAAACTAGTCTCTCATTAATGTAGACAGGTGACAAGTATCAATAAACCAACTACAAATAGTTTTCGAGATTCCAACTGGCCAGTTGAAAAGAGATTAAAAATCGAGGTGAATGCCTTTGAAACTAGTCTTTCATTAATATAAACAAGTAAGTGACGAGTATCAATAAACCAACTACAAATAGTTTTTGAGATTCCAACTGGCCAGTTGAAAAGAGATTAAAAATCGAGGTGAATGCCTTTGAAACTAGTCTCTCATTAACCCTTTCACCGATATAGACGTCATATGACGTCCAACTTAAAATGCCCCAAACCGATATGGACGTGTATAGACGTCCTGCGCATACATGCATTTAATGCTCATTTAACGCCAATTATTTTAATCTTGCTGTTTTACAATAAATTTAAATTAGTTCTATAAGGAATCTAAACGTATTCTTAAAGGTTTCTTTTTTAATTGTACACCTCCAAACCTGGATAAACACCCAAGGGCACATCTGCAGATTCACACCAAATAATATTGGTTTCCTTGCGAACTTCTTTTTCGCAACACACTACACATTTTTGAAATGGTTACAAGTTTTTTGGGTGTGGGTGGTATACTTTAAGGAAAGTGTTTTCTCTAAAGTATGAGGGATGATGTGGTGAATTTTGCTACCCCCTAGTATAAAGAGGTCTCTGAGTATTATAATATTCAATTAGGTTACGAGCTCTTTATATGCACAAGTACAGTTAGATGAATGTCTTTTACAGCTCTGAAAATTACTAAACAACTGTGCATAGTTACATCCAGTGGTATAAAAATACCTTTTTTTTTACCATTTAACTGTTTTCCGTAAAGAGGGATAGCTGGTAATAGCTGATCCGTATCACCCATATTTGACCCGCCATTTCCCCAAACAATGGAGTAGCTAACATGCCAGCTGTAGACCAGTACACGTCACTGTTACGTATGTCCTAAAGATCTCCTTCATAATCGTACAACAAATCTTCCAGATTTTCTACAGTAATATCAGAAGCCTGTACACATCATACCGAAGCTAATTTATTTGCTACATTACCGGGATAAGCCATGGTTAACATTGAAATTTAACAATTTCAAATGTGCCACACATTTAGCTCTTGATAGCTACAAGAAATCACTCTGAACACAGAGAGAGTATAAATAACTGAAATACAGAGCGAAAATGGCTGCATAAGGCTACTAGAAACCTTGGTTGAGAAACACTGTAATAACAGATGCTGACAGAGTTTTCATTCCAGTGTGTGAGTGTGAGAAGCAACATATTCTCATCATATTATCGCTTGGCATAGCATAAATAAACTAAACTTGAACCTGAGAAGTCGCTTGCGTAGCTATACATACATACTATGGCTCGTATACACACAAAACAAAATGATTCACATATTAGGCGCATTCGGCACAAAGAATGGCTTTTGCTACAGTGAAACAGAGTAGTGAAATTTCAACAATTTATTAATGTAGTCTCTACTTTATTGTTACTGTAGATTTATACTGCCTTTAATGAGTTTTAAACCAGTTTTTGTTTCGTTTAAATACCTTAATAAATACGGAAGATACGGAGTTGTATTTATGATGCATTTTTACAGCATTTAACAATTTAAATGTCCTGTTCTGTTTATTGTGTATCCCTTTCCGGCCCCTGAATGTTTTAAATGGCCATTGGTGAAGCGGTTAATATAAACAAGTAAGTGACGAGTATCAATAAACCAACTACAAACAGTTTTTGAGATTCCAACTGGCCAGTTGAAAAGAGATTAAAAATCGAGGTGAATGCCTTTGAAACTAGTCTCTCATTAATGTAAACAAGAGACAAGTATCAATAAACCAACTACAAATAGTTCTTGAGATTCCAACTGGCCAGTTGAAAAGAGATTAAAAATCGAGGTGAATGCCTTTGAAACTAGTCCCTCATTAATATAAACAAGTCAGTGACGAGTATCAATAAACCAACTACAAACAGTTTTTGAGATTCCAACTGGCCAGTTGAAAAGAGATTAAAAATCGAGGTGAATGCCTTTGAAACTAGTCTCTCATTAATGTAAACAAGTGACAAGTATCAATAACCCAACTACAAATAGTTTTTGAGATTCCAACTGGCCAGTTGAAAAGAGATTAAGAATCGAGGTGAATGCCTTTGAAACTAGTCTCTCATTAATATAAACAAGTAAGTGACGAGTATCAATAAACCAACTACAAATAGTTTTTGAGATTCCAACTGGCCAGTTGAAAAAGAGATTAAAAATGGAGGTAAATGCCTTTGAAACTAGTCTCTCATTAATATAAACAAGTGACAAGTATCAATAAACCAACTACAAATAGTTTTTGAGATTCCAACTGGCCAGTTGAAAAGAGATTAAAAATCGAGGTGAATGCCTTTGAAACTAGTCCCTCATTAATATAAACAAGTAAGTGAGGAGTATCAATAAACCAACTACAAATAGTTTTTGAGATTCCAACTGGCCAGTTGAAAAGAGATTAAAAATCGAGGTGAATGCCTTTGAAACTAGTCTCTCATTAATATAAACAAGTAAGTGACGAGTATCAATAAACCAACTACAAATAGTTTTTGAGATTCCAACTGGCCAGTTGAAAAGAGATTAAAAATCGAGGTGAATGCCTTTGAAACTAGTCTCTCTTTAATGTAAACAAGTAAGTGACGAGTATCAATAAACCAGCTACAAATAGTTTTTGAGATTCCAACTGGCCAGTTGAAAAGAGATTAAAAATCGAGGTGAATGCCTTTGAAACTAGTCTCTCATTAATGTAAACAAGTGACAAGTATCAATAAACCAACTACAAATAGTTTTTGAGATTCCAACTGGCCAGTTGAAAAGAGATTAAAAATCGAGGTGAATGCCTTTGAAACTAGTCTCTCATTAATGTAAACAAGTGACAAGTATCAATAAACCAACTACAAATAGTTTTTGAGATTCCAACTGGCCAGTTGAAAACAGATTAAAAATCGAGGTGAATGCCTTTGAAACTAGTCTCTCATTAATGTAAACAAGTGACAAGTATCAATAAACCAACTACAAATAGTTTTTGAGATTCCAACTGGCCAGTTGAAAAGAGATTAAAAATGGAGGTGAATGCCTTTGAAACTAGTCTCTCATTAATGTAAACAAGTAAGTGACGAGTATCAATAAACCAACTACAAATAGTTTTTGAGATTACAACTGGCCAGTTGAAAAGAGATTAAAAATCGAGGTGAATGACTTTGAAACTAGTCTCTCATTAACCCTTTCACCGATATGGACGTCATATGACGTCCAACTTAAAATGCCCCAAACCGATATGGACGTGTATAGACGTCCTGCGCATACATGCATTTAATGCTCATTTAACGCCAATTATTTTAATCTTGCTGTTTTACAATAAATTTAAATTAGTTCTATAAGGAATCTAAACGTATTCTTAAAGGTTTCTTTTTTAATTGTACACCTCCAAACCTGGATAAACACCCAAGGGCACATCTGCAGATTCACACCAAATAATATTGGTTTCCTTGCAAACTTCTTTTTCGCAACACACTACACATTTTTGAAATGGTTACAAGTTTTTGGGGTGTGGGTGGTATACTTTAAGGAAAGTGTTTTCTCTAAAGTATGAGGGATGATGTGGTGAATTTTGCTACCCCCTAGTATAAAGAGGTCTCTGAGTATTATAATACTCAATTAGGTTACGAGCTCCTTATACGCACAAGTACAGTTAGATGAATGTCTTTTACAGCTCTGAAAATTACTAAACAACTGTGCATAGTTACATCCAGTGGTATAAAAATACCTTTTTTTTTACCATTTAACTGTTTTCCGTAAAGAGGGATAGCTGGTAATAGCTGATCCGTATCACCCATATTTGACCCGCCATTTCCCCAAACAATGGAGTAGCTAACATGCCAGCTGTAGACCAGTACACGTCACTGTTACGTATGTCCTAAAGATCTCCTTCATAATCGTACAACAAATCTTCCAGATTTTCTACAGTAATATCAGAAGCCTGTACACATCATACCGAAGCTAATTTATTTGCTACATTACCGGGATAAGCCATGGTTAACATTGAAATTTAACAATTTCAAATGTGCCACACATTTAGCTCTTGATAGCTACAAGAAATCACTCTGAACACAGAGAGAGTATAAATAACTGAAATACAGAGCGAAAATGGCTGCATAAGGCTACTAGAAACCTTGGTTGAGAAACACTGTAATAACAGATGCTGACAGAGTTTTCATTCCAGTGTGTGAGTGTGAGAAGCAACATATTCTCATCATATTATCGCTTGGCATAGCATAAATAAACTAAACTTGAACCTGAGAAGTCGCTTGCGTAGCTATACATACATACTATGGCTCGTATACACACAAAACAAAATGATTCACATATTAGGCGCATTCGGCACAAAGAATGGCTTTTGCTACGGTGAAACAGAGTAGTGAAATTTCAACAATTTATTAATGTAGTCTCTACTTTATTGTTACTGTAGATTTATACTGCCTTTAATGAGTTTTAAACCAGTTTTTGTTTCGTTTAAATACCTTAATAAAAACGGAAGATACGGAGTTGTATTTATGATGCATTTTTACAGCATTTAACAATTTAAATGTGCTGTTCTGTTTATTGTCTCCCTTTCCGGCCTCTGAATGTTTTAAATGGCCATTGGCGAAGCGGTTAATATAAACAAGTAAGTGACGAGTATCAATAAACCAACTACAAACAGTTTTTGAGATTCCAACTGGCCAGTTGAAAAGAGATTAAAAATCGAGGTGAATGCCTTTGAAACTAGTCTCTCATTAATGTAAACAAGTGACAAGTATTAATAAACCAACTACAAATAGTTTTTGAGATTCCAACTGGCCAGTTGAAAAGAGATTAAAAATCGAGGTGAATGCCTTTGAAACTAGTTTCTCATTAATGTAAACAAGTGACAAGTATCACTAAACCAACTACAAATAGTTTTTGAGATTCCAACTGGCCAGTTGAAAAGAGATTAAACATCGAGGTGAATGCCTTTGAAACTAGTCTCTCATTAATATAAACAAGTAAGTGACGAGTATCAATAAACCAACTACAAATAGTTTTTGAGATTCCAACTGGCCAGTTGAAAAGAGATTAAAAATCGAGGTGAATGCCTTTGAAACTAGTCTCTCATTAATGTAAACAAGTGACAAGTATCAATAAACCAACTACAAATAGTTTTTGAGATTCCAACTGGCCAGTTGAAAAGAGATTAAAAATCGAGGTGAATGCCTTTGAAACTAGTCTCTCATTAATGTAAACAAGTGACAAGTATCAATAAACCAACTACAAATAGTTTTCGAGATTCCAAATGGCCAGTTGAAAAGAGATTAAAAATCGAGGTGAATGCCTTTGAAACTAGTCTTTCATTAATATAAACAAGTAAGTGACGAGTATCAATAAACCAACTACAAATAGTTTTTGAGATTCCAACTGGCCAGTTGAAAAGAGATTAAATATCGAGGTGAATGCCTTTGCAACTAGTCTCTCATTAATGTATACAAGTAAGTGACGAGTATCAATAAACCAACTACAAATAGTTTTTGAGATTCCAACTGGCCAGTTGAAAAGAGATTAAAAATCGAGGTGAATGCCTTTGAAACTAGTCTCTCATTAATGTAAACAAGTAAGTGACGAGTATCAATAAACCAACTACAAATAGTTTTTGAGATTCCAACTGGCCAGTTGAAAAGAGATTAAAAATCGAGGTGAATGCCTTTGAAACTAGTCTCTCATTAATATAAACAAGTAAGTGACGAGTATCAATAAACCAACTACAAATAGTTTTTGAGATTCCAACTGGCCAGTTGAAAAGAGATTAAAAATCGAGGTGAATGCCTTTGAAACTAGTCTCTCATTAATATAAACAAGTAAGTGACGAGTGTCAATAAACCAACTACAAATAGTTCTTGAGATTCCAACTGGCCAGTTGAAAACAGATTAAAAATCGAGGTGAATGCCTTTGAAACTAGTCTCTCATTAATGTAAACAAGTGACGAGTATCAATAAACCAGCTACAAATAGTTTTTGAGATTCCAACTGGCCAGTTGAAAAGAGATTAAAAATCGAGGTGAATGCCTTTGAAACTAGTCTCTCATTAATGTAAACAAGTGACAAGTATCAATAAACCAACTACAAATAGTTTTTGAGATTCCAACTGGCCAGTTGAAAAGAGATTAAAAATCGAGGTGAATGCCTTTGAAACTAGTCTCTCATTAATGTAAACAAGTGACAAGTATCAATAAACCAGCTACAAATAGTTTTTGAGATTCCAACTGGCCAGTTGAAAAGAGATTAAAAATCGAGGTGAATGCCTTTGAAACTAGTCTCTCATTAATGTAAACAAGTGACAAGTATCAATAAACCAACTACAAATAGTTTTTGAGATTCCAACTGGCCAGTTGAAAAGAGATTAAAAATCGAGGTGAATGCCTTTGAAACTAGTCTCTCATTAATATAAACAAGTAAGTGACGAGTATCAATAAACCAACTACAAATAGTTTTTGAGATTCCAACTGGCCAGTTGAAAAGAGATTAAAAATCGAGGTGAATGCCTTTGAAACTAGTCTCTCATTAATATAAACAAGTAAGTGACGAGTATCAATAAACCAACTACAAATAGTTTTTGAGATTCCAACTGGCCAGTTGAAAAGAGATTAAAAATCGAGGTGAATGCCTTTGAAACTAGTCTCTCATTAATATAAACAAGTAAGTGACGAGTGTCAATAAACCAACTACAAATAGTTCTTGAGATTCCAACTGGCCAGTTGAAAACAGATTAAAAATCGAGGTGAATGCCTTTGAAACTAGTCTCTCATTAATGTAAACAAGTGACGAGTATCAATAAACCAACTACAAATAGTTTTTGAGATTCCAACTGGCCAGTTGAAAAGAGATTAAAAATCGAGGTGAATGCCTTTGAAACTAGTCTCTCATTAATATAAACAAGTAAGTGACGAGTATCAATAAACCAACTACAAATAGTTTTTGAGATTCCAACTGGCCATTTGAAAAGAGATTAAAAATCGAGGTGAATGCCTTTGAAACTAGTCTCTCATTAATATAAACAAGTAAGTGACGAGTATCAATAAACCAGCTACAAATAGTTTTTGAGATTCCAACTGGCCAGTTGAAAAGAGATTAAAAATCGAGGTGAATGCCTTTGAAACCAGTCTCTCATTAATGTAAACAAGTGACAAGTATCAATAACCCAACTACAAATAGTTTTTGAGATTCCAACTGGCCAGTTGAAAAGAGATTAAGAATCGAGGTGAATGCCTTTGAAACTAGTCTCTCATTAATATAAACAAGTAAGTGACGAGTATCAATAAACCAACTACAAATAGTTTTTGAGATTCCAACTGGCCAGTTGAAAAAGAGATTAAAAATGGAGGTAAATGCCTTTGAAACTAGTCTCTCATTAATATAAACAAGTGAAAAGTATCAATAAACCAACTACAAATAGTTTTTGAGATTCCAACTGGCCAGTTGAAAAGAGATTAAAAATCGAGGTGAATGCCTTTGAAACTAGTCTCTCATTAATATAAACAAGTAAGTGACGAGTATCAATAAACCAACTACAAATAGTTTTTGAGATTCCAACTGGCCAGTTGAAAAGAGATTAAAAATCGAGGTGAATGCCTTTGAAACTAGTCTCTCATTAATATAAACAAGTAAGTGACGAGTATCAATAAACCAACTACAAATAGTTTTTGAGATTCCAACTGGCCAGTTGAAAAGAGATTAAAAATCGAGGTGAATGCCTTTGAAACTAGTCTCTCATTAATGTAAAAAAGTAAGTGACGAGTATCAATAAACCAACTACAAATAGTTTTTGAGATTCCAACTGGCCAGTTGAAAAGAGATTAAAAATCGAGGTGAATGCCTTTGAAACTAGTCTCTCATTAATGTAAACAAGTGACAAGTATCAATAAACCAACTACAAGTAGTTTTTGAGATTCCAACTGGCCAGTTGAAAACAGATTAAAAATCGAGGTGAATGCCTTTGAAACTAGTCTCTCATTAATGTAAACAAGTGACAAGTATCAATAAACCAACTACAAATAGTTTTTGAGATTCCAACTGGCCAGTTGAAAAGAGATTAAAAATCGAGGTGAATGCCTTTGAAACTAGTCTCTCATTAATGTAAACAAGTAAGTGACGAGTATCAATAAACCAACTACAAATAGTTTTTGAGATTCCAACTGGCCAGTTGAAAAGAGATTAAAAATCGAGGTGAATGCCTTTGAAACTAGTCTCTCATTAATGTAAACAAGTGACAAGTATCAATAAACCAACTACAAATAGTTTTTGAGATTCCAACCGGCCAGATGAAAAGAGATTAAAAATCGAGGTGAATGCCTCTGAAACTAGTCTCTCATTAATGTAAACAAGTGACAAGTATCAATAAACCAACTACAAATAGTTTTCGAGATTCCAACTGGCCAGTTGAAAAGAGATTAAAAATCGAGGTGAATGCCTTTGAAACTAGTCTTTCATTAATATAAACAAGTAAGTGACGAGTATCAATAAACCAACTACAAATAGTTTTTGAGATTCCAACTGGCCAGTTGAAAAGAGATTAAAAATCGAGGTGAATGCCTTTGAATCTAGTCTCTCATTAAGCCTTTCACCGATATGGACGTCATATGACGTCCAAGTTAAAATGCCCCAAACCGATATGGACGTGTATAGACGTCCTGCGCATACATGCATTTAATGCTCATTTAACGCCAATTATTTTAATCTTGCTGTTTTACAATAAATTTAAATTAGTTCTATAAGGAATCTAAACGTATTCTTAAAGGTTTCTTTTTTAATTGTACACCTCCAAACCTGGATAAACACCCAAGGGCACATCTGCAGATTCACACCAAATAATATTGGTTTCCTTGCAAACTTCTTTTTCGCAACACACTACACATTTTTGAAATGGTTACAAGTTTTTTGGGTGTGGGTGGTATACTTTTAGGAAAGTGTTTTCTCTAAAGTATGAGGGATGATGTGGTGAATTTTGCTACCCCCTAGTATAAAGAGGTCTCTGAGTATTATAATACTCAATTAGGTTACGAGCTCTTTATACGCACAAGTACAGTTAGATGAATGTCTTTTACAGCTCTGAAAATTACTAAACAACTGTGCATAGTTACATCCAGTGGTATAAAAATACCTTTTTTTTACCATTTAACTGTTTTCCGTAAAGAGGGATAGCTGGTAATAGCTGATCCGTATCACCCATATTTGACCCGCCATTTCCCCAAACAATGGAGTAGCTAACATGCCAGCTGTAGACCAGTACACGTCACTGTTACGTATGTCCTAAAGATCTCCTTCATAATCGTACAACAAATCTTCCAGATTTTCTACAGTAATATCAGAAGCCTGTACACATCATACCGAAGCTAATTTATTTGCAACATTACCGGGATAAGCCATGGTTAACATTGAAATTTAACAATTTCAAATGTGCCACACATTTAGCTCTTGACAGCTACAAGAAATCACTCTGAACACAGAGAGAGTATAAATAACTGAAATACAGAGCGAAAATGGCTGCATAAGGCTACTAGAAACCTTGGTTGAGAAACACTGTAATAACAGATGCTGACAGAGTTTTCATTCCAGTGTGTGAGTGTGAGAAGCAACATATTCTCATCATATTATCGCTTGGCATAGCATAAATAAACTAAACTTGAACCTGAGAAGTCGCTTGCGTAGCTATACATACATACTATGGCTCGTATACACACAAAACAAAATGATTCACATATTAGGCGCATTCGGCACAAAGAATGGCTATTGCTACAGTGAAACAAAGTAGTGAAATTTCAACAATTTATTAATGTAGTCTCTACTTTATTGTTACTGTAGATTTATACTGCCTTTAATGAGTTTTAAACCAGTTTTTGTTTCGTTTAAATACCTTAATAAATACGGAAGATACGGAGTTGTATTTATGATGCATTTTTACAGCATTTAACAATTTAAATGTCTTGTTCTGTTTATTGTGTCTCCCTTTCCGGCCTCTGAATGTTTTAAATGGCCATTGGCGAAGCGGTTAATATAAACAAGTAAGTGACGAGTATCAATAAACCAACTACAAACAGTTTTTGAGATTCCAACTGGCCAGTTGAAAAGAGATTAAAAATCGAGGTGAATGCCTTTGAAACTAGTCTCTCATTAATGTAAACAAGTGACAAGTATCAATAAACCAACTACAAATAGTTCTTGAGATTCCAACTGGCCAGTTGAAAAGAGATTAAAAATCGAGGTGAATGCCTTTGAAACTAGTCCCTCATTAATATAAACAAGTAAGTGACGAGTATCATTAAACCAACTACAAATAGTTTTTGAGATTCCAACTGGCCAGTTGAAAAGAGATTAAAAATCGAGGTGAATGCCTTTGAAACTAGTCTCTCATTAATATAAACAAGTAAGTGACAAGTATCAATAAACCAACTACAAATAGTTTTTGACATTCCAACTGGCCAGTTGAAAAGAGATTAAAAATCGAGGTGAATGCCTTTGAAACTAGTCTCTCATTAATGTAAACAAGTGACAAGTATCAATAAACCAACTACAAATAGTTTTTGAGATTCCAACTGGCCAGTTGAAAAGAGATTAAAAATCGAGGTGAATGCCTTTGAAACTAGTCTCTCATTAATGTAAACAAGTGACAAGTATCAATAAACCAACTACAAATAGTTTTCGAGATTCCAACTGGCCAGTTGAAAAGAGATTAAAAATTGAGGTGAATGCCTTTGAAACTAGTCTTTCATTAATATAAACAAGTAAGTGACGAGTATCAATAAACCAACTACAAATAGTTTTTGAGATTCCAACTGGCCAGTTGAAAAGAGATTAAAAATCGAGGTGAATGCCTTTGCAACTAGTCTCTCATTAATGTATACAAGTAAGTGACGAGTATCAATAAACCAACTACAAATAGTTTTTGAGATTCCAACTGGCCAGTTGAAAAGAGATTAAAAATCGAGGTGAATGCCTTTGAAACTAGTCTCTCATTAATGTAAACAAGTAAGTGACGAGTATCAATAAACCAACTACAAATAGTTTTTGAGATTCCAACTGGCCAGTTGAAAAGAGATTAAAAATCGAGGTGAATGCCTTTGAAACTAGTCTCTCATTAATATAAACAAGTAAGTGACGAGTATCAATAAACCAACTACAAATAGTTTTTGAGATTCCAACTGGCCAGTTGAAAAGAGATTAAAAATCGAGGTGAATGCCTTTGAAACTAATCTCTCATTAATATAAACAAGTAAGTGATGAGTGTCAATAAACCAACTACAAATAGTTTTTGAGATTCCAACTGGCCAGTTGAAAAGAGATTAAAAATCGAAGTGAATGCCTTTGAAACTAGTCTCTCATTAATGTAAACAAGTAAGTGACGAGTATCAATAAACCAGCTACAAATAGTTTTTGAGATTCCAACTGGCCAGTTGAAAAGAGATTAAAAATCGAGGTGAATGCCTTTGAAACTAGTCCCTCATTAATATAAACAAGTGACAAGTATCAATAAACCAACTACAAATAGTTTTTGAGATTCCAACTGGCCAGTTGAAAAGAGATTAAAAATCGAGGTGAATGCCTTTGAAACTAGTCTCTCATTAATATAAACAAGTAAGAGACGAGTATCAATAAACCAACTACAAATAGTTTTTGAGATTCCAACTGGCCAGTTGAAAAGAGATTAAAAATCGAGGTGAATGCCTTTGAAACTAGTCTCTCATTAATATAAACAAGTAAGTGACGAGTATCAATAAACCAGCTACAAATAGTTTTTGAGATTCCAACTGGCCAGTTGAAAAGAGATTAAAAATCGAGGTGAATGCCTTTGAAACCAGTCTCTCATTAATGTAAACAAGTGACAAGTATCAATAACCCAACTACAAATAGTTTTTGAGATTCCAACTGGCCAGTTGAAAAGAGATTAAGAATCGAGGTGAATGCCTTTGCAACTAGTCTCTCATTAATGTAAACAAGTAAGTGACGAGTATCAATAAACCAACTACAAATAGTTTTTGAGATTACAACTGGCCAGTTGAAAAGAGATTAAAAATGGAGGTGAATGCCTTTGAAACTAGTCTCTCATTAATGTAAACAAGTAAGTGACGAGTATCAATAAACCAACTACAAATAGTTTTTGAGATTCCAACTGGCCAGTTGAAAAGAGATTAAAAATCGAGGTGAATGCCTTTGAAACTAGTCTCTCATTAATGTAAACAAGTGACAATTATCAATAAACCAACTACAAATAGTTTTTGAGATTCCAACTGGCCAGTTGAAAAGAGATTAAAAATCGAGGTGAATGCCTTTGAAACTAGTCTCTCATTAATGTAAACAAGTGACAAGTATCAATAAACCAACTACAAATAGTTTTCGAGATTCCAACTGGCCAGTTGAAAAGAGATTAAAAATCGAGGTGAATGCCTTTGAAACTAGTCTCTCATTAATGTAAACAAGTAAGTGACGAGTATCAATAAACCAACTACAAATAGTTTTTGAGATTCCAACTGGCCAGTTGAAAAGAGATTAAAAATCGAGGTGAATGCCTTTGAAACTAGTCTCTCATTAATATAAACAAGTAAGTGACGAGTATCAATAAACCAACTACAAATAGTTTTTGAGATTCCAACTGGCCAGTTGAAAAGAGATTAAAAATCGAGGTGAATGCCTTTGAAACTAGTCTCTCATTAATATAAACAAGTAAGTGACGAGTGTCAATAAACCAACTACAAATAGTTTTTGAGATTCCAACTGGCCAGTTGAAAAGAGATTAAAAATCGAGGTGAATGAATTTGAAACTAGTCTCTCATTATTGTAAACAAGTAAGTGACGAGTATCAATAAACCAGCTACAAATAGTTTTTGAGATTCCAACTGGCCAGTTGAAAAGAGATTAAAAATCGAGGTGAATGCCTTTGAAACTAGTCCCTCATTAATATAAACAAGTGACAAGTATCAATAAACCAACTACAAATAGTTTTTGAGATTCCAACTGGCCAGTTGAAAAGAGATTAAAAATCGAGGTGAATGCCTTTGAAACTAGTCTCTCATTAATATAAACAAGTAAGTGACGAGTATCAATAAACCAACTACAAATAGTTTTTGAGATTCCAACTGGCCAGTTGAAAAGAGATTAAAAATCGAGGTGAATGCCTTTGAAACTGGTCTCTCATTAATATAAACAAGTAAGTGACGAGTATCAATAAACCAGCTACAAATAGTTTTTGAGATTCCAACTGGCCAGTTGAAAAGAGATTAAAAATCGAGGTGAATGCCTTTGAAACCAGCCTCTCATTAATGTAAACAAGTGACAAGTATCAATAACCCAACTACAAATAGTTTTTGAGATTCCAACTGGCCAGTTGAAAAGAGATTAAGAATCGAGGTGAATGCCTTTGAAACTAGTCTCTCATTAATATAAAAAAGTAAGTGACGAGTATCAATAAACCAACTTCAAATAGTTTTTGAGATTCCAACTGGCCAGTTGAAAAGAGATTAAAAATCGAGGTGAATGCCTTTGAAACTAGTCTCTCATTAATATAAACAAGTAAGTGACGAGTATCAATAAACCAACTACAAATAGTTTTTGAGATTCCAACTGGCCAGTTGAAAAGAGATTAAAAATCGAGGTGAATGCCTATGAAACTAGTCTCTCTTTAATGTAAACAAGTAAGTGTTGAGTATCAATAAACCAGCTACAAATAGTTTTTGAGATTCCAACTGGCCAGTTGAAAAGAGATTAAAAATCGAGGTGAATGCCTTTGAAACTAGTCTCTCATTAATGTAAACAAGTAAGTGACGAGTATCAATAAACCAACTACAAATAGTTTTTGAGATTCCAACTGGCCAGTTGAAAAGAGATTAAAAATCGAGGTGAATGCCTTTGAAACTAGTCTCTCATTAATGTAAACAAGTGACAAGTATCAATAAACCAACTACAAATAGTTTTTGAGATTCCAACTGGCCAGTTGAAAAGAGATTAAAAATCGAGGTGAATGCCTTTGAAACTAGTCTCTCATTAATGTAAACAAGTGACAAGTATCAATAAACCAACTACAAATAGTTTTTGAGATTCCAACTGGCCAGTTGAAAACAGATTAAAAATCGAGGTGAAGGCCTTTGAAACTAGTTTCTCATTAATGTAAACAAGTGACAAGTATCAATAAACCAACTACAAATAGTTTTCGAGATTCCAACTGGCCAGTTGAAAAGAGATTAAAAATCGAGGTGAATGCCTTTGAAACTAGTCTCTCATTAATGTAAACAAATGACAAGTATCAATAAACCAACTACAAATAGTTTTTGAGATTCCAACTGGCCAGTTGAAAAGAGATTAAAAATGGAGGTGAATGCCTTTGAAACTAGTCTCTCATTAATGTAAACAAGTAAGTGACGAGTATCAATAAACCAACTACAAATAGTTTTTGAGATTCCAACTGGCCAGTTGAAAAGAGATTAAAAATCGAGGTGAATGCCTTTGAAACTAGTCTCTCATTAATGTAAACAAGTGACAAGTATCAATAAACCAACTACAAATGGTTTTTGAGATTCCAACTGGCCAGTTGAAAAGAGATTAAAAATCGAGGTGAATGCCTTTGAAACTAGTCTCTCATTAATGTAGACAGGTGACAAGTATCAATAAACCAACTACAAATAGTTTTCGAGATTCCAACTGGCCAGTTGAAAAGAGATTAAAAATCGAGGTGAATGCCTTTGAAACTAGTCTTTCATTAATATAAACAAGTAAGTGACGAGTATCAATAAACCAACTACAAATAGTTTTTGAGATTCCAACTGGCCAGTTGAAAAGAGATTAAAAATCGAGGTGAATGCCTTTGAAACTAGTCTCTCATTAACCCTTTCACCGATATGGACGTCATATGACGTCCAACTTAAAATGCCCCAAACCGATATGGACGTGTATAGACGTCCTGCGCATACATGCATTTAATGCTCATTTAACGCCAATTATTTTAATCTTGCTGTTTTACAATAAATTTAAATTAGTTCTATAAGGAATCTAAACGTATTCTTAAAGGTTTCTTTTTTAATTGTACACCTCCAAACCTGGATAAACACCCAAGGGCACATCTGCAGATTCACACCAAATAATATTGGTTTCCTTGCGAACTTCTTTTTCGCAACACACTACACATTTTTGAAATGGTTACAAGTTTTTTGGGTGTGGGTGGTATACTTTAAGGAAAGTGTTTTCTCTAAAGTATGAGGGATGATGTGGTGAATTTTGCTACCCCCTAGTATAAAGAGGTCTCTGAGCACAAGTACAGTTAGATGAATGTCTTTTACAGCTCTGAAAATTACTAAACAACTGTGCATAGTTACATCCAGTGGTATAAAAATACCTTTTTTTTTACCATTTAACTGTTTTCCGTAAAGAGGGATAGCTGGTAATAGCTGATCCGTATCACCCATATTTGACCCGCCATTTCCCCAAACAATGGAGTAGCTAACATGCCAGCTGTAGACCAGTACACGTCACTGTTACGTATGTCCTAAAGATCTCCTTCATAATCGTACAACAAATCTTCCAGATTTTCTACAGTAATATCAGAAGCCTGTACACATCATACCGAAGCTAATTTATTTGCTACATTACCGGGATAAGCCATGGTTAACATTGAAATTTAACAATTTCAAATGTGCCACACATTTAGCTCTTGATAGCTACAAGAAATCACTCTGAACACAGAGAGAGTATAAATAACTGAAATACAGAGCGAAAATGGCTGCATAAGGCTACTAGAAACCTTGGTTGAGAAACACTGTAATAACAGATGCTGACAGAGTTTTCATTCCAGTGTGTGAGTGTGAGAAGCAACATATTCTCATCATATTATCGCTTGGCATAGCATAAATAAACTAAACTTGAACCTGAGAAGTCGCTTGCGTAGCTATACATACATACTATGGCTCGTATACACACAAAACAAAATGATTCACATATTAGGCGCATTCGGCACAAAGAATGGCTTTTGCTACAGTGAAACAGAGTAGTGAAATTTCAACAATTTATTAATGTAGTCTCTACTTTATTGTTACTGTAGATTTATACTGCCTTTAATGAGTTTTAAACCAGTTTTTGTTTCGTTTAAATACCTTAATAAATACGGAAGATACGGAGTTGTATTTATGATGCATTTTTACAGCATTTAACAATTTAAATGTCCTGTTCTGTTTATTGTGTATCCCTTTCCGGCCCCTGAATGTTTTAAATGGCCATTGGCGAAGCGGTTAATATAAACAAGTAAGTGACGAGTATCAATAAACCAACTACAAACAGTTTTTGAGATTCCAACTGGCCAGTTGAAAAGAGATTAAAAATCGAGGTGAATGCCTTTGAAACTAGTCTCTCATTAATGTAAACAAGAGACAAGTATCAATAAACCAACTACAAATAGTTCTTGAGATTCCAACTGGCCAGTTGAAAAGAGATTAAAAATCGAGGTGAATGCCTTTGAAACTAGTCCCTCATTAATATAAACAAGTCAGTGACGAGTATCAATAAACCAACTACAAACAGTTTTTGAGATTCCAACTGGCCAGTTGAAAAGAGATTAAAAATCGAGGTGAATGCCTTTGAAACTAGTCTCTCATTAATGTAAACAAGTGACAAGTATCAATAACCCAACTACAAATAGTTTTTGAGATTCCAACTGGCCAGTTGAAAAGAGATTAAGAATCGAGGTGAATGCCTTTGAAACTAGTCTCTCATTAATATAAACAAGTAAGTGACGAGTATCAATAAACCAACTACAAATAGTTTTTGAGATTCCAACTGGCCAGTTGAAAAAGAGATTAAAAATGGAGGTAAATGCCTTTGAAACTAGTCTCTCATTAATATAAACAAGTGACAAGTATCAATAAACCAACTACAAATAGTTTTTGAGATTCCAACTGGCCAGTTGAAAAGAGATTAAAAATCGAGGTGAATGCCTTTGAAACTAGTCCCTCATTAATATAAACAAGTAAGTGAGGAGTATCAATAAACCAACTACAAATAGTTTTTGAGATTCCAACTGGCCAGTTGAAAAGAGATTAAAAATCGAGGTGAATGCCTTTGAAACTAGTCTCTCATTAATATAAACAAGTAAGTGACGAGTATCAATAAACCAACTACAAATAGTTTTTGAGATTCCAACTGGCCAGTTGAAAAGAGATTAAAAATCGAGGTGAATGCCTTTGAAACTAGTCTCTCTTTAATGTAAACAAGTAAGTGACGAGTATTAATAAACCAGCTACAAATAGTTTTTGAGATTCCAACTGGCCAGTTGAAAAGAGATTAAAAATCGAGGTGAATGCCTTTGAAACTAGTCTCTCATTAATGTAAACAAGTGACAAGTATCAATAAACCAACTACAAATAGTTTTTGAGATTCCAACTGGCCAGTTGAAAAGAGATTAAAAATCGAGGTGAATGCCTTTGAAACTAGTCTCTCATTAATGTAAACAAGTGACAAGTATCAATAAACCAACTACAAATAGTTTTTGAGATTCCAACTGGCCAGTTGAAAAAGAGATTAAAAATGGAGGTAAATGCCTTTGAAACTAGTCTCTCATTAATATAAACAAGTAAGTGACGAGTATCAATAAACCAACTACAAATAGTTTTTGAGATTCCAACTGGCCAGTTGAAAAAGAGATTAAAAATGGAGGTAAATGCCTTTGAAACTAGTCTCTCATTAATATAAACAAGTGACAAGTATCAATAAACCAACTACAAATAGTTTTTGAGATTCCAACTGGCCAGTTGAAAAGAGATTAAAAATCGAGGTGAATGCCTTTGAAACTAGTCCCTCATTAATATAAACAAGTAAGTGACGAGTATCAATAAACCAACTACAAATAGTTTTTGAGATTCCAACTGGCCAGTTGAAAAGAGATTAAAAATCGAGGTGAATGCCTTTGAAACTAGTCTCTCATTAATATAAACAAGTAAGTGACGAGTATCAATAAACCAACTACAAATAGTTTTTGAGATTCCAACTGGCCAGTTGAAAAGAGATTAAAAATCGAGGTGAATGCCTTTGAAACTAGTCTCTCTTTAATGTAAACAAGTAAGTGACGAGTATCAATAAACCAGCTACAAATAGTTTTTGAGATTCCAACTGGCCAGTTGAAAAGAGATTAAAAATCGAGGTGAATGCCTTTGAAACTAGTCTCTCATTAATGTAAACAAGTGACAAGTATCAATAAACCAACTACAAATAGTTTTTGAGATTCCAACTGGCCAGTTGAAAAGAGATTAAAAATCGAGGTGAATGCCTTTGAAACTAGTCTCTCATTAATGTAAACAAGTGACAAGTATCAATAAACCAACTACAAATAGTTTTTGAGATTCCAACTGGCCAGTTGAAAACAGATTAAAAATCGAGGTGAATGCCTTTGAAACTAGTCTCTCATTAATGTAAACAAGTGACAAGTATCAATAAACCAACTACAAATAGTTTTTGAGATTCCAACTGGCCAGTTGAAAAGAGATTAAAAATGGAGGTGAATGCCTTTGAAACTAGTCTCTCATTAATGTAAACAAGTAAGTGACGAGTATCAATAAACCAACTACAAATAGTTTTTGAGATTACAACTGGCCAGTTGAAAAGAGATTAAAAATCGAGGTGAATGACTTTGAAACTAGTCTCTCATTAACCCTTTCACCGATATGGACGTCATATGACGTCCAACTTAAAATGCCCCAAACCGATATGGACGTGTATAGACGTCCTGCGCATACATGCATTTAATGCTCATTTAACGCCAATTATTTTAATCTTGCTGTTTTACAATAAATTTAAATTAGTTCTATAAGGAATCTAAACGTATTCTTAAAGGTTTCTTTTTTAATTGTACACCTCCAAACCTGGATAAACACCCAAGGGCACATCTGCAGATTCACACCAAATAATATTGGTTTCCTTGCAAACTTCTTTTTCGCAACACACTACACATTTTTGAAATGGTTACAAGTTTTTGGGGTGTGGGTGGTATACTTTAAGGAAAGTGTTTTCTCTAAAGTATGAGGGATGATGTGGTGAATTTTGCTACCCCCTAGTATAAAGAGGTCTCTGAGTATTATAATACTCAATTAGGTTACGAGCTCCTTATACGCACAAGTACAGTTAGATGAATGTCTTTTACAGCTCTGAAAATTACTAAACAA
The DNA here is from genome assembly GCA_030765055.1 of Mantis religiosa. Taxonomy (NCBI): domain Eukaryota; kingdom Metazoa; phylum Arthropoda; class Insecta; order Mantodea; family Mantidae; genus Mantis; species Mantis religiosa. The sequence goes on along the minus strand of JAUKNK010000026.1, from coordinate 912,774 downwards.
CTGTGCATAGTTACATCCAGTGGTATAAAAATACCTTTTTTTTTACCATTTAACTGTTTTCCGTAAAGAGGGATAGCTGGTAATAGCTGATCCGTATCACCCATATTTGACCCGCCATTTCCCCAAACAATGGAGTAGCTAACATGCCAGCTGTAGACCAGTACACGTCACTGTTACGTATGTCCTAAAGATCTCCTTCATAATCGTACAACAAATCTTCCAGATTTTCTACAGTAATATCAGAAGCCTGTACACATCATACCGAAGCTAATTTATTTGCTACATTACCGGGATAAGCCATGGTTAACATTGAAATTTAACAATTTCAAATGTGCCACACATTTAGCTCTTGATAGCTACAAGAAATCACTCTGAACACAGAGAGAGTATAAATAACTGAAATACAGAGCGAAAATGGCTGCATAAGGCTACTAGAAACCTTGGTTGAGAAACACTGTAATAACAGATGCTGACAGAGTTTTCATTCCAGTGTGTGAGTGTGAGAAGCAACATATTCTCATCATATTATCGCTTGGCATAGCATAAATAAACTAAACTTGAACCTGAGAAGTCGCTTGCGTAGCTATACATACATACTATGGCTCGTATACACACAAAACAAAATGATTCACATATTAGGCGCATTCGGCACAAAGAATGGCTTTTGCTACGGTGAAACAGAGTAGTGAAATTTCAACAATTTATTAATGTAGTCTCTACTTTATTGTTACTGTAGATTTATACTGCCTTTAATGAGTTTTAAACCAGTTTTTGTTTCGTTTAAATACCTTAATAAAAACGGAAGATACGGAGTTGTATTTATGATGCATTTTTACAGCATTTAACAATTTAAATGTGCTGTTCTGTTTATTGTCTCCCTTTCCGGCCTCTGAATGTTTTAAATGGCCATTGGCGAAGCGGTTAATATAAACAAGTAAGTGACGAGTATCAATAAACCAACTACAAACAGTTTTTGAGATTCCAACTGGCCAGTTGAAAAGAGATTAAAAATCGAGGTGAATGCCTTTGAAACTAGTCTCTCATTAATGTAAACAAGTGACAAGTATTAATAAACCAACTACAAATAGTTTTTGAGATTCCAACTGGCCAGTTGAAAAGAGATTAAAAATCGAGGTGAATGCCTTTGAAACTAGTTTCTCATTAATGTAAACAAGTGACAAGTATCACTAAACCAACTACAAATAGTTTTTGAGATTCCAACTGGCCAGTTGAAAAGAGATTAAACATCGAGGTGAATGCCTTTGAAACTAGTCTCTCATTAATATAAACAAGTAAGTGACGAGTATCAATAAACCAACTACAAATAGTTTTTGAGATTCCAACTGGCCAGTTGAAAAGAGATTAAAAATCGAGGTGAATGCCTTTGAAACTAGTCTCTCATTAATGTAAACAAGTGACAAGTATCAATAAACCAACTACAAATAGTTTTTGAGATTCCAACTGGCCAGTTGAAAAGAGATTAAAAATCGAGGTGAATGCCTTTGAAACTAGTCTCTCATTAATGTAAACAAGTGACAAGTATCAATAAACCAACTACAAATAGTTTTCGAGATTCCAAATGGCCAGTTGAAAAGAGATTAAAAATCGATGTGAATGCCTTTGAAACTAGTCTTTCATTAATATAAACAAGTAAGTGACGAGTATCAATAAACCAACTACAAATAGTTTTTGAGATTCCAACTGGCCAGTTGAAAAGAGATTAAAAATCGAGGTGAATGCCTTTGAAACTAGTCTCTCATTAATGTAAACAAGTGACAAGTATCAATAAACCAACTACAAATAGTTTTTGAGATTCCAACTGGCCAGTTGAAAAGAGATTAAAAATCGAGGTGAATGCCTTTGAAACTAGTCTCTCATTAATGTAAACAAGTGACAAGTATCAATAAACCAACTACAAATAGTTTTCGAGATTCCAAATGGCCAGTTGAAAAGAGATTAAAAATCGAGGTGAATGCCTTTGAAACTAGTCTTTCATTAATATAAACAAGTAAGTGACGAGTATCAATAAACCAACTACAAATAGTTTTTGAGATTCCAACTGGCCAGTTGAAAAGAGATTAAAAATCGAGGTGAATGCCTTTGCAACTAGTCTCTCATTAATGTATACAAGTAAGTGACGAGTATCAATAAACCAACTACAAATAGTTTTTGAGATTCCAACTGGCCAGTTGAAAAGAGATTAAAAATCGAGGTGAATGCCTTTGAAACTAGTCTCTCATTAATGTAAACAAGTAAGTGACGAGTATCAATAAACCAACTACAAATAGTTTTTGAGATTCCAACTGGCCAGTTGAAAAGAGATTAAAAATCGAGGTGAATGCCTTTGAAACTAGTCTCTCATTAATATAAACAAGTAAGTGACGAGTATCAATAAACCAACTACAAATAGTTTTTGAGATTCCAACTGGCCAGTTGAAAAGAGATTAAAAATCGAGGTGAATGCCTTTGAAACTAGTCTCTCATTAATATAAACAAGTAAGTGACGAGTGTCAATAAACCAACTACAAATAGTTTTTGAGATTCCAACTGGCCAGTTGAAAAGAGATTAAAAATCGAGGTGAATGCCTTTGAAACTAGTCTCTCATTAATGTAAACAAGTAAGTGACGAGTATCAATAAACCAGCTACAAATAGTTTTTGAGATTCCAACTGGCCAGTTGAAAAGAGATTAAAAATCGAAGTGAATGCCTTTGAAACTAGTCCCTCATTAATATAAACAAGTGACAAGTATCAATAAACCAACTACAAATAGTTTTTGAGATTCCAACTGGCCAGTTGAAAAGAGATTAAAAATCGAGGTGAATGCCTTTGAAACTAGTCTCTCATTAATATAAACAAGTAAGTGACGAGTATCAATAAACCAACTACAAATAGTTTTTGAGATTCCAACTGGCCAGTTGAAAAGAGATTAAAAATCGAGGTGAATGCCTTTGAAACTAGTCTCTCATTAATATAAACAAGTAAGTGACGAGTAACAATAAACCAGCTACAAATAGTTTTTGAGATTCCAACTGGCCAGTTGAAAAGAGATTAAAAATCGAGGTGAATGCCTTTGAAACCAGTCTCTCATTAATGTAAACAAGTGACAAGTATCAATAACCCAACTACAAATAGTTTTTGAGATTCCAACTGGCCAGTTGAAAAGAGATTAAGAATCGAGGTGAATGCCTTTGAAACTAGTCTCTCATTAATATAAACAAGTAAGTGACGAGTATCAATAAACCAACTACAAATAGTTTTTGAGATTCCAACTGGCCAGTTGAAAAAGAGATTAAAAATGGAGGTAAATGCCTTTGAAACTAGTCTCTCATTAATATAAACAAGTGACAAGTATCAATAAACCAACTACAAATAGTTTTTGAGATTCCAACTGGCCAGTTGAAAAGAGATTAAAAATCGAGGTGAATGCCTTTGAAACTAGTCTCTCATTAATCTAAACAAGTAAGTGACGAGTATCAATAAACCAACTACAAATAGTTTTTGAGATTCCAACTGGCCAGTTGAAAAGAGATTAAAAATCGAGGTGAATGCCTTTGAAACTAGTCTCTCATTAATATAAATAAGTAAGTGACGAGTATCAATAAACCAACTACAAATAGTTTTTGAGATTCCAACTGGCCAGTTGAAAAGAGATTAAAAATCGAGGTGAATGCCTTTGAAACTAGTCTCTCTTTAATGTAAACAAGTAAGTGTTGAGTATCAATAAACCAGCTACAAATAGTTTTTGAGATTCCAACTGGCCAGTTGAAAAGAGATTAAAAATCGAGGTGAATGAATTTGAAACTAGTCTCTCATTAATGTAAACAAGTAAGTGACGAGTATCAATAAACCAGCTACAAATAGTTTTTGAGATTCCAACTGGCCAGTTGAAAAGAGATTAAAAATCGAGGTGAATGCCTTTGAAACTAGTCCCTCATTAATATAAACAAGTGACAAGTATCAATAAACCAACTACAAATAGTTTTTGAGATTCCAACTGGCCAGTTGAAAAGAGATTAAAAATCGAGGTGAATGCCTTTGAAACTAGTCCCTCATTAATATAAACAAGTCAGTGACGAGTATCAATAAACCAACTACAAATAGTTTTTGAGATTCCAACTGGCCAGTTGAAAAGAGATTAAAAATCGAGGTGAATGCCTTTGAAACTGGTCTCTCATTAATATAAACAAGTAAGTGACGAGTATCAATAAACCAGCTACAAATAGTTTTTGAGATTCCAACTGGCCAGTTGAAAAGAGATTAAAAATCGAGGTGAATGCCTTTGAAACCAGCCTCTCATTAATGTAAACAAGTGACAAGTATCAATAACCCAACTACAAATAGTTTTTGAGATTCCAACTGGCCAGTTGAAAAGAGATTAAGAATCGAGGTGAATGCCTTTGAAACTAGTCTCTCATTAATATAAAAAAGTAAGTGACGAGTATCAATAAACCAACTTCAAATAGTTTTTGAGATTCCAACTGGCCAGTTGAAAAGAGATTAAAAATCGAGGTGAATGCCTTTGAAACTAGTCTCTCATTAATATAAACAAGTAAGTGACGAGTATCAATAAACCAACTACAAATAGTTTTTGAGATTCCAACTGGCCAGTTGAAAAGAGATTAAAAATCGAGGTGAATGCCTATGAAACTAGTCTCTCTTTAATGTAAACAAGTAAGTGTTGAGTATCAATAAACCAGCTACAAATAGTTTTTGAGATTCCAACTGGCCAGTTGAAAAGAGATTAAAAATCGAGGTGAATGCCTTTGAAACTAGTCTCTCATTAATGTAAACAAGTAAGTGACGAGTATCAATAAACCAACTACAAATAGTTTTTGAGATTCCAACTGGCCAGTTGAAAAGAGATTAAAAATCGAGGTGAATGCCTTTGAAACTAGTCTCTCATTAATGTAAACAAGTGACAAGTATCAATAAACCAACTACAAATAGTTTTTGAGATTCCAACTGGCCAGTTGAAAAGAGATTAAAAATCGAGGTGAATGCCTTTGAAACTAGTCTCTCATTAATGTAAACAAGTGACAAGTATCAATAAACCAACTACAAATAGTTTTTGAGATTCCAACTGGCCAGTTGAAAACAGATTAAAAATCGAGGTGAAGGCCTTTGAAACTAGTTTCTCATTAATGTAAACAAGTGACAAGTATCAATAAACCAACTACAAATAGTTTTCGAGATTCCAACTGGCCAGTTGAAAAGAGATTAAAAATCGAGGTGAATGCCTTTGAAACTAGTCTCTCATTAATGTAAACAAATGACAAGTATCAATAAACCAACTACAAATAGTTTTTGAGATTCCAACTGGCCAGTTGAAAAGAGATTAAAAATGGAGGTGAATGCCTTTGAAACTAGTCTCTCATTAATGTAAACAAGTAAGTGACGAGTATCAATAAACCAACTACAAATAGTTTTTGAGATTCCAACTGGCCAGTTGAAAAGAGATTAAAAATCGAGGTGAATGCCTTTGAAACTAGTCTCTCATTAATGTAAACAAGTGACAAGTATCAATAAACCAACTACAAATGGTTTTTGAGATTCCAACTGGCCAGTTGAAAAGAGATTAAAAATCGAGGTGAATGCCTTTGAAACTAGTCTCTCATTAATGTAGACAGGTGACAAGTATCAATAAACCAACTACAAATAGTTTTCGAGATTCCAACTGGCCAGTTGAAAAGAGATTAAAAATCGAGGTGAATGCCTTTGAAACTAGTCTTTCATTAATATAAACAAGTAAGTGACGAGTATCAATAAACCAACTACAAATAGTTTTTGAGATTCCAACTGGCCAGTTGAAAAGAGATTAAAAATCGAGGTGAATGCCTTTGAAACTAGTCTCTCATTAACCTTTTCACCGATATGGACGTCATATGACGTCCAACTTAAAATGCCCCAAACCGATATGGACGTGTATAGACGTCCTGCGCATACATGCATTTAATGCTCATTTAACGCCAATTATTTTAATCTTGCTGTTTTACAATAAATTTAAATTAGTTCTATAAGGAATCTAAACGTATTCTTAAAGGTTTCTTTTTTAATTGTACACCTCCAAACCTGGATAAACACCCAAGGGCACATCTGCAGATTCACACCAAATAATATTGGTTTCCTTGCGAACTTCTTTTTCGCAACACACTACACATTTTTGAAATGGTTACAAGTTTTTTGGGTGTGGGTGGTATACTTTAAGGAAAGTGTTTTCTCTAAAGTATGAGGGATGATGTGGTGAATTTTGCTACCCCCTAGTATAAAGAGGTCTCTGAGCACAAGTACAGTTAGATGAATGTCTTTTACAGCTCTGAAAATTACTAAACAACTGTGCATAGTTACATCCAGTGGTATAAAAATACCTTTTTTTTTACCATTTAACTGTTTTCCGTAAAGAGGGATAGCTGGTAATAGCTGATCCGTATCACCCATATTTGACCCGCCATTTCCCCAAACAATGGAGTAGCTAACATGCCAGCTGTAGACCAGTACACGTCACTGTTACGTATGTCCTAAAGATCTCCTTCATAATCGTACAACAAATCTTCCAGATTTTCTACAGTAATATCAGAAGCCTGTACACATCATACCGAAGCTAATTTATTTGCTACATTACCGGGATAAGCCATGGTTAACATTGAAATTTAACAATTTCAAATGTGCCACACATTTAGCTCTTGATAGCTACAAGAAATCACTCTGAACACAGAGAGAGTATAAATAACTGAAATACAGAGCGAAAATGGCTGCATAAGGCTACTAGAAACCTTGGTTGAGAAACACTGTAATAACAGATGCTGACAGAGTTTTCATTCCAGTGTGTGAGTGTGAGAAGCAACATATTCTCATCATATTATCGCTTGGCATAGCATAAATAAACTAAACTTGAACCTGAGAAGTCGCTTGCGTAGCTATACATACATACTATGGCTCGTATACACACAAAACAAAATGATTCACATATTAGGCGCATTCGGCACAAAGAATGGCTTTTGCTACAGTGAAACAGAGTAGTGAAATTTCAACAATTTATTAATGTAGTCTCTACTTTATTGTTACTGTAGATTTATACTGCCTTTAATGAGTTTTAAACCAGTTTTTGTTTCGTTTAAATACCTTAATAAATACGGAAGATACGGAGTTGTATTTATGATGCATTTTTACAGCATTTAACAATTTAAATGTCCTGTTCTGTTTATTGTGTATCCCTTTCCGGCCCCTGAATGTTTTAAATGGCCATTGGCGAAGCGGTTAATATAAACAAGTAAGTGACGAGTATCAATAAACCAACTACAAACAGTTTTTGAGATTCCAACTGGCCAGTTGAAAAGAGATTAAAAATCGAGGTGAATGCCTTTGAAACTAGTCTCTCATTAATGTAAACAAGAGACAAGTATCAATAAACCAACTACAAATAGTTCTTGAGATTCCAACTGGCCAGTTGAAAAGAGATTAAAAATCGAGGTGAATGCCTTTGAAACTAGTCCCTCATTAATATAAACAAGTCAGTGACGAGTATCAATAAACCAACTACAAACAGTTTTTGAGATTCCAACTGGCCAGTTGAAAAGAGATTAAAAATCGAGGTGAATGCCTTTGAAACTAGTCTCTCATTAATGTAAACAAGTGACAAGTATCAATAACCCAACTACAAATAGTTTTTGAGATTCCAACTGGCCAGTTGAAAAGAGATTAAGAATCGAGGTGAATGCCTTTGAAACTAGTCTCTCATTAATATAAACAAGTAAGTGACGAGTATCAATAAACCAACTACAAATAGTTTTTGAGATTCCAACTGGCCAGTTGAAAAAGAGATTAAAAATGGAGGTAAATGCCTTTGAAACTAGTCTCTCATTAATATAAACAAGTGACAAGTATCAATAAACCAACTACAAATAGTTTTTGAGATTCCAACTGGCCAGTTGAAAAGAGATTAAAAATCGAGGTGAATGCCTTTGAAACTAGTCCCTCATTAATATAAACAAGTAAGTGAGGAGTATCAATAAACCAACTACAAATAGTTTTTGAGATTCCAACTGGCCAGTTGAAAAGAGATTAAAAATCGAGGTGAATGCCTTTGAAACTAGTCTCTCATTAATATAAACAAGTAAGTGACGAGTATCAATAAACCAACTACAAATAGTTTTTGAGATTCCAACTGGCCAGTTGAAAAGAGATTAAAAATCGAGGTGAATGCCTTTGAAACTAGTCTCTCTTTAATGTAAACAAGTAAGTGACGAGTATCAATAAACCAGCTACAAATAGTTTTTGAGATTCCAACTGGCCAGTTGAAAAGAGATTAAAAATCGAGGTGAATGCCTTTGAAACTAGTCTCTCATTAATGTAAACAAGTGACAAGTATCAATAAACCAACTACAAATAGTTTTTGAGATTCCAACTGGCCAGTTGAAAAGAGATTAAAAATCGAGGTGAATGCCTTTGAAACTAGTCTCTCATTAATGTAAACAAGTGACAAGTATCAATAAACCAACTACAAATAGTTTTTGAGATTCCAACTGGCCAGTTGAAAACAGATTAAAAATCGAGGTGAATGCCTTTGAAACTAGTCTCTCATTAATGTAAACAAGTGACAAGTATCAATAAACCAACTACAAATAGTTTTTGAGATTCCAACTGGCCAGTTGAAAAGAGATTAAAAATGGAGGTGAATGCCTTTGAAACTAGTCTCTCATTAATGTAAACAAGTAAGTGACGAGTATCAATAAACCAACTACAAATAGTTTTTGAGATTACAACTGGCCAGTTGAAAAGAGATTAAAAATCGAGGTGAATGCCTTTGAAACTAGTCTCTCATTAATGTAAACAAGTGACAAGTATCAATAAACCAACTACAAATAGTTTTCGAGATTCCAAATGGCCAGTTGAAAAGAGATTAAAAATCGAGGTGAATGCCTTTGAAACTAGTCTTTCATTAATATAAACAAGTAAGTGACGAGTATCAATAAACCAACTACAAATAGTTTTTGAGATTCCAACTGGCCAGTTGAAAAGAGATTAAAAATCGAGGTGAATGCCTTTGCAACTAGTCTCTCATTAATGTATACAAGTAAGTGACGAGTATCAATAAACCAACTACAAATAGTTTTTGAGATTCCAACTGGCCAGTTGAAAAGAGATTAAAAATCGAGGTGAATGCCTTTGAAACTAGTCTCTCATTAATGTAAACAAGTAAGTGACGAGTATCAATAAACCAACTACAAATAGTTTTTGAGATTCCAACTGGCCAGTTGAAAAGAGATTAAAAATCGAGGTGAATGCCTTTGAAACTAGTCTCTCATTAATATAAACAAGTAAGTGACGAGTATCAATAAACCAACTACAAATAGTTTTTGAGATTCCAACTGGCCAGTTGAAAAGAGATTAAAAATCGAGGTGAATGCCTTTGAAACTAGTCTCTCATTAATATAAACAAGTAAGTGACGAGTGTCAATAAACCAACTACAAATAGTTTTTGAGATTCCAACTGGCCAGTTGAAAAGAGATTAAAAATCGAGGTGAATGCCTTTGAAACTAGTCTCTCATTAATGTAAACAAGTAAGTGACGAGTATCAATAAACCAGCTACAAATAGTTTTTGAGATTCCAACTGGCCAGTTGAAAAGAGATTAAAAATCGAAGTGAATGCCTTTGAAACTAGTCCCTCATTAATATAAACAAGTGACAAGTATCAATAAACCAACTACAAATAGTTTTTGAGATTCCAACTGGCCAGTTGAAAAGAGATTAAAAATCGAGGTGAATGCCTTTGAAACTAGTCTCTCATTAATATAAACAAGTAAGTGACGAGTATCAATAAACCAACTACAAATAGTTTTTGAGATTCCAACTGGCCAGTTGAAAAGAGATTAAAAATCGAGGTGAATGCCTTTGAAACTAGTCTCTCATTAATATAAACAACTAAGTGACGAGTAACAATAAACCAGCTACAAATAGTTTTTGAGATTCCAACTGGCCAGTTGAAAAGAGATTAAAAATCGAGGTGAATGCCTTTGAAACCAGTCTCTCATTAATGTAAACAAGTGACAAGTATCAATAACCCAACTACAAATAGTTTTTGAGATTCCAACTGGCCAGTTGAAAAGAGATTAAGAATCGAGGTGAATGCCTTTGAAACTAGTCTCTCATTAATATAAACAAGTAAGTGACGAGTATCAATAAACCAACTACAAATAGTTTTTGAGATTCCAACTGGCCAGTTGAAAAAGAGATTAAAAATGGAGGTAAATGCCTTTGAAACTAGTCTCTCATTAATATAAACAAGTGACAAGTATCAATAAACCAACTACAAATAGTTTTTGAGATTCCAACTGGCCAGTTGAAAAGAGATTAAAAATCGAGGTGAATGCCTTTGAAACTAGTCTCTCATTAATCTAAACAAGTAAGTGACGAGTATCAATAAACCAACTACAAATAGTTTTTGAGATTCCAACTGGCCAGTTGAAAAGAGATTAAAAATCGAGGTGAATGCCTTTGAAACTAGTCTCTCATTAATATAAATAAGTAAGTGACGAGTATCAATAAACCAACTACAAATAGTTTTTGAGATTCCAACTGGCCAGTTGAAAAGAGATTAAAAATCGAGGTGAATGCCTTTGAAACTAGTCTCTCTTTAATGTAAACAAGTAAGTGTTGAGTATCAATAAACCAGCTACAAATAGTTTTTGAGATTCCAACTGGCCAGTTGAAAAGAGATTAAAAATCGAGGTGAATGAATTTGAAACTAGTCTCTCATTAATGTAAACAAGTAAGTGACGAGTATCAATAAACCAGCTACAAATAGTTTTTGAGATTCCAACTGGCCAGTTGAAAAGAGATTAAAAATCGAGGTGAATGCCTTTGAAACTAGTCCCTCATTAATATAAACAAGTGACAAGTATCAATAAACCAACTACAAATAGTTTTTGAGATTCCAACTGGCCAGTTGAAAAGAGATTAAAAATCGAGGTGAATGCCTTTGAAACTAGTCCCTCATTAATATAAACAAGTCAGTGACGAGTATCAATAAACCAACTACAAATAGTTTTTGAGATTCCAACTGGCCAGTTGAAAAGAGATTAAAAATCGAGGTGAATGCCTTTGAAACTGGTCTCTCATTAATATAAACAAGTAAGTGACGAGTATCAATAAACCAGCTACAAATAGTTTTTGAGATTCCAACTGGCCAGTTGAAAAGAGATTAAAAATCGAGGTGAATGCCTTTGAAACCAGCCTCTCATTAATGTAAACAAGTGACAAGTATCAATAACCCAACTACAAATAGTTTTTGAGATTCCAACTGGCCAGTTGAAAAGAGATTAAGAATCGAGGTGAATGCCTTTGAAACTAGTCTCTCATTAATATAAAAAAGTAAGTGACGAGTATCAATAAACCAACTTCAAATAGTTTTTGAGATTCCAACTGGCCAGTTGAAAAGAGATTAAAAATCGAGGTGAATGCCTTTGAAACTAGTCTCTCATTAATATAAACAAGTAAGTGACGAGTATCAATAAACCAACTACAAATAGTTTTTGAGATTCCAACTGGCCAGTTGAAAAGAGATTAAAAATCGAGGTGAATGCCTATGAAACTAGTCTCTCTTTAATGTAAACAAGTAAGTGTTGAGTATCAATAAACCAGCTACAAATAGTTTTTGAGATTCCAACTGGCCAGTTGAAAAGAGATTAAAAATCGAGGTGAATGCCTTTGAAACTAGTCTCTCATTAATGTAAACAAGTAAGTGACGAGTATCAATAAACCAACTACAAATAGTTTTTGAGATTCCAACTGGCCAGTTGAAAAGAGATTAAAAATCGAGGTGAATGCCTTTGAAACTAGTCTCTCATTAATGTAAACAAGTGACAAGTATCAATAAACCAACTACAAATAGTTTTTGAGATTCCAACTGGCCAGTTGAAAAGAGATTAAAAATCGAGGTGAATGCCTTTGAAACTAGTCTCTCATTAATGTAAACAAGTGACAAGTATCAATAAACCAACTACAAATAGTTTTTGAGATTCCAACTGGCCAGTTGAAAACAGATTAAAAATCGAGGTGAAGGCCTTTGAAACTAGTTTCTCATTAATGTAAACAAGTGACAAGTATCAATAAACCAACTACAAATAGTTTTCGAGATTCCAACTGGCCAGTTGAAAAGAGATTAAAAATCGAGGTGAATGCCTTTGAAACTAGTCTCTCATTAATGTAAACAAATGACAAGTATCAATAAACCAACTACAAATAGTTTTTGAGATTCCAACTGGCCAGTTGAAAAGAGATTAAAAATGGAGGTGAATGCCTTTGAAACTAGTCTCTCATTAATGTAAACAAGTAAGTGACGAGTATCAATAAACCAACTACAAATAGTTTTTGAGATTCCAACTGGCCAGTTGAAAAGAGATTAAAAATCGAGGTGAATGCCTTTGAAACTAGTCTCTCATTAATGTAAACAAGTGACAAGTATCAATAAACCAACTACAAATGGTTTTTGAGATTCCAACTGGCCAGTTGAAAAGAGATTAAAAATCGAGGTGAATGCCTTTGAAACTAGTCTCTCATTAATGTAGACAGGTGACAAGTATCAATAAACCAACTACAAATAGTTTTCGAGATTCCAACTGGCCAGTTGAAAAGAGATTAAAAATCGAGGTGAATGCCTTTGAAACTAGTCTTTCATTAATATAAACAAGTAAGTGACGAGTATCAATAAACCAACTACAAATAGTTTTTGAGATTCCAACTGGCCAGTTGAAAAGAGATTAAAAATCGAGGTGAATGCCTTTGAAACTAGTCTCTCATTAACCCTTTCACCGATATGGACGTCATATGACGTCCAACTTAAAATGCCCCAAACCGATATGGACGTGTATAGACGTCCTGCGCATACATGCATTTAATGCTCATTTAACGCCAATTATTTTAATCTTGCTGTTTTACAATAAATTTAAATTAGTTCTATAAGGAATCTAAACGTATTCTTAAAGGTTTCTTTTTTAATTGTACACCTCCAAACCTGGATAAACACCCAAGGGCACATCTGCAGATTCACACCAAATAATATTGGTTTCCTTGCGAACTTCTTTTTCGCAACACACTACACATTTTTGAAATGGTTACAAGTTTTTTGGGTGTGGGTGGTATACTTTAAGGAAAGTGTTTTCTCTAAAGTATGAGGGATGATGTGGTGAATTTTGCTACCCCCTAGTATAAAGAGGTCTCTGAGCACAAGTACAGTTAGATGAATGTCTTTTACAGCTCTGAAAATTACTAAACAACTGTGCATAGTTACATCCAGTGGTATAAAAATACCTTTTTTTTTACCATTTAACTGTTTTCCGTAAAGAGGGATAGCTGGTAATAGCTGATCCGTATCACCCATATTTGACCCGCCATTTCCCCAAACAATGGAGTAGCTAACATGCCAGCTGTAGACCAGTACACGTCACTGTTACGTATGTCCTAAAGATCTCCTTCATAATCGTACAACAAATCTTCCAGATTTTCTACAGTAATATCAGAAGCCTGTACACATCATACCGAAGCTAATTTATTTGCTACATTACCGGGATAAGCCATGGTTAACATTGAAATTTAACAATTTCAAATGTGCCACACATTTAGCTCTTGATAGCTACAAGAAATCACTCTGAACACAGAGAGAGTATAAATAACTGAAATACAGAGCGAAAATGGCTGCATAAGGCTACTAGAAACCTTGGTTGAGAAACACTGTAATAACAGATGCTGACAGAGTTTTCATTCCAGTGTGTGAGTGTGAGAAGCAACATATTCTCATCATATTATCGCTTGGCATAGCATAAATAAACTAAACTTGAACCTGAGAAGTCGCTTGCGTAGCTATACATACATACTATGGCTCGTATACACACAAAACAAAATGATTCACATATTAGGCGCATTCGGCACAAAGAATGGCTTTTGCTACAGTGAAACAGAGTAGTGAAATTTCAACAATTTATTAATGTAGTCTCTACTTTATTGTTACTGTAGATTTATACTGCCTTTAATGAGTTTTAAACCAGTTTTTGTTTCGTTTAAATACCTTAATAAATACGGAAGATACGGAGTTGTATTTATGATGCATTTTTACAGCATTTAACAATTTAAATGTCCTGTTCTGTTTATTGTGTATCCCTTTCCGGCCCCTGAATGTTTTAAATGGCCATTGGCGAAGCGGTTAATATAAACAAGTAAGTGACGAGTATCAATAAACCAACTACAAACAGTTTTTGAGATTCCAACTGGCCAGTTGAAAAGAGATTAAAAATCGAGGTGAATGCCTTTGAAACTAGTCTCTCATTAATGTAAACAAGAGACAAGTATCAATAAACCAACTACAAATAGTTCTTGAGATTCCAACTGGCCAGTTGAAAAGAGATTAAAAATCGAGGTGAATGCCTTTGAAACTAGTCCCTCATTAATATAAACAAGTCAGTGACGAGTATCAATAAACCAACTACAAACAGTTTTTGAGATTCCAACTGGCCAGTTGAAAAGAGATTAAAAATCGAGGTGAATGCCTTTGAAACTAGTCTCTCATTAATGTAAACAAGTGACAAGTATCAATAACCCAACTACAAATAGTTTTTGAGATTCCAACTGGCCAGTTGAAAAGAGATTAAGAATCGAGGTGAATGCCTTTGAAACTAGTCTCTCATTAATATAAACAAGTAAGTGACGAGTATCAATAAACCAACTACAAATAGTTTTTGAGATTCCAACTGGCCAGTTGAAAAAGAGATTAAAAATGGAGGTAAATGCCTTTGAAACTAGTCTCTCATTAATATAAACAAGTGACAAGTATCAATAAACCAACTACAAATAGTTTTTGAGATTCCAACTGGCCAGTTGAAAAGAGATTAAAAATCGAGGTGAATGCCTTTGAAACTAGTCCCTCATTAATATAAACAAGTAAGTGAGGAGTATCAATAAACCAACTACAAATAGTTTTTGAGATTCCAACTGGCCAGTTGAAAAGAGATTAAAAATCGAGGTGAATGCCTTTGAAACTAGTCTCTCATTAATATAAACAAGTAAGTGACGAGTATCAATAAACCAACTACAAATAGTTTTTGAGATTCCAACTGGCCAGTTGAAAAGAGATTAAAAATCGAGGTGAATGCCTTTGAAACTAGTCTCTCTTTAATGTAAACAAGTAAGTGACGAGTATCAATAAACCAGCTACAAATAGTTTTTGAGATTCCAACTGGCCAGTTGAAAAGAGATTAAAAATCGAGGTGAATGCCTTTGAAACTAGTCTCTCATTAATGTAAACAAGTGACAAGTATCAATAAACCAACTACAAATAGTTTTTGAGATTCCAACTGGCCAGTTGAAAAGAGATTAAAAATCGAGGTGAATGCCTTTGAAACTAGTCTCTCATTAATGTAAACAAGTGACAAGTATCAATAAACCAACTACAAATAGTTTTTGAGATTCCAACTGGCCAGTTGAAAACAGATTAAAAATCGAGGTGAATGCCTTTGAAACTAGTCTCTCATTAATGTAAACAAGTGACAAGTATCAATAAACCAACTACAAATAGTTTTTGAGATTCCAACTGGCCAGTTGAAAAGAGATTAAAAATGGAGGTGAATGCCTTTGAAACTAGTCTCTCATTAATGTAAACAAGTAAGTGACGAGTATCAATAAACCAACTACAAATAGTTTTTGAGATTACAACTGGCCAGTTGAAAAGAGATTAAAAATCGAGGTGAATGACTTTGAAACTAGTCTCTCATTAACCCTTTCACCGATATGGACGTCATATGACGTCCAACTTAAAATGCCCCAAACCGATATGGACGTGTATAGACGTCCTGCGCATACATGCATTTAATGCTCATTTAACGCCAATTATTTTAATCTTGCTGTTTTACAATAAATTTAAATTAGTTCTATAAGGAATCTAAACGTATTCTTAAAGGTTTCTTTTTTAATTGTACACCTCCAAACCTGGATAAACACCCAAGGGCACATCTGCAGATTCACACCAAATAATATTGGTTTCCTTGCAAACTTCTTTTTCGCAACACACTACACATTTTTGAAATGGTTACAAGTTTTTGGGGTGTGGGTGGTATACTTTAAGGAAAGTGTTTTCTCTAAAGTATGAGGGATGATGTGGTGAATTTTGCTACCCCCTAGTATAAAGAGGTCTCTGAGTATTATAATACTCAATTAGGTTACGAGCTCCTTATACGCACAAGTACAGTTAGATGAATGTCTTTTACAGCTCTGAAAATTACTAAACAACTGTGCATAGTTACATCCAGTGGTATAAAAATACCTTTTTTTTTACCATTTAACTGTTTTCCGTAAAGAGGGATAGCTGGTAATAGCTGATCCGTATCACCCATATTTGACCCGCCATTTCCCCAAACAATGGAGTAGCTAACATGCCAGCTGTAGACCAGTACACGTCACTGTTACGTATGTCCTAAAGATCTCCTTCATAATCGTACAACAAATCTTCCAGATTTTCTACAGTAATATCAGAAGCCTGTACACATCATACCGAAGCTAATTTATTTGCTACATTACCGGGATAAGCCATGGTTAACATTGAAATTTAACAATTTCAAATGTGCCACACATTTAGCTCTTGATAGCTACAAGAAATCACTCTGAACACAGAGAGAGTATAAATAACTGAAATACAGAGCGAAAATGGCTGCATAAGGCTACTAGAAACCTTGGTTGAGAAACACTGTAATAACAGATGCTGACAGAGTTTTCATTCCAGTGTGTGAGTGTGAGAAGCAACATATTCTCATCATATTATCGCTTGGCATAGCATAAATAAACTAAACTTGAACCTGAGAAGTCGCTTGCGTAGCTATACATACATACTATGGCTCGTATACACACAAAACAAAATGATTCACATATTAGGCGCATTCGGCACAAAGAATGGCTTTTGCTACGGTGAAACAGAGTAGTGAAATTTCAACAATTTATTAATGTAGTCTCTACTTTATTGTTACTGTAGATTTATACTGCCTTTAATGAGTTTTAAACCAGTTTTTGTTTCGTTTAAATACCTTAATAAAAACGGAAGATACGGAGTTCTATTTATGATGCATTTTTACAGCATTTAACAATTTAAATGTGCTGTTCTGTTTATTGTCTCCCTTTCCGGCCTCTGAATGTTTTAAATGGCCATTGGCGAAGCGGTTAATATAAACAAGTAAGTGACGAGTATCAATAAACCAACTACAAACAGTTTTTGAGATTCCAACTGGCCAGTTGAAAAGAGATTAAAAATCGAGGTGAATGCCTTTGAAACTAGTCTCTCATTAATGTAAACAAGTGACAAGTATTAATAAACCAACTACAAATAGTTTTTGAGATTCCAACTGGCCAGTTGAAAAGAGATTAAAAATCGAGGTGAATGCCTTTGCAACTAGTTTCTCATTAATGTAAACAAGTGACAAGTATCACTAAACCAACTACAAATAGTTTTTGAGATTCCAACTGGCCAGTTGAAAAGAGATTAAACATCGAGGTGAATGCCTTTGAAACTAGTCTCTCATTAATATAAACAAGTAAGTGACGAGTATCAATAAACCAACTACAAATAGTTTTTGAGATTCCAACTGGCCAGTTGAAAAGAGATTAAAAATCGAGGTGAATGCCTTTGAAACTAGTCTCTCATTAATGTAAACAAGTGACAAGTATCAATAAACCAACTACAAATAGTTTTTGAGATTCCAACTGGCCAGTTGAAAAGAGATTAAAAATCGAGGTGAATGCCTTTGAAACTAGTCTCTCATTAATGTAAACAAGTGACAAGTATCAATAAACCAACTACAAATAGTTTTCGAGATTCCAAATGGCCAGTTGAAAAGAGATTAAAAATCGAGGTGAATGCCTTTGAAACTAGTCTTTCATTAATATAAACAAGTAAGTGACGAGTATCAATAAACCAACTACAAATAGTTTTTGAGATTCCAACTGGCCAGTTGAAAAGAGATTAAAAATCGAGGTGAATGCCTTTGCAACTAGTCTCTCATTAATGTATACAAGTAAGTGACGAGTATCAATAAACCAACTACAAATAGTTTTTGAGATTCCAACTGGCCAGTTGAAAAGAGATTAAAAATCGAGGTGAATGCCTTTGAAACTAGTCTCTCATTAATGTAAACAAGTAAGTGACGAGTATCAATAAACCAACTACAAATAGTTTTTGAGATTCCAACTGGCCAGTTGAAAAGAGATTAAAAATCGAGGTGAATGCCTTTGAAACTAGTCTCTCATTAATATAAACAAGTAAGTGACGAGTATCAATAAACCAACTACAAATAGTTTTTGAGATTCCAACTGGCCAGTTGAAAAGAGATTAAAAATCGAGGTGAATGCCTTTGAAACTAGTCTCTCATTAATATAAACAAGTAAGTGACGAGTGTCAATAAACCAACTACAAATAGTTCTTGAGATTCCAACTGGCCAGTTGAAAACAGATTAAAAATCGAGGTGAATGCCTTTGAAACTAGTCTCTCATTAATGTAAACAAGTGACGAGTATCAATAAACCAGCTACAAATAGTTTTTGAGATTCCAACTGGCCAGTTGAAAAGAGATTAAAAATCGAGGTGAATGCCTTTGAAACTAGTCTCTCATTAATGTAAACAAGTGACAAGTATCAATAAACCAACTACAAATAGTTTTTGAGATTCCAACTGGCCAGTTGAAAAGAGATTAAAAATCGAGGTGAATGCCTTTGAAACTAGTCTCTCATTAATGTAAACAAGTGACAAGTATCAATAAACCAGCTACAAATAGTTTTTGAGATTCCAACTGGCCAGTTGAAAAGAGATTAAAAATCGAGGTGAATGCCTTTGAAACTAGTCTCTCATTAATGTAAACAAGTGACAAGTATCAATAAACCAACTACAAATAGTTTTTGAGATTCCAACTGGCCAGTTGAAAAGAGATTAAAAATCGAGGTGAATGCCTTTGAAACTAGTCTCTCATTAATATAAACAAGTAAGTGACGAGTATCAATAAACCAACTACAAATAGTTTTTGAGATTCCAACTGGCCAGTTGAAAAGAGATTAAAAATCGAGGTGAATGCCTTTGAAACTAGTCTCTCATTAATATAAACAAGTAAGTGACGAGTATCAATAAACCAACTACAAATAGTTTTTGAGATTCCAACTGGCCAGTTGAAAAGAGATTAAAAATCGAGGTGAATGCCTTTGAAACTAGTCTCTCATTAATATAAACAAGTAAGTGACGAGTGTCAATAAACCAACTACAAATAGTTCTTGAGATTCCAACTGGCCAGTTGAAAACAGATTAAAAATCGAGGTGAATGCCTTTGAAACTAGTCTCTCATTAATGTAAACAAGTGACGAGTATCAATAAACCAGCTACAAATAGTTTTTGAGATTCCAACTGGCCAGTTGAAAAGAGATTAAAAATCGAGGTGAATGCCTTTGAAACTAGTCCCTCATTAATATAAACAAGTGACAAGTATCAATAAACCAACTACAAATAGTTTTTGAGATTCCAACTGGCCAGTTGAAAAGAGATTAAAAATCGAGGTGAATGCCTTTGAAACTAGTCTCTCATTAATATAAACAAGTAAGTGACGAGTATCAATAAACCAACTACAAATAGTTTTTGAGATTCCAACTGGCCATTTGAAAAGAGATTATAAATCGAGGTGAATGCCTTTGAAACTAGTCTCTCATTAATATAAACAAGTAAGTGACGAGTATCAATAAACCAGCTACAAATAGTTTTTGAGATTCCAACTGGCCAGTTGAAAAGAGATTAAAAATCGAGGTGAATGCCTTTGAAACCAGTCTCTCATTAATGTAAACAAGTGACAAGTATCAATAACCCAACTACAAATAGTTTTTGAGATTCCAACTGGCCATTTGAAAAGAGATTAAGAATCGAGGTGAATGCCTTTGAAACTAGTCTCTCATTAATATAAACAAGTAAGTGACGAGTATCAATAAACCAACTACAAATAGTTTTTGAGATTCCAACTGGCCAGTTGAAAAAGAGATTAAAAATGGAGGTAAATGCCTTTGAAACTAGTCTCTCATTAATATAAACAAGTGAAAAGTATCAATAAACCAACTACAAATAGTTTTTGAGATTCCAACTGGCCAGTTGAAAAGAGATTAAAAATCGAGGTGAATGCCTTTGAAACTAGTCTCTCATTAATATAAACAAGTAAGTGACGAGTATCAATAAACCAACTACAAATAGTTTTTGAGATTCCAACTGGCCAGTTGAAAAGAGATTAAAAATCGAGGTGAATGCCTTTGAAACTAGTCTCTCATTAATATAAACAAGTAAGTGACGAGTATCAATAAACCAACTACAAATAGTTTTTGAGATTCCAACTGGCCAGTTGAAAAGAGATTAAAAATCGAGGTGAATGCCTTTGAAACTAGTCTCTCTTTAATGTAAACATGTAAGTGTTGAGTATCAATAAACCAGCTACAAATAGTTTTTGAGATTCCAACTGGCCAGTTGAAAAGAGATTAAAAATCGAGGTGAATGCCTTTGAAACTAGTCTCTCATTAATGTAAAAAAGTAAGTGACGAGTATCAATAAACCAACTACAAATAGTTTTTGAGATTCCAACTGGCCAGTTGAAAAGAGATTAAAAATCGAGGTGAATGCCTTTGAAACTAGTCTCTCATTAATGTAAACAAGTGACAAGTATCAATAAACCAACTACAAGTAGTTTTTGAGATTCCAACTGGCCAGTTGAAAACAGATTAAAAATCGAGGTGAATGCCTTTGAAACTAGTCTCTCATTAATGTAAACAAGTGACAAGTATCAATAAACCAACTACAAATAGTTTTTGAGATTCCAACTGGCCAGTTGAAAAGAGATTAAAAATGGAGGTGAATGCCTTTGAAACTAGTCTCTCATTAATGTAAACAAGTAAGTGACGAGTATCAATAAACCAACTACAAATAGTTTTTGAGATTCCAACTGGCCAGTTGAAAAGAGATTAAAAATCGAGGTGAATGCCTTTGAAACTAGTCTCTCATTAATGTAAACAAGTGACAAGTATCAATAAACCAACTACAAATAGTTTTTGAGATTCCAACCGGCCAGATGAAAAGAGATTAAAAATCGAGGTGAATGCCTCTGAAACTAGTCTCTCATTAATGTAAACAAGTGACAAGTATCAATAAACCAACTACAAATAGTTTTCGAGATTCCAACTGGCCAGTTGAAAAGAGATTAAAAATCGAGGTGAATGCCTTTGAAACTAGTCTTTCATTAATATAAACAAGTAAGTGACGAGTATCAATAAACCAACTACAAATAGTTTTTGAGATTCCAACTGGCCAGTTGAAAAGAGATTAAAAATCGAGGTGAATGCCTTTGAATCTAGTCTCTCATTAAGCCTTTCACCGATATGGACGTCATATGACGTCCAAGTTAAAATGCCCCAAACCGATATGGACGTGTATAGACGTCCTGCGCATACATGCATTTAATGCTCATTTAACGCCAATTATTTTAATCTTGCTGTTTTACAATAAATTTAAATTAGTTCTATAAGGAATCTAAACGTATTCTTAAAGGTTTCTTTTTTAATTGTACACCTCCAAACCTGGATAAACACCCAAGGGCACATCTGCAGATTCACACCAAATAATATTGGTTTCCTTGCAAACTTCTTTTTCGCAACACACTACACATTTTTGAAATGGTTACAAGTTTTTTGGGTGTGGGTGGTATACTTTTAGGAAAGTGTTTTCTCTAAAGTATGAGGGATGATGTGGTGAATTTTGCTACCCCCTAGTATAAAGAGGTCTCTGAGTATTATAATACTCAATTAGGTTACGAGCTCTTTATACGCACAAGTACAGTTAGATGAATGTCTTTTACAGCTCTGAAAATTACTAAACAACTGTGCATAGTTACATCCAGTGGTATAAAAATACCTTTTTTTTACCATTTAACTGTTTTCCGTAAAGAGGGATAGCTGGTAATAGCTGATCCGTATCACCCATATTTGACCCGCCATTTCCCCAAACAATGGAGTAGCTAACATGCCAGCTGTAGACCAGTACACGTCACTGTTACGTATGTCCTAAAGATCTCCTTCATAATCGTACAACAAATCTTCCAGATTTTCTACAGTAATATCAGAAGCCTGTACACATCATACCGAAGCTAATTTATTTGCAACATTACCGGGATAAGCCATGGTTAACATTGAAATTTAACAATTTCAAATGTGCCACACATTTAGCTCTTGACAGCTACAAGAAATCACTCTGAACACAGAGAGAGTATAAATAACTGAAATACAGAGCGAAAATGGCTGCATAAGGCTACTAGAAACCTTGGTTGAGAAACACTGTAATAACAGATGCTGACAGAGTTTTCATTCCAGTGTGTGAGTGTGAGAAGCAACATATTCTCATCATATTATCGCTTGGCATAGCATAAATAAACTAAACTTGAACCTGAGAAGTCGCTTGCGTAGCTATACATACATACTATGGCTCGTATACACACAAAACAAAATGATTCACATATTAGGCGCATTCGGCACAAAGAATGGCTATTGCTACAGTGAAACAAAGTAGTGAAATTTCAACAATTTATTAATGTAGTCTCTACTTTATTGTTACTGTAGATTTATACTGCCTTTAATGAGTTTTAAAACAGTTTTTGTTTCGTTTAAATACCTTAATAAATACGGAAGATACGGAGTTGTATTTATGATGCATTTTTACAGCATTTAACAATTTAAATGTCTTGTTCTGTTTATTGTGTCTCCCTTTCCGGCCTCTGAATGTTTTAAATGGCCATTGGCGAAGCGGTTAATATAAACAAGTAAGTGACGAGTATCAATAAACCAACTACAAACAGTTTTTGAGATTCCAACTGGCCAGTTGAAAAGAGATTAAAAATCGAGGTGAATGCCTTTGAAACTAGTCTCTCATTAATGTAAACAAGTGACAAGTATCAATAAACCAACTACAAATAGTTCTTGAGATTCCAACTGGCCAGTTGAAAAGAGATTAAAAATCGAGGTGAATGCCTTTGAAACTAGTCCCTCATTAATATAAACAAGTAAGTGACGAGTATCATTAAACCAACTACAAATAGTTTTTGAGATTCCAACTGGCCAGTTGAAAAGAGATTAAAAATCGAGGTGAATGCCTTTGAAACTAGTCTCTCATTAATATAAACAAGTAAGTGACAAGTATCAATAAACCAACTACAAATAGTTTTTGACATTCCAACTGGCCAGTTGAAAAGAGATTAAAAATCGAGGTGAATGCCTTTGAAACTAGTCTCTCATTAATGTAAACAAGTGACAAGTATCAATAAACCAACTACAAATAGTTTTTGAGATTCCAACTGGCCAGTTGAAAAGAGATTAAAAATCGAGGTGAATGCCTTTGAAACTAGTCTCTCATTAATGTAAACAAGTGACAAGTATCAATAAACCAACTACAAATAGTTTTCGAGATTCCAACTGGCCAGTTGAAAAGAGATTAAAAATTGAGGTGAATGCCTTTGAAACTAGTCTTTCATTAATATAAACAAGTAAGTGACGAGTATCAATAAACCAACTACAAATAGTTTTTGAGATTCCAACTGGCCAGTTGAAAAGAGATTAAAAATCGAGGTGAATGCCTTTGCAACTAGTCTCTCATTAATGTATACAAGTAAGTGACGAGTATCAATAAACCAACTACAAATAGTTTTTGAGATTCCAACTGGCCAGTTGAAAAGAGATTAAAAATCGAGGTGAATGCCTTTGAAACTAGTCTCTCATTAATGTAAACAAGTAAGTGACGAGTATCAATAAACCAACTACAAATAGTTTTTGAGATTCCAACTGGCCAGTTGAAAAGAGATTAAAAATCGAGGTGAATGCCTTTGAAACTAGTCTCTCATTAATATAAACAAGTAAGTGACGAGTATCAATAAACCAACTACAAATAGTTTTTGAGATTCCAACTGGCCAGTTGAAAAGAGATTA
Source organism: Mantis religiosa (assembly GCA_030765055.1). NCBI lineage: Eukaryota > Metazoa > Arthropoda > Insecta > Mantodea > Mantidae > Mantis > Mantis religiosa. The sequence continues at coordinate 888,761 of JAUKNK010000026.1, read as the reverse complement.
AAAATCGAGGTGAATGCCTTTGAAACTAATCTCTCATTAATATAAACAAGTAAGTGATGAGTGTCAATAAACCAACTACAAATAGTTTTTGAGATTCCAACTGGCCAGTTGAAAAGAGATTAAAAATCGAGGTGAATGCCTTTGAAACTAGTCTCTCATTAATGTAAACAAGTAAGTGACGAGTATCAATAAACCAGCTACAAATAGTTTTTGAGATTCCAACTGGCCAGTTGAAAAGAGATTAAAAATTGAGGTGAATGCCTTTGAAACTAGTCCCTCATTAATATAAACAAGTGACAAGTATCAATAAACCAACTACAAATAGTTTTTGAGATTCCAACTGGCCAGTTGAAAAGAGATTAAAAATCGAGGTGAATGCCTTTGAAACTAGTCTCTCATTAATATAAACAAGTAAGAGACGAGTATCAATAAACCAACTACAAATAGTTTTTGAGATTCCAACTGGCCAGTTGAAAAGAGATTAAAAATCGAGGTGAATGCCTTTGAAACTAGTCTCTCATTAATATAAACAAGTAAGTGACGAGTATCAATAAACCAGCTACAAATAGTTTTTGAGATTCCAACTGGCCAGTTGAAAAGAGATTAAAAATCGAGGTGAATGCCTTTGAAACCAGTCTCTCATTAATGTAAACAAGTGACAAGTATCAATAACCCAACTACAAATAGTTTTTGAGATTCCAACTGGCCAGTTGAAAAGAGATTAAGAATCGAGGTGAATGCCTTTGCAACTAGTCTCTCATTAATGTAAACAAGTAAGTGACGAGTATCAATAAACCAACTACAAATAGTTTTTGAGATTACAACTGGCCAGTTGAAAAGAGATTAAAAATGGAGGTGAATGCCTTTGAAACTAGTCTCTCATTAATGTAAACAAGTAAGTGACGAGTATCAATAAACCAACTACAAATAGTTTTTGAGATTCCAACTGGCCAGTTGAAAAGAGATTAAAAATCGAGGTGAATGCCTTTGAAACTAGTCTCTCATTAATGTAAACAAGTGACAATTATCAATAAACCAACTACAAATAGTTTTTGAGATTCCAACTGGCCAGTTGAAAAGAGATTAAAAATCGAGGTGAATGCCTTTGAAACTAGTCTCTCATTAATGTAAACAAGTGACAAGTATCAATAAACCAACTACAAATAGTTTTCGAGATTCCAACTGGCCAGTTGAAAAGAGATTAAAAATCGAGGTGAATGCCTTTGAAACTAGTCTCTCATTAATGTAAACAAGTAAGTGACGAGTATCAATAAACCAACTACAAATAGTTTTTGAGATTCCAACTGGCCAGTTGAAAAGAGATTAAAAATCGAGGTGAATGCCTTTGAAACTAGTCTCTCATTAATATAAACAAGTAAGTGACGAGTATCAATAAACCAACTACAAATAGTTTTTGAGATTCCAACTGGCCAGTTGAAAAGAGATTAAAAATCGAGGTGAATGCCTTTGAAACTAGTCTCTCATTAATATAAACAAGTAAGTGACGAGTGTCAATAAACCAACTACAAATAGTTTTTGAGATTCCAACTGGCCAGTTGAAAAGAGATTAAAAATCGAGGTGAATGAATTTGAAACTAGTCTCTCATTATTGTAAACAAGTAAGTGACGAGTATCAATAAACCAGCTACAAATAGTTTTTGAGATTCCAACTGGCCAGTTGAAAAGAGATTAAAAATCGAGGTGAATGCCTTTGAAACTAGTCCCTCATTAATATAAACAAGTGACAAGTATCAATAAACCAACTACAAATAGTTTTTGAGATTCCAACTGGCCAGTTGAAAAGAGATTAAAAATCGAGGTGAATGCCTTTGAAACTAGTCTCTCATTAATATAAACAAGTAAGTGACGAGTATCAATAAACCAACTACAAATAGTTTTTGAGATTCCAACTGGCCAGTTGAAAAGAGATTAAAAATCGAGGTGAATGCCTTTGAAACTGGTCTCTCATTAATATAAACAAGTAAGTGACGAGTATCAATAAACCAGCTACAAATAGTTTTTGAGATTCCAACTGGCCAGTTGAAAAGAGATTAAAAATCGAGGTGAATGCCTTTGAAACCAGCCTCACATTAATGTAAACAAGTGACAAGTATCAATAACCCAACTACAAATAGTTTTTGAGATTCCAACTGGCCAGTTGAAAAGAGATTAAGAATCGAGGTGAATGCCTTTGAAACTAGTCTCTCATTAATATAAAAAAGTAAGTGACGAGTATCAATAAACCAACTTCAAATAGTTTTTGAGATTCCAACTGGCCAGTTGAAAAGAGATTAAAAATCGAGGTGAATGCCTTTGAAACTAGTCTCTCATTAATATAAACAAGTAAGTGACGAGTATCAATAAACCAACTACAAATAGTTTTTGAGATTCCAACTGGCCAGTTGAAAAGAGATTAAAAATCGAGGTGAATGCCTATGAAACTAGTCTCTCTTTAATGTAAACAAGTAAGTGTTGAGTATCAATAAACCAGCTACAAATAGTTTTTGAGATTCCAACTGGCCAGTTGAAAAGAGATTAAAAATCGAGGTGAATGCCTTTGAAACTAGTCTCTCATTAATGTAAACAAGTAAGTGACGAGTATCAATAAACCAACTACAAATAGTTTTTGAGATTCCAACTGGCCAGTTGAAAAGAGATTAAAAATCGAGGTGAATGCCTTTGAAACTAGTCTCTCATTAATGTAAACAAGTGACAAGTATCAATAAACCAACTACAAATAGTTTTTGAGATTCCAACTGGCCAGTTGAAAAGAGATTAAAAATCGAGGTGAATGCCTTTGAAACTAGTCTCTCATTAATGTAAACAAGTGACAAGTATCAATAAACCAACTACAAATAGTTTTTGAGATTCCAACTGGCCAGTTGAAAACAGATTAAAAATCGAGGTGAAGGCCTTTGAAACTAGTTTCTCATTAATGTAAACAAGTGACAAGTATCAATAAACCAACTACAAATAGTTTTCGAGATTCCAACTGGCCAGTTGAAAAGAGATTAAAAATCGAGGTGAATGCCTTTGAAACTAGTCTCTCATTAATGTAAACAAATGACAAGTATCAATAAACCAACTACAAATAGTTTTTGAGATTCCAACTGGCCAGTTGAAAAGAGATTAAAAATGGAGGTGAATGCCTTTGAAACTAGTCTCTCATTAATGTAAACAAGTAAGTGACGAGTATCAATAAACCAACTACAAATAGTTTTTGAGATTCCAACTGGCCAGTTGAAAAGAGATTAAAAATCGAGGTGAATGCCTTTGAAACTAGTCTCTCATTAATGTAAACAAGTGACAAGTATCAATAAACCAACTACAAATGGTTTTTGAGATTCCAACTGGCCAGTTGAAAAGAGATTAAAAATCGAGGTGAATGCCTTTGAAACTAGTCTCTCATTAATGTAGACAGGTGACAAGTATCAATAAACCAACTACAAATAGTTTTCGAGATTCCAACTGGCCAGTTGAAAAGAGATTAAAAATCGAGGTGAATGCCTTTGAAACTAGTCTTTCATTAATATAAACAAGTAAGTGACGAGTATCAATAAACCAACTACAAATAGTTTTTGAGATTCCAACTGGCCAGTTGAAAAGAGATTAAAAATCGAGGTGAATGCCTTTGAAACTAGTCTCTCATTAACCCTTTCACCGATATGGACGTCATATGACGTCCAACTTAAAATGCCCCAAACCGATATGGACGTGTATAGACGTCCTGCGCATACATGCATTTAATGCTCATTTAACGCCAATTATTTTAATCTTGCTGTTTTACAATAAATTTAAATTAGTTCTATAAGGAATCTAAACGTATTCTTAAAGGTTTCTTTTTTAATTGTACACCTCCAAACCTGGATAAACACCCAAGGGCACATCTGCAGATTCACACCAAATAATATTGGTTTCCTTGCGAACTTCTTTTTCGCAACACACTACACATTTTTGAAATGGTTACAAGTTTTTTGGGTGTGGGTGGTATACTTTAAGGAAAGTGTTTTCTCTAAAGTATGAGGGATGATGTGGTGAATTTTGCTACCCCCTAGTATAAAGAGGTCTCTGAGTATTATAATACTCAATTAGGTTACGAGCTCTTTATACGCACAAGTACAGTTAGATGAATGTCTTTTACAGCTCTGAAAATTACTAAACAACTGTGCATAGTTACATCCAGTGGTATAAAAATACCTTTTTTTTTACCATTTAACTGTTTTCCGTAAAGAGGGATAGCTGGTAATAGCTGATCCATATCACCCATATTTGACCCGCCATTTCCCCAAACAATGGAGTAGCTAACATGCCAGCTGTAGACCAGTACACGTCACTGTTACGTATGTCCTAAAGATCTCCTTCATAATCGTACAACAAATCTTCCAGATTTTCTACAGTAATATCAGAAGCCTGTACACATCATACCGAAGCTAATTTATTTGCTACATTACCGGGATAAGCCATGGTTAACATTGAAATTTAACAATTTCAAATGTGCCACACATTTAGCTCTTGATAGCTACAAGAAATCACTCTGAACACAGAGAGAGTATAAATAACTGAAATACAGAGCGAAAATGGCTGCATAAGGCTACTAGAAACCTTGGTTGAGAAACACTGTAATAACAGATGCTGACAGAGTTTTCATTCCAGTGTGTGAGTGTGAGAAGCAACATATTCTCATCATATTATCGCTTGGCATAGCATAAATAAACTAAACTTGAACCTGAGAAGTCGCTTGCGTAGCTATACATACATACTATGGCTCGTATACACACAAAACAAAATGATTCACATATTAGGCGCATTCGGCACAAAGAATGGCTTTTGCTACAGTGAAACAGAGTAGTGAAATTTCAACAATTTATTAATGTAGTCTCTACTTTATTGTTACTGTAGATTTATACTGCCTTTAATGAGTTTTAAACCAGTTTTTGTTTCGTTTAAATACCTTAATAAATACGGAAGATACGGAGTTGTATTTATGATGCATTTTTACAGCATTTAACAATTTAAATGTCCTGTTCTGTTTATTGTGTATCCCTTTCCGGCCCCTGAATGTTTTAAATGGCCATTGGCGAAGCGGTTAATATAAACAAGTAAGTGACGAGTATCAATAAACCAACTACAAACAGTTTTTGAGATTCCAACTGGCCAGTTGAAAAGAGATTAAAAATCGAGGTGAATGCCTTTGAAACTAGTCTCTCATTAATGTAAACAAGAGACAAGTATCAATAAACCAACTACAAATAGTTCTTGAGATTCCAACTGGCCAGTTGAAAAGAGATTAAAAATCGAGGTGAATGCCTTTGAAACTAGTCCCTCATTAATATAAACAAGTCAGTGACGAGTATCAATAAACCAACTACAAACAGTTTTTGAGATTCCAACTGGCCAGTTGAAAAGAGATTAAAAATCGAGGTGAATGCCTTTGAAACTAGTCTCTCATTAATGTAAACAAGTGACAAGTATCAATAACCCAACTACAAATAGTTTTTGAGATTCCAACTGGCCAGTTGAAAAGAGATTAAGAATCGAGGTGAATGCCTTTGAAACTAGTCTCTCATTAATATAAACAAGTAAGTGACGAGTATCAATAAACCAACTACAAATAGTTTTTGAGATTCCAACTGGCCAGTTGAAAAAGAGATTAAAAATGGAGGTAAATGCCTTTGAAACTAGTCTCTCATTAATATAAACAAGTGACAAGTATCAATAAACCAACTACAAATAGTTTTTGAGATTCCAACTGGCCAGTTGAAAAGAGATTAAAAATCGAGGTGAATGCCTTTGAAACTAGTCCCTCATTAATATAAACAAGTAAGTGACGAGTATCAATAAACCAACTACAAATAGTTTTTGAGATTCCAACTGGCCAGTTGAAAAGAGATTAAAAATCGAGGTGAATGCCTTTGAAACTAGTCTCTCATTAATATAAACAAGTAAGTGACGAGTATCAATAAACCAACTACAAATAGTTTTTGAGATTCCAACTGGCCAGTTGAAAAGAGATTAAAAATCGAGGTGAATGCCTTTGAAACTAGTCTCTCTTTAATGTAAACAAGTAAGTGACGAGTATCAATAAACCAGCTACAAATAGTTTTTGAGATTCCAACTGGCCAGTTGAAAAGAGATTAAAAATCGAGGTGAATGCCTTTGAAACTAGTCTCTCATTAATGTAAACAAGTGACAAGTATCAATAAACCAACTACAAATAGTTTTTGAGATTCCAACTGGCCAGTTGAAAAGAGATTAAAAATCGAGGTGAATGCCTTTGAAACTAGTCTCTCATTAATGTAAACAAGTGACAAGTATCAATAAACCAACTACAAATAGTTTTTGAGATTCCAACTGGCCAGTTGAAAAAGAGATTAAAAATGGAGGTAAATGCCTTTGAAACTAGTCTCTCATTAATATAAACAAGTAAGTGACGAGTATCAATAAACCAACTACAAATAGTTTTTGAGATTCCAACTGGCCAGTTGAAAAGAGATTAAAAATCGAGGTGAATGCCTTTGAAACTAGTCCCTCATTAATATAAACAAGTAAGTGACGAGTATCAATAAACCAACTACAAATAGTTTTTGAGATTCCAACTGGCCAGTTGAAAAGAGATTAAAAATCGAGGTGAATGCCTTTGAAACTAGTCTCTCATTAATATAAACAAGTAAGTGACGAGTATCAATAAACCAACTACAAATAGTTTTTGAGATTCCAACTGGCCAGTTGAAAAGAGATTAAAAATCGAGGTGAATGCCTTTGAAACTAGTCTCTCTTTAATGTAAACAAGTAAGTGACGAGTATCAATAAACCAGCTACAAATAGTTTTTGAGATTCCAACTGGCCAGTTGAAAAGAGATTAAAAATCGAGGTGAATGCCTTTGAAACTAGTCTCTCATTAATGTAAACAAGTGACAAGTATCAATAAACCAACTACAAATAGTTTTTGAGATTCCGACTGGCCAGTTGAAAAGAGATTAAAAATCGAGGTGAATGCCTTTGAAACTAGTCTCTCATTAATGTAAACAAGTGACAAGTATCAATAAACCAACTACAAATAGTTTTTGAGATTCCAACTGGCCAGTTGAAAACAGATTAAAAATCGAGGTGAATGCCTTTGAAACTAGTCTCTCATTAATGTAAACAAGTGACAAGTATCAATAAACCAACTACAAATAGTTTTTGAGATTCCAACTGGCCAGTTGAAATGAGATTAAAAATGGAGGTGAATGCCTTTGAAACTAGTCTCTCATTAATGTAAACAAGTAAGTGACGAGTATCAATAAACCAACTACAAATAGTTTTTGAGATTACAACTGGCCAGTTGAAAAGAGATTAAAAATCGAGGTGAATGACTTTGAAACTAGTCTCTCATTAACCCTTTCACCGATATGGACGTCATATGACGTCCAACTTAAAATGCCCCAAACCGATATGGACGTGTATAGACGTCCTGCGCATACATGCATTTAATGCTCATTTAACGCCAATTATTTTAATCTTGCTGTTTTACAATAAATTTAAATTAGTTCTATAAGGAATCTAAACGTATTCTTAAAGGTTTCTTTTTTAATTGTACACCTCCAAACCTGGATAAACACCCAAGGGCACATCTGCAGATTCACACCAAATAATATTGGTTTCCTTGCAAACTTCTTTTTCGCAACACACTACACATTTTTGAAATGGTTACAAGTTTTTGGGGTGTGGGTGGTATACTTTAAGGAAAGTGTTTTCTCTAAAGTATGAGGGATGATGTGGTGAATTTTGCTACCCCCTAGTATAAAGAGGTCTCTGAGTATTATAATACTCAATTAGGTTACGAGCTCCTTATACGCACAAGTACAGTTAGATGAATGTCTTTTACAGCTCTGAAAATTACTAAACAACTGTGCATAGTTACATCCAGTGGTATAAAAATACCTTTTTTTTTACCATTTAACTGTTTTCCGTAAAGAGGGATAGCTGGTAATAGCTGATCCGTATCACCCATATTTGACCCGCCATTTCCCCAAACAATGGAGTAGCTAACATGCCAGCTGTAGACCAGTACACGTCACTGTTACGTATGTCCTAAAGATCTCCTTCATAATCGTACAACAAATCTTCCAGATTTTCTACAGTAATATCAGAAGCCTGTACACATCATACCGAAGCTAATTTATTTGCTACATTACCGGGATAAGCCATGGTTAACATTGAAATTTAACAATTTCAAATGTGCCACACATTTAGCTCTTGATAGCTACAAGAAATCACTCTGAACACAGAGAGAGTATAAATAACTGAAATACAGAGCGAAAATGGCTGCATAAGGCTACTAGAAACCTTGGTTGAGAAACACTGTAATAACAGATGCTGACAGAGTTTTCATTCCAGTGTGTGAGTGTGAGAAGCAACATATTCTCATCATATTATCGCTTGGCATAGCATAAATAAACTAAACTTGAACCTGAGAAGTCGCTTGCGTAGCTATACATACATACTATGGCTCGTATACACACAAAACAAAATGATTCACATATTAGGCGCATTCGGCACAAAGAATGGCTTTTGCTACGGTGAAACAGAGTAGTGAAATTTCAACAATTTATTAATGTAGTCTCTACTTTATTGTTACTGTAGATTTATACTGCCTTTAATGAGTTTTAAACCAGTTTTTGTTTCGTTTAAATACCTTAATAAAAACGGAAGATACGGAGTTGTATTTATGATGCATTTTTACAGCATTTAACAATTTAAATGTGCTGTTCTGTTTATTGTCTCCCTTTCCGGCCTCTGAATGTTTTAAATGGCCATTGGCGAAGCGGTTAATATAAACAAGTAAGTGACGAGTATCAATAAACCAACTACAAACAGTTTTTGAGATTCCAACTGGCCAGTTGAAAAGAGATTAAAAATCGAGGTGAATGCCTTTGAAACTAGTCTCTCATTAATGTAAACAAGTGACAAGTATTAATAAACCAACTACAAATAGTTTTTGAGATTCCAACTGGCCAGTTGAAAAGAGATTAAAAATCGAGGTGAATGCCTTTGAAACTAGTTTCTCATTAATGTAAACAAGTGACAAGTATCACTAAACCAACTACAAATAGTTTTTGAGATTCCAACTGGCCAGTTGAAAAGAGATTAAACATCGAGGTGAATGCCTTTGAAACTAGTCTCTCATTAATATAAACAAGTAAGTGACGAGTATCAATAAACCAACTACAAATAGTTTTTGAGATTCCAACTGGCCAGTTGAAAAGAGATTAAAAATCGAGGTGAATGCCTTTGAAACTAGTCTCTCATTAATGTAAACAAGTGACAAGTATCAATAAACCAACTACAAATAGTTTTTGAGATTCCAACTGGCCAGTTGAAAAGAGATTAAAAATCGAGGTGAATGCCTTTGAAACTAGTCTCTCATTAATGTAAACAAGTGACAAGTATCAATAAACCAACTACAAATAGTTTTCGAGATTCCAAATGGCCAGTTGAAAAGAGATTAAAAATCGAGGTGAATGCCTTTGAAACTAGTCTTTCATTAATATAAACAAGTAAGTGACGAGTATCAATAAACCAACTACAAATAGTTTTTGAGATTCCAACTGGCCAGTTGAAAAGAGATTAAAAATCGAGGTGAATGCCTTTGCAACTAGTCTCTCATTAATGTATACAAGTAAGTGACGAGTATCAATAAACCAACTACAAATAGTTTTTGAGATTCCAACTGGCCAGTTGAAAAGAGATTAAAAATCGAGGTGAATGCCTTTGAAACTAGTCTCTCATTAATGTAAACAAGTAAGTGACGAGTATCAATAAACCAACTACAAATAGTTTTTGAGATTCCAACTGGCCAGTTGAAAAGAGATTAAAAATCGAGGTGAATGCCTTTGAAACTAGTCTCTCATTAATATAAACAAGTAAGTGACGAGTATCAATAAACCAACTACAAATAGTTTTTGAGATTCCAACTGGCCAGTTGAAAAGAGATTAAAAATCGAGGTGAATGCCTTTGAAACTAGTCTCTCATTAATATAAACAAGTAAGTGACGAGTGTCAATAAACCAACTACAAATAGTTTTTGAGATTCCAACTGGCCAGTTGAAAAGAGATTAAAAATCGAGGTGAATGCCTTTGAAACTAGTCTCTCATTAATGTAAACAAGTAAGTGACGAGTATCAATAAACCAGCTACAAATAGTTTTTGAGATTCCAACTGGCCAGTTGAAAAGAGATTAAAAATCGAAGTGAATGCCTTTGAAACTAGTCCCTCATTAATATAAACAAGTGACAAGTATCAATAAACCAACTACAAATAGTTTTTGAGATTCCAACTGGCCAGTTGAAAAGAGATTAAAAATCGAGGTGAATGCCTTTGAAACTAGTCTCTCATTAATATAAACAAGTAAGTGACGAGTATCAATAAACCAACTACAAATAGTTTTTGAGATTCCAACTGGCCAGTTGAAAAGAGATTAAAAATCGAGGTGAATGCCTTTGAAACTAGTCTCTCATTAATATAAACAAGTAAGTGACGAGTAACAATAAACCAGCTACAAATAGTTTTTGAGATTCCAACTGGCCAGTTGAAAAGAGATTAAAAATCGAGGTGAATGCCTTTGAAACCAGTCTCTCATTAATGTAAACAAGTGACAAGTATCAATAACCCAACTACAAATAGTTTTTGAGATTCCAACTGGCCAGTTGAAAAGAGATTAAGAATCGAGGTGAATGCCTTTGAAACTAGTCTCTCATTAATATAAACAAGTAAGTGACGAGTATCAATAAACCAACTACAAATAGTTTTTGAGATTCCAACTGGCCAGTTGAAAAAGAGATTAAAAATGGAGGTAAATGCCTTTGAAACTAGTCTCTCATTAATATAAACAAGTGACAAGTATCAATAAACCAACTACAAATAGTTTTTGAGATTCCAACTGGCCAGTTGAAAAGAGATTAAAAATCGAGGTGAATGCCTTTGAAACTAGTCTCTCATTAATCTAAACAAGTAAGTGACGAGTATCAATAAACCAACTACAAATAGTTTTTGAGATTCCAACTGGCCAGTTGAAAAGAGATTAAAAATCGAGGTGAATGCCTTTGAAACTAGTCTCTCATTAATATAAACAAGTAAGTGACGAGTATCAATAAACCAACTACAAATAGTTTTTGAGATTCCAACTGGCCAGTTGAAAAGAGATTAAAAATCGAGGTGAATGCCTTTGAAACTAGTCTCTCTTTAATGTAATCAAGTAAGTGTTGAGTATCAATAAACCAGCTACAAATAGTTTTTGAGATTCCAACTGGCCAGTTGAAAAGAGATTAAAAATCGAGGTGAATGCCTTTGAAACTAGTCTCTCATTAATGTAAACAAGTAAGTGACGAGTATCAATAAACCAACTACAAATAGTTTTTGAGATTCCAACTGGCCAGTTGAAAAGAGATTAAAAATCGAGGTGAATGCCTTTGAAACTAGTCTCTCATTAATGTAAACAAGTGACAAGTATCAATAAACCAACTACAAATAGTTTTTGAGATTCCAACTGGCCAGTTGAAAACAGATTCAAAATCGAGGTGAATGCCTTTGAAACTAGTTTCTCATTAATGTAAACAAGTGACAAGTATCAATAAACCAACTACAAATAGTTTTTGAGATTCCAACTGGCCAGTTGAAAAGAGATTAAAAATGGAGGTGAATGCCTTTGAAACTAGTCTCTCATTAATGTAAACAAGTAAGTGACGAGTATCAATAAACCAACTACAAATAGTTTTTGAGATTACAACTGGCCAGTTGAAAAGAGATTAAAAATGGAGGTGAATGCCTTTGAAACTAGTCTCTCATTAATGTAAACAAGTAAGTGACGAGTATCAATAAACCAACTACAAATAGTTTTTGAGATTCCAACTGGCCAGTTGAAAAGAGATTAAAAATCGAGGTGAATGCCTTTGAAACTAGTCTCTCATTAATGTAAACAAGTGACAAGTATCAATAAACCAACTACAAATAGTTTTTGAGATTCCAACTGGCCAGTTGAAAAGAGATTAAAAATCGAGGTGAATGCCTTTGAAACTAGTCTCTCATTAATGTAAACAAGTGACAAGTATCAATAAACCAACTACAAATAGTTTTCGAGATTCCAACTGGCCAGTTGAAAAGAGATTAAAAATCGAGGTGAATGCCTTTGAAACTAGTCTCTCATTAATGTAAACAAGTAAGTGACGAGTATCAATAAACCAACTACAAATAGTTTTTGAGATTCCAACTGGCCAGTTGAAAAGAGATTAAAAATCGAGGTGAATGCCTTTGAAACTAGTCTCTCATTAATATAAACAAGTAAGTGACGAGTATCAATAAACCAACTACAAATAGTTTTTGAGATTCCAACTGGCCAGTTGAAAAGAGATTAAAAATCGAGGTGAATGCCTTTGAAACTAGTCTCTCATTAATATAAACAAGTAAGTGACGAGTAACAATAAACCAGCTACAAATAGTTTTTGAGATTCCAACTGGCCAGTTGAAAAGAGATTAAAAATCGAGGTGAATGCCTTTGAAACCAGTCTCTCATTAATGTAAACAAGTGACAAGTATCAATAACCCAACTACAAATAGTTTTTGAGATTCCAACTGGCCAGTTGAAAAGAGATTAAGAATCGAGGTGAATGCCTTTGAAACTAGTCTCTCATTAATATAAACAAGTAAGTGACGAGTATCAATAAACCAACTACAAATAGTTTTTGAGATTCCAACTGGCCAGTTGAAAAAGAGATTAAAAATGGAGGTAAATGCCTTTGAAACTAGTCTCTCATTAATATAAACAAGTGACAAGTATCAATAAACCAACTACAAATAGTTTTTGAGATTCCAACTGGCCAGTTGAAAAGAGATTAAAAATCGAGGTGAATGCCTTTGAAACTAGTCTCTCATTAATCTAAACAAGTAAGTGACGAGTATCAATAAACCAACTACAAATAGTTTTTGAGATTCCAACTGGCCAGTTGAAAAGAGATTAAAAATCGAGGTGAATGCCTTTGAAACTAGTCTCTCATTAATATAAACAAGTAAGTGACGAGTATCAATAAACCAACTACAAATAGTTTTTGAGATTCCAACTGGCCAGTTGAAAAGAGATTAAAAATCGAGGTGAATGCCTTTGAAACTAGTCTCTCTTTAATGTAAACAAGTAAGTGTTGAGTATCAATAAACCAGCTACAAATAGTTTTTGAGATTCCAACTGGCCAGTTGAAAAGAGATTAAAAATCGAGGTGAATGCCTTTGAAACTAGTCTCTCATTAATGTAAACAAGTAAGTGACGAGTATCAATAAACCAACTACAAATAGTTTTTGAGATTCCAACTGGCCAGTTGAAAAGAGATTAAAAATCGAGGTGAATGCCTTTGAAACTAGTCTCTCATTAATGTAAACAAGTGACAAGTATCAATAAACCAACTACAAATAGTTTTTGAGATTCCAACTGGCCAGTTGAAAACAGATTCAAAATCGAGGTGAATGCCTTTGAAACTAGTTTCTCATTAATGTAAACAAGTGACAAGTATCAATAAACCAACTACAAATAGTTTTTGAGATTCCAACTGGCCAGTTGAAAAGAGATTAAAAATGGAGGTGAATGCCTTTGAAACTAGTCTCTCATTAATGTAAACAAGTAAGTGACGAGTATCAATAAACCAACTACAAATAGTTTTTGAGATTACAACTGGCCAGTTGAAAAGAGATTAAAAATGGAGGTGAATGCCTTTGAAACTAGTCTCTCATTAATGTAAACAAGTAAGTGACGAGTATCAATAAACCAACTACAAATAGTTTTTGAGATTCCAACTGGCCAGTTGAAAAGAGATTAAAAATCGAGGTGAATGCCTTTGAAACTAGTCTCTCATTAATGTAAACAAGTGACAAGTATCAATAAACCAACTACAAATAGTTTTTGAGATTCCAACTGGCCAGTTGAAAAGAGATTAAAAATCGAGGTGAATGCCTTTGAAACTAGTCTCTCATTAATGTAAACAAGTGACAAGTATCAATAAACCAACTACAAATAGTTTTCGAGATTCCAACTGGCCAGTTGAAAAGAGATTAAAAATCGAGGTGAATGCCTTTGAAACTAGTCTCTCATTAATGTAAACAAGTAAGTGACGAGTATCAATAAACCAACTACAAATAGTTTTTGAGATTCCAACTGGCCAGTTGAAAAGAGATTAAAAATCGAGGTGAATGCCTTTGAAACTAGTCTCTCATTAATATAAACAAGTAAGTGACGAGTATCAATAAACCAACTACAAATAGTTTTTGAGATTCCAACTGGCCAGTTGAAAAGAGATTAAAAATCGAGGTGAATGCCTTTGAAACTAGTCTCTCATTAATATAAACAAGTAAGTGACGAGTGTCAATAAACCAACTACAAATAGTTTTTGAGATTCCAACTGGCCAGTTGAAAAGAGATTAAAAATCGAGGTGAATGCCTTTGAAACTAGTCTCTCACTAATGTAAACAAGTAAGTGACGAGTATCAATAAACCAGCTACAAATAGTTTTTGAGATTCCAACTGGCCAGTTGAAAAGAGATTAAAAATCGAGGTGAATGCCTTTGAAACTAGTCCCTCATTAATATAAACAAGTGACAAGTATCAATAAACCAACTACAAATAGTTTTTGAGATTCCAACTGGCCAGTTGAAAAGAGATTAAAAATCGAGGTGAATGCCTTTGAAACTAGTCTCTCATTAATATAAACAAGTAAGTGACGAGTATCAATAAACCAACTACAAATAGTTTTTGAGATTCCAACTGGTCAGTTGAAAAGAGATTAAAAATCGAGGTGAATGCCTTTGAAACTAGTCTCTCATTAATATAAACAAGTAAGTGACGAGTATCAATAAACCAGCTACAAATAGTTTTTGAGATTCCAACTGGCCAGTTGAAAAGAGATTAAAAATCGAGGTGAATGCCTTTGAAACCAGCCTCTCATTAATGTAAACAAGTGACAAGTATCAATAACCCAACTACAAATAGTTTTTGAGATTCCAACTGGCCAGTTGAAAAGAGATTAAGAATCGAGGTGAATGCCTTTGAAACTAGTCTCTCATTAATATAAAAAAGTAAGTGACGAGTATCAATAAACCAACTACAAATAGTTTTTAAGATTCCAACTGGCCAGTTGAAAAAGAGATTAAAAATGGAGGTAAATGCCTTTGAAACTAGTCTCTCATTAATATAAACAAGTGACAAGTATCAATAAACCAACTACAAATAGTTTTTGAGATTCCAACTGGCCAGTTGAAAAGAGATTAAAAATCGAGATGAATGCCTTTGAAACTAGTCTCTCATTAATATAAACAAGTAAGTGACGAGTATCAATAAACCAGCTACAAATAGTTTTTGAGATTCCAACTGGCCAGTTGAAAAGAGATTAAAAATCGAGGTGAATGCCTTTGAAACTAGTCTCTCATTAATATAAACAAGTAAGTGACGAGTATCAATAAACCAACTACAAATAGTTTTTGAGATTCCAACTGGCCAGTTGAAAAGAGATTAAAAATCGAGGTGAATGCCTATGAAACTAGTCTCTCTTTAATGTAAACAAGTAAGTGTTGAGTATCAATAAACCAGCTACAAATAGTTTTTGAGATTCCAACTGGCCAGTTGAAAAGAGATTAAAAATCGAGGTGAATGCCTTTGAAACTAGTCTCTCATTAATGTAAACAAGTAAGTGACGAGTATCAATAAACCAACTACAAATAGTTTTTGAGATTCCAACTGGCCAGTTGAAAAGAGATTAAAAATCGAGGTGAATGCCTTTGAAACTAGTCTCTCATTAATGTAAACAAGTGACAAGTATCAATAAACCAACTACAAATAGTTTTTGAGATTCCAACTGGCCAGTTGAAAAGAGATTAAAAATGGAGGTGAATGCCTTTGAAACTAGTCTCTCATTAATGTAAACAAGTAAGTGACGAGTATCAATAAACCAACTACAAATAGTTTTTGAGATTACAACTGGCCAGTTGAAAAGAGATTAAAAATGGAGGTGAATGCCTTTGAAACTAGTCTCTCATTAATGTAAACAAGTAAGTGACGAGTATCAATAAACCAACTACAAATAGTTTTTGAGATTCCAACTGGCCAGTTGAAAAGAGATTAAAAATCGAGGTGAATGCCTTTGAAACTAGTCTCTCATTAATGTAAACAAGTTACAAGTATCAATAAACCAACTACAAATAGTTTTTGAGATTCCAACTGGCCAGTTGAAAAGAGATTAAAAATCGAGGTGAATGCCTTTGAAACTAGTCTCTCATTAATGTAAACAAGTGACAAGTATCAATAAACCAACTACAAATAGTTTTCGAGATTCCAACTGGCCAGTTGAAAAGAGATTAAAAATCGAGGTGAATGCCTTTGAAACTAGTCTTTCATTAATATAAACAAGTAAGTGACGAGTATCAATAAACCAACTACAAATAGTTTTTGAGATTCCAACTGGCCAGTTGAAAAGAGATTAAAAATCGAGGTGAATGCCTTTGAATCTAGTCTCTCATTAAGCCTTTCACCGATATGGACGTCATATGACGTCCAAGTTAAAATGCCCCAAACCGATATGGACGTGTATAGACGTCCTGCGCATACATGCATTTAATGCTCATTTAACGCCAATTATTTTAATCTTGCTGTTTTACAATAAATTTAAATTAGTTCTATAAGGAATCTAAACGTATTCTTAAAGGTTTCTTTTTTAATTGTACACCTCCAAACCTGGATAAACACCCAAGGGCACATCTGCAGATTCACACCAAATAATATTGGTTTCCTTGCAAACTTCTTTTTCGCAACACACTACACATTTTTGAAATGGTTACAAGTTTTTTGGGTGTGGGTGGTATACTTTTAGGAAAGTGTTTTCTCTAAAGTATAAGGGATGATGTGGTGAATTTTGCTACCCCCTAGTATAAAGAGGTCTCTGAGTATTATAATACTCAATTAGGTTACGAGCTCTTTATACGCACAAGTACAGTTAGATGAATGTCTTTTACAGCTCTGAAAATTACTAAACAACTGTGCATAGTTACATCCAGTGGTATAAAAATACCTTTTTTTTACCATTTAACTGTTTTCCGTAAAGAGGGATAGCTGGTAATAGCTGATCCGTATCACCCATATTTGACCCGCCATTTCCCCAAACAATGGAGTAGCTAACATGCCAGCTGTAGACCAGTACACGTCACTGTTACGTATGTCCTAAAGATCTCCTTCATAATCGTACAACAAATCTTCCAGATTTTCTACAGTAATATCAGAAGCCTGTACACATCATACCGAAGCTAATTTATTTGCTACATTACCGGGATAAGCCATGGTTAACATTGAAATTTAACAATTTCAAATGTGCCACACATTTAGCTCTTGATAGCTACAAGAAATCACTCTGAACACAGAGAGAGTATAAATAACTGAAATACAGAGCGAAAATGGCTGCATAAGGCTACTAGAAACCTTGGTTGAGAAACACTGTAATAACAGATGCTGACAGAGTTTTCATTCCAGTGTGTGAGTGTGAGAAGCAACATATTCTCATCATATTATCGCTTGGCATAGCATAAATAAACTAAACTTGAACCTGAGAAGTCGCTTGCGTAGCTATACATACATACTATGGCTCGTATACACACAAAACAAAATGATTCACATATTAGGCGCATTCGGCACAAAGAATGGCTATTGCTACAGTGAAACAAAGTAATGAAATTTCAACAATTTATTAATGTAGCCTCTACTTTATTGTTACTGTAGATTTATACTGCCTTTAATGAGTTTTAAACCAGTTTTTGTTTCGTTTAAATACCTTAATAAATACGGAAGATACGGAGTTGTATTTATGATGCATTTTTACAGCATTTAACAATTTAAATGTCCTGTTCTGTTTATTGTGTATCCCTTTCCGGTCCCTGAATGTTTTAAATGGCCATTGGCGAAGCGGTTAATATAAACAAGTAAGTGACGAGTATCAATAAACCAACTACAAACAGTTTTTGAGATTCCAACTGGCCAGTTGAAAAGAGATTAAAAATTGAGGTGAATGCCTTTGAAACTAGTCTCTCATTAATGTAAACAAGTAAGTGACGAGTATCAATAAACCAACTACAAATAGTTTTTGAGATTCCAACTGGCCAGTTGAAAAGAGATTAAAAATCGAGGTGAATGCCTTTGAAACTAGTCTCTCATTAATATAAACAAGTGACAAGTATCAATAAACCAACTACAAATAGTTTTTGAGATTCCAACTGGCCAGTTGAAAAGAGATTAGAAATCGAGGTGAATGCCTTTGAAACTAGTCTCTCATTAATATAAACAAGTGACGAGTATCAATAAACCAACTACAAATAGTTTTTGAGATTCCAACTGGCCAGTTGAAAAGAGATTAGAAATCGAGGTGAATGCCTTTGAAACTAGTCTCTCATTAATATAAACAAGTGACGAGTATCAATAAACCAACTACAATTAGTTTTTGAGATTCCAACTGGCCAGTTGAAAAGAGATTAAAAATCGAGGTGAATGCCTTTGAAACTAGTCTCTCATTAATATAAACATGTGACAAGTATCAATAAACCAACTACAAATAGTTTTTGAGATTCCAACTGGCCAGTTGAAAAGAGATTAAAAATCGAGGTGAATGCCTTTGAAACTAGTCTCTCATTAATATAAACAAGTGACAAGTATCAATAAACCAACTACAAATAGTTTTTGAGATTCCAACTGGCCAGTTGAAAAAAGATTAAAAATTGAGGTGAATGCCTTTGAAACTAGTCTCTCATTAATGTAAACAAGTAAGTGACGAGTATCAATAAACCAACTACAAATAGTTTTTGAGATTCCAACTGGCCAGTTGAAAAGAGATTAAAATTCGAGGTGAATGCCTTTGAAACTAGTCTCTCATTAATATAAACAAGTGACAAGTATCAATAAACCAACTACAAATAGTTTTTGAGATTCAAACTGGCCAGTTGAAAAGAGATTAAAAATCGAGGTGAATGCCTTTGAAACTAGTCTCTCATTAATGTAAACAAGTAAGTGACAAGTATCAAAAAACCAACTACAAATAGTTTTTGAGATTCCAACTGGCCAGTTGAAAAGAGATTAAAAATCGAGGTGAATGCCTTTGAAACTAGTCTCTCATTAATGTAAACAAGTAAGTGACGAGTATCAATAAACCAACTAAAAATAGTTTTTGAGATTCCAACTGGCCAGTTCAAAAGCGATTAAAAATCGAGGTGAATGCCTTTGAAACTAGTCTCTCATTAATATAAACAAGTAAGTGACGAGTATCAATAAACCAACTACAAATAGTTTTTGAGATTCCAACTGGCCAGTTGAAAAGAGATTAAAAATCGAGGTGAATGCCTTTGAAACTAGTCTCTCATTAATGTAAACAAGTGACAAGTATCAATAAACCAACTACAAATAGTTTTTGAGATTCCAACTGGCCAGTTGAAAAGAGATTAAAAATCGAGGTGAATGCCTTTGAAACTAGTCTCTCATTAATATAAACAAGTAAGTGACGAGTATCAATAAACCAACTACAAATAGTTTTTAAGATTCCAACTGGCCAGTTGAAAAGAGATTAAAAATCGAGGTGAATGTCTTTGAAACTAGTCTCTCATTAATGTAAACAAGTGACAAGTATCAATAAACCAACTACAAATAGTTTTTGAGATTCCAACTGGCCAGTTGAAAAGAGATTAAAAATCGAGGTGAATGTCTTTGAAACTAGTCTCTCATTAATATAAACAAGTGACAAGTATCAATAAACCAACTACAAATAGTTTTTGAGATTCCAACAGGCCAGTTGAAAAGAGATTAAAAATCGAGGTGAATGCCTTTGAAACTAGTCTCTCATTAATATAAACAAGTGACAAGTATCAATAAACCAACTACAAATAGTTTTTGAGATTCCAACTGGCCAGTTGAAAAGAGATTAAAAATCGAGGTGAATGCCTTTGAAACTAGTCTCTCATTAATATAAACAAGTAAGTGGCGGGTATCAATAAACCAACTACAAATAGTTTTTGAGATTCCAACAGGCCAGTTGAAAAGAGATTAAAAATCGAGGTGAATGCCTTTGAAACTAGTCTCTCATTAATTTAACAAGTGACAAGTATCAATAAACCAACTACAAATAGTTTTTGAGATTCCAACTGGCCAGTTGAAAAGAGATTAAAAATCGAGGTGAATGCCTTTGAAACTAGTCTCTCATTAATATAAACAAGTAAGTGACAAGTATTAATAAACCAACTACAAATAGTTTTTGAGATTCCAACTGGCCAGTTGAAAAGAGATTAAAAATCGAGGTGAATGCCTTTGAAACTAGTCTCTCATTAATGTAAACAAGTGACAAGTATCAATAAACCAACTACAAATAGTTTTTGAGATTCCAACTGGCCAGTTGAAAAGAGATTAAAAATCGAGGTGAATGCCTTTGAAACTAGTCTCTCATTAATATAAACAAGTGACAAGTATCAATAAACCAACTACAAATAGTTTTTGAGATTCAAACTGGCCAGTTGAAAAGAGATTAAAAATCGAGATGAATGCCTTTGAAACTAGTCTCTCATTAATATAAACAAGTGACAAGTATCAATAAACCAACTACAAATAGTTTTTGAGATTCCAACTGGTCAGTTGAAAAGAGATTAAAAATCGAGGTGAATGCCTTTGAAACTAGTCTCTCATTAATGTAAACAAGTGACAAGTATCAATAAACCAACTACAAATAGTTTTTGAGATTCAAACTGGCCAGTTGAAAAGAGATTAAAAATCGAGGTGAATGCCTTTGAAACTAGTCTCTCATTAATGTAAACAAGTAAGTGACAAGTATCAATAAACCAACTACAAATAGTTTTTGAGATTCCAACTGGCCAGTTCAAAAGCGATTAAAAATCGAGGTGAATGCCTTTGAAACTAGTCTCTCATTAATATAAACAATTAAGTGACGAGTATCAATAAACCAACTACAAATAGTTTTTGAGATTCCAACTGGCCAGTTGAAAAGAGATCAAAAATCGAGGTGAATGCCTTTGAAACTAGTCTCTCATTAATGTAAACAAGTGACAAGTATCAATAAACCAACTACAAATAGTTTTTGAGATTCCAACTGGCCAGTTGAAAAGAGATTAAAAATCGAGGTGAATGCCTTTGAAACTAGTCTCTCATTAATATAAACAAGTAAGTGACGAGTATCAATAAACCAACTACAAATACTTTTTGAGATTCCAACTGGCCAGTTGAAAAGAGATTAAAAATCGAGGTGAATGTCTTTGAAACTAGTCTCTCATTAATGTAAACAAGTGACAAGTATCAATAAACCAACTACAAATAGTTTTTGAGATTCCAACTGGCCAGTTGAAAAGAGATTAAAAATCGAGGTGAATGCCTTTGAAACTAGTCTCTCATTAATATAAACAAGTGACAAGTATCAATAAACCAACTACAAATAGTTTTTGAGATTCCAACTGGCCAGTTGAAAAGAGATTAAAAATCGAGGTGAATGCCTTTGAAACTAGTCTCTCATTAATATAAACAAGTAAGTGACAAGTATTAATAAACCAACTACAAATAGTTTTTGAGATTCCAACTGGCCAGTTGAAAAGAGATTAAAAATCGAGGTGAATGCCTTTGAAACTAGTCTCTCATTAATATAAACAAGTGACAAGTATCAATAAACCAACTACAAATAGTTTTTGAGATTCAAACTGGCCAGTTGAAAAGAGATTAAAAATCGAGATGAATGCCTTTGAAACTAGTCTCTCATTAATATAAACAAGTGACAAGTATCAATAAACCAACTACAAATAGTTTTTGAGATTCCAACTGGTCAGTTGAAAAGAGATTAAAAATCGAGGTGAATGCCTTTGAAACTAGTCTCTCATTAATGTAAACAAGTAAGTGACAAGTATCAATAAACCAACTACAAATAGTTTTTGAGATTCCAACTGGCCAGTTGAAAAGAGATTAAAAATCGAGGTCAAAGCCTTTGAAACCAGTCTCTCATTAATGTAAACAAGTGACTAGTATCAATAAACCAACTACAAAAAGTTTTTGAGATTCCAACTGGCAAGTTCAAAAGCGATTAAAAATCGAGGTGAATGCCTTTGAAACTAGTCTCTCATTAATGTAAACAAGTAAGTGACTAGTATCAATAAACCAACTACAAATAGTTTTTGAGATTCCAACTGGCCAGTTGAAAAGAGATCAAAAATCGAGGTGAATGCCTTTGAAACTAGTCTCTCATTAATATAAACAAGTGACAAGTATCAATAAACCAACTACAAATAGTTTTTGAGATTCCAACTGGCCAGTTCAAAAGCGATTAAAAATCGAGGTGAATGCCTTTGAAACTAGTCTCTCATTAATGTAAACAAGTGACAAGTATTAATAAACCAACTACAAATACTTTTTGAGATTCCAACTGGCCAGTTGAAAAGAGATTAAAAATCGAGGTGAATGCGTTTGAAACTAGTTTCTCATTAATGTAAACAAGTGACAAGTATCACTAAACCAACTACAAATAGTTTTTGAGATTCCAACTGGCCAGTTGAAAAGAGATTAGAAATCGAGGTGAATGCCTTTGAAACTAGTCTCTCATTAATATAAACAAGTAAGTGACGAGTATCAATAAACCAACTACAAATAGTTTTTGAGATTCCAACTGGCCAGTTGAAAAGAGATTAAAAATCGAGGTGAATGCCTTTGAAACTAGTCTCTCATTAATATAAACAAGTAAGTGACAAGTATCAATAAACCAACTATAAATAGTTTTTGAGATTCCAACTGGCCAGTTGAAAAGAGATTAAAAATCGAGGTGAATGCCTTTGAAACTAATCTCTCGTTAATATAAACAAGTAAGTGACGAGTATCAATAAACCAACTACAAATAGTTTTTGAGATTCCAACTGGCCAGTTGAAAAGAGATTAAAAATCGAGGTGTATGCCTTTGAAACTAGTCTCTCATTAATGTAAACAAGTGACAAGTATCAATAAACCAACTACAAATAGTTTTTGAGATTCCAAAAGGCCAGTTGAAAAGAGATTAAAAATGGAGGTGAATGCCTTTGAAACTAGTCTCTCATTAATATAAACAAGTAAGTGACGAGTATCAATAAACCAAATACAAATAGTTTTTGAGATTCCAACTGGCCAGTTGAAAAGAGATTAAAAATCGAGGTGAATGCCTTTGAAACTAGTCTCACATTAATATAAACAAGTGACGAGTATCAATAAACCAACTACAAATAGTTTTTGAGATTCCAACTGGCCAGTTGAAAAGAGATTAAAAATCGAGGTGAATGCCTTTGAAACTAGTCTCTCATTAATGTAAACAAGTAAGTGACAAGTACCAATAAACCAACTACAAATAGTTTTTGAGATTCCAACTGGCCAGTTGAAAAGAGATTAAAAATTGAGGTGAATGCCTTTTAAACTAGTCTCTCATTAATGTAAACAAGTAAGTGACGAGTATCAATAAACCAACTACAAATAGTTTTTGAGATTCCAACTGGCCAGTTGAAAAGAGATTAAAAATCGAGGTGAATGCCTTTGAAACTAGTCTCTCATTAATATAAACAAGTGACAAGTATCAATAAACCAACTACAAATAATTTTTGAGATTCCAACTGGCCAGTTGAAAAGAGATTAGAAATCGAGGTGAATGCCTTTGAAACTAGTCTCTCATTAATATAAACAAGTGACAAGTATCAATAAACCAACTACAATTAGTTTTTGAGATTCCAACTGGCCAGTTGAAAAGAGATTAAAAATTGAGGTGAATGCCTTTGAAACTAGTCTCTCATTAATATAAACATGTGACAAGTATCAATAAACCAACTACAAATAGTTTTTGAGATTCCAAATGGCCAGTTGAAAAGAGATTAAAAATCGAGGTGAATGCCTTTGAAACTAGTCCCTCATTAATATAAACAAGTGACAAGTATCAATAAACCAACTACAAATAGTTTTTGAGATTCCAACTGGCCAGTTGAAAAGAGATTAAAAATCGAGGTGAATGCCTTTGAAACTAGTCTCTCATTAATGTAAACAAGTGACAAGTATCAATAAACCAACTACAAATAGTTTTTGAGATTCCAACTGGCCAGTTGAAAAGAGATTAAACATCGAGGTGAATGCCTTTGAAACTAGTCTCTCATTAATATAAACAAGTGACAAGTATCAATAAACCAACTACAAATAGTTTTTGAGATTCCAACTGGCCAGTTGAAAAGAGATTAAAAATCGAGGTGAATGCCTTTGAAACTAGTCTCTCATTAATATAAACAAGTGACGAGTATCAATAAACCAACTACAAATAGTTTTTGAGATTCCAACTGGCCAGTTGAAAAGAGATTAAAAATCGAGGTGAATGCCTTTGAAACTAGTCTCTCATGAATATAAACAAGCGACAAGTATCAATAAACCAACTACAAATAGCTTTTGAGATTCCAACATGCCAGTTGAAAAGAGATTAAACATTGAGGTGAATGCCTTTGAAACTAGTCTCTCATTACTATAAACAAGTAAGTGGCGGGTATCAATAAACCAACTACAAATAGTTTTTGAGATTCCAATTGGCCAGTTGAAAAGAGATTAAAAATCGAGGTGAATGCCTTTGAAACTAGTCTCTCATTAATGTAAACAAGTGACAAGTATCAATAAACCAACTACAAATAGTTTTTGAGATTCCAACTGGCCAGTTGAAAAGAGATTAAAAATCGAGGTGAATGCCTTTGAAACTAGTCCCTCATTAATATAAACAAGTATGTGACAAGTATCAATAAACCAACTACAAATAGTTTTTGAGATTCCAACTGGCCAGTTGAAAAGAGATTAAAAATCGAGGTGAATGCCTTTGAAACTAGTCTCTCATTAATGTAAACAAGTAAGTGACAAGTATCAATAAACCAACTTTAATAGTTGTTGAGATTCCAACTGGCCAGTTGAAAAGAGATTAAAAATCGAGGTGAATGCCTTTGAAACTAGTCTCTCATTAATGTAAACAAGTAAGTGGCGAGTATCAATAAACCAACTACAAATAGTTTTTGAGATTCCAACTGGCCAGTTGAAAAGAGATTAAATATCGAGGTGAATGCCTTTGAAACTAGTCTCTCATTAATGTAAACAAGTAAGTGACGAGTATCAATAAACCAACTACAAATAGTTTTTGAGATTCCAACTGGCCAGTTGAAAAGAGATCAAAAATCGAGGTGAATGCCTTTGAAACTAGTCTCTCATTAATGTAAACAAGTGACAAGTATCAATAAACCAACTACAAATAGTTTTTGAGATTCCAACTGGCCAGTTGAAAAGAGATTAAAAATCGAGGTGAATGCCTTTGAAACTAGTCTCTCATTAATATAAACAAGTAAGTGACGAGTATCAATAAACCAACTACAAATAGTTTTTGAGATTCCAACTGGCCAGTTGAAAAGAGATTAAAAATCGAGGTGAATGTCTTTGAAACTAGTCTCTCATTAATGTAAACAAGTGACAAGTAACAATAAACCAACTTCAAATAGTTTTTGAGATTCCAACTGGCCAGTTGAAAAGAGATTAAAAATCGAGGTGAATGCCTTTGAAACTAGTCTCTCATGAATATAAACAAGTGACAAGTATCAATAAACCAACTACAAATAGCTTTTGAGATTCCAACTGGCCAGTTGAAAAGAGATTAAACATCGAGGTGAATGCCTTTGAAACTAGTCTCTCATTACTATAAACAAGTAAGTGGCGGGTATCAATAAACCAACTACAAATAGTTTTTGAGATTCCAATTGGCCAGTTGAAAAGAGATTAAAAATCGAGGTGAATGCCTTTGAAACTAGTCTCTCATTAATGTAAACAAGTGACAAGTATCAATAAACCAACTACAAATAGTTTTAGAGATTCCAACTGGCCAGTTGAAAAGAGATTAAAAATCGAGGTGAATGCCTTTGAAACTAGTCCCTCATTAATATAAACAAGTATGTGACAAGTATCAATAAACCAACTACAAATAGTTTTTGAGATTCCAACTGGCCAGTTGAAAAGAGATTAAAAATCGAGGTGAATGCCTTTGAAACTAGTCTCTCATTAATGTAAACAAGTAAGTGACAAGTATCAATAAACCAACTTTAATAGTTTTTGAGATTCCAACTGGCCAGTTGAAAAGAGATTAAAAATCGAGGTGAATGCCTTTGAAACTAGTCTCTCATTAATGTAAACAAGTAAGTGGCGAGTATCAATAAACCAACTACAAATAGTTTTTGAGATTCCAACTGGCCAGTTGAAAAGAGATTAAATATCGAGGTGAATGCCTTTGAAACTAGTCTCTCATTAATGTAAACAAGTAAGTGACGAGTATCAATAAACCAACTACAAATAGTTTTTGAGATTCCAACTGGCCAGTTGAAAAGAGATCAAAAATCGAGGTGAATGCCTTTGAAACTAGTCTCTCATTAATGTAAACAAGTGACAAGTATCAATAAACCAACTACAAAAAGTTTTTGAGATTCCAACTGGCCAGTTGAAAAGAGATTAAAAATCGAGGTGAATGCCTTTGAAACTAGTCTCTCATTAATATAAACAAGTAAGTGACGAGTATCAATAAACCAACTACAAATAGTTTTTGAGATTCCAACTGGCCAGTTGAAAAGAGATTAAAAATCGAGGTGAATGTCTTTGAAACTAGTCTCTCATTAATGTAAACAAGTGACAAGTAACAATAAACCAACTACAAATAGTTTTTGAGATTCCAACTGGCCAGTTGAAAAGAGATTAAAAATCGAGGTGAATGCCTTTGAAACTAGTCTCTCATGAATATAAACAAGTGACAAGTATCAATAAACCAACTACAAATAGCTTTTGAGATTCCAACTGGCCAGTTGAAAAGAGATTAAACATCGAGGTGAATGCCTTTGAAACTAGTCTCTCATTACTATAAACAAGTAAGTGGCGGGTATCAATAAACCAACTACAAATAGTTTTTGAGATTCCAATTGGCCAGTTGAAAAGAGATTAAAAATCGAGGTGAATGCCTTTGAAACTAGTCTCTCATTAATGTAAACAAGTGACAAGTATCAATAAACCAACTACAAATAGTTTTTGAGATTCCAACTGGCCAGTTGAAAAGAGATTAAAAATCGAGGTGAATGCCTTTGAAACTAGTCCCTCATTAATATATACAAGTATGTGACAAGTATCAATAAACCAACTACAAATAGTTATTGAGATTCCAACTGGCCAGTTGAAAAGAGATTAAAAATCGAGGTGAATGCCTTTGAAACTAGTCCCTCATTAATGTAAACAAGTAAGTGGCGAGTATCAATAAACCAACTACAAATAGTTTTTGAGATTCCAACTGGCCAGTTGAAAAGGGATTAAATATCGAGGTGAATGCCTTTGAAACTAGTCTCTCATTAATGTAAACAAGTGACAAGTATCAATAAACCAACTACAAATAGTTTTTGAGATTCCAACTGGCCAGTTGAAAAGAGATTAAAAATCGAGGTGAATGTCTTTGAAACTAGTCTCTCATTAATGTAAACAAGTGACAAGTATCAATAAACCAACTACAAATAGTTTTTGAGATTCCAACTGGCCAGTTGAGAAGAGATTAAAAATCGAGGTGAATGCCTTTGAAACTAGTCTCTCATTAATGTAAACAAGTGACAAGTATCAATAAACCAAATACAAATAGTTTTTGAGATTCCAACTGGCCAGTTGAAAAGAGATTAATAATCGAGGTGAATGCCTTTGAAACTAGTCTCTCATTAATGTAAACAAGTGACAAGTATCAATAAACCAACTATAAATAGTTTTTGAGATTCCAACTGGCCAGTTGGAAAGAGATTAAAAATGGAGGTGAATGCCTTTGAAACTAGTCTCTCATTAATATAAACAAGTGACGAGTATCAATAAACCAACTACAAATAGTTTTTGAGATTCCAACTGGCCAGCTGAAAAGAGATTAAAAATCGAGGTGAATGCCTTTGAAACTAGTCTCTCATTAATGTAAACAAGTGACGAGTATTAATAAACCAACTACAAATAGTTTTTGAGATTCCAACTGGCCAGTTGAAAAGAGATTAAAAATCGAGGTGAATGCCTTTGAAACTAGTCTCTCATTAATATAAACAAGTAAGTGACGAGTATCAATAAACCAACTACAAATAGTTTTTGAGATTCCAACTGGCCAGTTGAAAAGAGATTAAAAATCGAGGTGAATGCCTTTGAAACTAGTCTCTCATTAATATAAACAAGTAAGTGACGAGTATTAATAAACCAACTACAAATAGTTTTTGAGATTCCAACAGGCCAATGTAAAAGAGATTAAAAATCGAGGTGAATGCCTTTGAAACTAGTCTCTCATTAATGTAAACAAGTGACGAGTATCAATAAACCAACTACAAATAGTTTTGGATTCCAACTGGCCAGTTGAAAAGAGATTAAAAATCGAGGTGAATGCCTTTGAAACTAGTCTCTCATTAATATAAACAAGTAGTGACAAGTATCAATAAACCAACTACAAATAGTTTTTGAGATTCCAACTGGCCAGTTGAAAAGAGATTAAAAATCGAGGTGAATGCCTTTGAAACTAATCTCTCATTAATATAAACAAGTAAGTGACGAGTATCAATAAACCAACTACAAATAGTTTTTGAGATTCCAACTGGCCAGTTGAAAAGAGATTAAAAATCGAGGTGAATGCCTTTGAAACTAGTCTCTCATTAATGTAAACATGTGACAAGTATCAATAAACCAACTACAAATAGTTTTTGAGATTCCAAAAGGCCAGTTGAAAAGAGATTAAAAATCGAGGTGAATGCCTTTGAAACTAATCTCTCATTAATATAAACAAGTAAGTGACAAGTATCAATAAACCAACTACAAATAGTTTTTGAGATTCCAACTGGCCAGTTGAAAAGAGATTAAAAATCGAGGTGAATGCCTTTGAAACTAGTCTCTCATTAATGTAAACAAGTGACAAGTATCAATAAACCAACTACAAATAGTTTTTGAGATTCCAAAAGGCCAGTTGAAAAGAGATTAAAAATGGAGGTGAATGCCTTTGAAACTAGTTTCTCATTAATGTAAACAAGTGACAAGTATCAATAAACCAACTATAAATAGTTTTTGAGATTCCAACTGGCCAGTTGAAAAGAGATTAAAAATGGAGGTGAATGCCTTTGAAACTAGTCTCTCATTAATATAAACAAGTGACAAGTATCAATAAACCAACTACAAATAGTTTTTGAGATTCCAACTGGCCAGTTGAAAAGAGATTAAAAATCGAGGTGAATGCCTTTGAAACTAATCTCTCATTAATATAAACAAGTAAGTGACGAGTATCAGTAAACCAACTACAAATAGTTTTTGACATTCCAACTGGCCAGTTGAAAAGAGATTAAAAATCGAGGTGAATGCCTTTGAAACTAGTCTCTCATTAATGTAAACAAGTGACAACTATCAATAAACCAACTACAAATTGTTTTTGAGATTCCAACTGGCCAGTTGAAAAGAGATTAGAAATCGAGGTGAATGCCTTTGAAACTAGTCTCTCATTAATATAAACAAGTGACGAGTATCAATAAACCAACTACAATTAGTTTTTGAGATTCCAACTGGCCAGTTGAAAAGAGATTAAAAATCGAGGTGAATGCCTTTGCAACTAGTCTCTCGTTAATATAAACAAGTGACAAGTATCAATAAACCAACTACAAATAGTTTTTGAGATTCCAACTGGCCAGTTCAAAAGCGATTAAAAATGGAGGTGCATGCCTTTGAAACTAGTCTCTCATTAATGTAAACAAGTAAGTGACGAGTATCAATAAACCAACTACAAATAGTTTTTGAGATTCCAACTGGCCAGTTGAAAAGAGATTAAAAATCGAGGTGAATGCCTTTGAAACTAGTCTCTCATTAATGTAAACAAGTGACAAGTATCAATAAACCAACTACAAATAGTTTTTCAGATTCCAACTGGCCAGTTGAAAAGAGATTAAAAATCGAGGCGAATGCCTTTGAAACTAGTCTCTCATTAATGTAAACACGTAAGTGACGAGTATCAATAAACCAATTACAAATAGTTTTTGAGATTCCAACTGGCCAGTTGGAAAGAGATTGAAAATGGAGGTGAATGCCTTTGAAACTAGTCTCTCATTAATGTAAACAAGTGAAAAGTATCAATAAACCAACTACAAATAGTTTTTCAGATTCCAACTGGCCAGTTGAAAAGAGATTAAAAATTGAGGTGAATGCCTTTGAAACTAGTCTCTTATTAATATAAACAAGTGACAAGTATCAATAAACCAACTACAAATAGTTTTTGAGATTCCAACTGGCCAGTTGAAAAGAGATTAAAAATCGAGGTGAATGCCTTTGAAACTAGTCTCTCATTAATATAAACAAGTGACAAGTATCAATAAACCAACTACAAATAGTTTTTGAGATTCCAACTGGCCAGTTGAAAAGAGATTAAAAATCGAGGTGAATGCCTTTGAAACTAGTCTCTCATTAATATAAACAAGTATGTGACGAGTATTAATAAACCAACTACAAATAGTTTTTGAGATTCCAACTGGCCAGTTGAAAAGAGATTAAAAATCGAGGTGAATGCCTCTGAAATTAGTCTCTCATTAATATAAACAAGTAAGTGACGAGTATCAATAAACCAACTACAAATAGTTCTTGAGATTCCAACTGGCCAGTTGAAAAGAGATTAAAAATCGAGGTGAATGCCTTTGAAACTAGTTTCTCATTAATATAAACAAATAAGTGACGAGTATTAATAAACCAACTACAAATAGTTTTTCAGATCCCAATTGGCCAGTTGAAAAGAGATTAAAAATCAAGGTGAATGCCTTTGAAACTAGTCTCTCATTAATATAAACAAGTAAGTGACGAGTATCAATAAACTAACTACAAATAATTTTTGAGATTCCAACTGGCCAGTTGAAAAGAGATTAAAAATCGAGGTGAATGCCTTTGAAACTAGTCTCTCATTAATATAAACAAGTGACGAGTATCAATAAAACAACTACAAATAGTTTTTGAGATTCCAACTGGCCAGTTGAAAAGGGATTAAATATCGAGGTGAATGCCTTTGAAACTAGTCTCTCATTAATGTAAACAAGTGACAAGTATCAATAAACCAACTACAAATAGTTTTTGAGATTCCAACTGGCCAGTTGAAAAGAGATTAAAAATCGAGGTGAATGTCTTTGAAACTAGTCTCTCATTAATGTAAACAAGTGACAAGTATCAATAAACCAACTACAAATAGTTTTTGAGATTCCAACTGGCCAGTTGAAAAGAGATTAAAAATCGAGGTGAATGCCTTTGAAACTAGTCTCTCATTAATGTAAACAAGTGACAAGTATCAATAAACCAAATACAAATAGTTTTTGAGATTCCAACTGGCCAGTTGAAAAGAGATTAATAATCGAGGTGAATGCCTTTGAAACTAGTCTCTCATTAATGTAAACAAGTAAGTGACAAGTATCAATAAACCAACTATAAATAGTTTTTGAGATTCCAACTGGCCAGTTGGAAAGAGATTAAAAATGGAGGTGAATGCCTTTGAAACTAGTCTCTCATTAATATAAACAAGTGACGAGTATCAATAAACCAACTACAAATAGTTTTTGAGATTCCAACTGGCCAGCTGAAAAGAGATTAAAAATCGAGGTGAATGCCTTTGAAACTAGTCTCTCATTAATGTAAACAAGTGACGAGTATTAATAAACCAACTACAAATAGTTTTTGAGATTCCAACTGGCCAGTTGAAAAGAGATTAAAAATCGAGGTGAATGCCTTTGAAACTAGTCTCTCATTAATATAAACAAGTAAGTGACGAGTATCAATAAACCAACTACAAATAGTTTTTGAGATTCCAACTGGCCAGTTGAAAAGAGATTAAAAATCGAGGTGAATGCCTTTGAAACTAGTCTCTCATTAATGTAAACAAGTGACAAGTATCAATAAACCAACTACAAATAGTTTTTCAGATTCCAACTGGCCAGTTGAAAAGAGATTAAAAATCGAGGCGAATGCCTTTGAAACTAGTCTCTCATTAATGTAAACACGTAAGTGACGAGTATCAATAAACCAATTACAAATAGTTTTTGAGATTCCAACTGGCCAGTTGGAAAGAGATTGAAAATGGAGGTGAATGCCTTTGAAACTAGTCTCTCATTAATGTAAACAAGTGAAAAGTATCAATAAACCAACTACAAATAGTTTTTCAGATTCCAACTGGCCAGTTGAAAAGAGATTAAAAATTGAGGTGAATGCCTTTGAAACTAGTCTCTTATTAATATAAACAAGTGACAAGTATCAATAAACCAACTACAAATAGTTTTTGAGATTCCAACTGGCCAGTTGAAAAGAGATTAATAATCGAGGTGAATGCCTTTGAAACTAGTCTCTCATTAATGTAAACAAGTAAGTGACAAGTATCAATAAACCAACTATAAATAGTTTTTGAGATTCCAACTGGCCAGTTGAAAAGAGATTAAAAATCGAGGTGAATGCCTTTGAAACTAGTCTCTCATTAATGTAAACAAGTGACAAGTATCAATAAACCAACTACAAATAGTTTTTCAGATTCCAACTGGCCAGTTGAAAAGAGATTAAAAATCGAGGCGAATGCCTTTGAAACTAGTCTCTCATTAATGTAAACACGTAAGTGACGAGTATCAATAAACCAATTACAAATAGTTTTTGAGATTCCAACTGGCTAGTTGGAAAGAGATTGAAAATGGAGGTGAATGCCTTTGAAACTAGTCTCTCATTAATGTAAACAAGTGAAAAGTATCAATAAACCAACTACAAATAGTTTTTCAGATTCCAACTGGCCAGTTGAAAAGAGATTAAAAATTGAGGTGAATGCCTTTGAAACTAGTCTCTTATTAATATAAACAAGTGACAAGTATCAATAAACCAACTACAAATAGTTTTTGAGATTCCAACTGGCCAGTTGAAAAGAGATTAATAATCGAGGTGAATGCCTTTGAAACTAGTCTCTCATTAATGTAAACAAGTAAGTGACAAGTATCAATAAACCAACTATAAATAGTTTTTGAGATTCCAACTGGCCAGTTGGAAAGAGATTAAAAATGGAGGTGAATGCCTTTGAAACTAGTCTCTCATTAATATAAACAAGTGACGAGTATCAATAAACCAACTACAAATAGTTTTTGAGATTCCAACTGGCCAGCTGAAAAGAGATTAAAAATCGAGGTGAATGCCTTTGAAACTAGTCTCTCATTATATCGAGATTCAACTGTATTGGAACACCACAGTGAAGCGAAAAATTATTAAATTTTAGATGAGTCGCGTTTTTTACACATCTGCTTCACTTTCGTACCTATTTTGAGGACATGTTTCGCAAATCTTCGCTTGCATCTACGGCTCTTGTGCGACTGACGCTAGATCCAGCGGTGTGGGTAATTCTGGGGTTGTTGCTGCCATCTGTTGATTTATCAGTTGATTTATTCTGTTGATTGTTGATTTATTCAGTTCATCACTAAATCAACAGATGGCAGCAACAACCCCAGAATTACCCACACCGCTGGATCTAGCGTCAGTCGCACAAGAGCCGTAGATGCAAGCGAAGATTTGCGAAACATGTCCTCAAAATAGGTACGAAAGTGAAGCAGATGTGTAAAAAACGCGACTCATCTAAAATTTAATAGTCTCTCATTAATGTAAACAAGTGACGAGTATTAATAAACCAACTACAAATAGTTTTTGAGATTCCAACTGGCCAGTTGAAAAGAGATTAAAAATCAAGGTGAATGCCTTTGAAACTAGTCTCTCATTAATATAAACAAGTAAGTGACGAGTATCAATAAACCAACTACAAATAGTTTTTGAGATTCCAACTGGCCAGTTGAAAAGAGATTAAAAATCGAGGTGAATGCCTTTGAAACTAGTCTCTCATTAATATAAACAAGTAAGTGACGAGTATTAATAAACCAACTACAAATAGTTTTTGAGATTCCAACAGGCCAATGTAAAAGAGATTAAAAATCGAGGTGAATGCCTTTGAAACTAGTCTCTCATTAATGTAAACAAGTAAGTGACGAGTATCAATAAACCAACTACAAATAGTTTTGGATTCCAACTGGCCAGTTGAAAAGAGATTAAAAATCGAGGTGAATGCCTTTGAAACTAGTCTCTCATTAATATAAACAAGTAGTGACAAGTATCAATAAACCAACTACAAATAGTTTTTGAGATTCCAACTGGCCAGTTGAAAAGAGATTAAAAATCGAGGTGAATGCCTTTGAAACTAATCTCTCATTAATATAAACAAGTAAGTGACGAGTATCAATAAACCAACTACAAATAGTTTTTGAGATTCCAACTGGCCAGTTGAAAAGAGATTAAAAATCGAGGTGAATGCCTTTGAAACTAGTCTCTCATTAATGTAAACATGTGACAAGTATCAATAAACCAACTACAAATAGTTTTTGAGATTCCAAAAGGCCAGTTGAAAAGAGATTAAAAATCAAGGTGAATGCCTTTGAAACTAATCTCTCATTAATATAAACAAGTAAGTGACAAGTATCAATAAACCAACTACAAATAGTTTTTGAGATTCCAACTGGCCAGTTGAAAAGAGATTAAAAATCGAGGTGAATGCCTTTGAAACTAGTCTCTCATTAATGTAAACAAGTGACAAGTATCAATAAACCAACTACAAATAGTTTTTGAGATTCCAAAAGGCCAGTTGAAAAGAGATTAAAAATGGAGGTGAATGCCTTTGAAACTAGTTTCTCATTAATGTAAACAAGTGACAAGTATCAATAAACCAACTATAAATAGTTTTTGAGATTCCAACTGGCCAGTTGAAAAGAGATTAAAAATGGAGGTGAATGCCTTTGAAACTAGTCTCTCATTAATATAAACAAGTGACAAGTATCAATAAACCAACTACAAATAGTTTTTGAGATTCCAACTGGCCAGTTGAAAAGAGATTAAAAATCGAGGTGAATGCCTTTGAAACTAATCTCTCATTAATATAAACAAGTAAGTGACGAGTATCAATAAACCACCTACAAATAGTTTTTGACATTCCAACTGGCCAGTTGAAAAGAGATTAAAAATCGAGGTGAATGCCTTTGAAACTAGTCTCTCATTAATGTAAACAAGTGACAACTATCAATAAACCAACTACAAATAGTTTTTGAGATTCCAACTGGCCAGTTGAAAAGAGATTAGAAATCGAGGTGAATGCCTTTGAAACTAGTCTCTCATTAATATAAACAAGTGACGAGTATCAATAAACCAACTACAATTAGTTTTTGAGATTCCAACTGGCCAGTTGAAAAGAGATTAAAAATCGAGGTGAATGCCTTTGCAACTAGTCTCTCATTAATATAAACAAGTGACAAGTATCAATAAACCAACTACAAATAGTTTTTGAGATTCCAACTGGCCAGTTGAAAAGAGATTAAAAATTGAGGTGAATGCCTTTGAAACTAGTCTCTTATTAATATAAACAAGTGACAAGTATCAATAAACCAACTACAAATAGTTTTTGAGATTCCAACTGGCCAGTTGAAAAGAGATTAAAAATCGAGGTGAATGCCTTTGAAACTAGTCTCTCATTAATATAAACAAGTGACAAGTATCAATAAACCAACTACAAATAGTTTTTGAGATTCCAACTGGCCAGTTGAAAAGAGATTAAAAATCGAGGTGAATGCCTTTGAAACTAGTCTCTCATTAATGTAAACAAGTGACAAGTATCAATAAACCAACTACAAATAGTTTTTCAGATTCCAACTGGCCAGTTGAAAAGAGATTAAAAATCGAGGCGAATGCCTTTGAAAATAGTCTCTCATTAATGTAAACACGTAAGTGACGAGTATCAATAAACCAATTACAAATAGTTTTTGAGATTCCAACTGGCCAGTTGGAAAGAGATTGAAAATGGAGGTGAATGCCTTTGAAACTAGTCTCTCATTAATGTAAACAAGTGAAAAGTATCAATAAACCAACTACAAATAGTTTTTCAGATTCCAACTGGCCAGTTGAAAAGAGATTAAAAATTGAGGTGAATGCCTTTGAAACTAGTCTCTTATTAATATAAACAAGTGACAAGTATCAATAAACCAACTACAAATAGTTTTTGAGATTCCAACTGGCCAGTTGAAAAGAGATTAAAAATCGAGGTGAATGCCTTTGAAACTAGTCTCTCATTAATATAAACAAGTGACAAGTATCAATAAACCAACTACAAATAGTTTTTGAGATTCCAACTGGCCAGTTGAAAAGAGATTAAAAATCGAGGTGAATGCCTTTGAAACTAGTCTCTCATTAATATAAACAAGTATGTGACGAGTATTAATAAACCAACTACAAATAGTTTTTGAGATTCCAACTGGCCAGTTGAAAAGAGATTAAAAATCAAGGTGAATGCCTCTGAAATTAGTCTCTCATTAATATAAACAAGTAAGTGACGAGTATCAATAAACCAACTACAAATAGTTCTTGAGATTCCAACTGGCCAGTTGAAAAGAGATTAAAAATCGAGGTGAATGCCTTTGAAACTAGTTTCTCATTAATATAAACAAATAAGTGACGAGTATTAATAAACCAACTACAAATAGTTTTTCAGATCCCAATTGGCCAGTTGAAAAGAGATTAAAAATCAAGGTGAATGCCTTTGAAACTAGTCTCTCATTAATATAAACAAGTAAGTGACGAGTATCAATAAACTAACTACAAATAATTTTTGAGATTCCAACTGGCCAGTTGAAAAGAGATTAAAAATCGAGGTGAATGCCTTTGAAACTAGTCTCTCATTAATATAAACAAGTGACGAGTATCAATAAAACAACTACAAATAGTTTTTGAGATTCCAACTGGCCAGTTGAAAAGGGATTAAATATCGAGGTGAATGCCTTTGAAACTAGTCTCTCATTAATGTAAACAAGTGACAAGTATCAATAAACCAACTACAAATAGTTTTTGAGATTCCAACTGGCCAGTTGAAAAGAGATTAAAAATCGAGGTGAATGTCTTTGAAACTAGTCTCTCATTAATGTAAACAAGTGACAAGTATCAATAAACCAACTACAAATAGTTTTTGAGATTCCAACTGGCCAGTTGAAAAGAGATTAAAAATCGAGGTGAATGCCTTTGAAACTAGTCTCTCATTAATGTAAACAAGTGACAAGTATCAATAAACCAAATACAAATAGTTTTTGAGATTCCAACTGGCCAGTTGAAAAGAGATTAATAATCGAGGTGAATGCCTTTGAAACTAGTCTTTCATTAATGTAAACAAGTGACAAGTATCAATAAACCAACTATAAATAGTTTTTGAGATTCCAACTGGCCAGTTGAAAAGAGATTAAAAATCGAGGTGAATGCCTTTGAAACTAGTCTCTCATTAATGTAAACAAGTGACAAGTATCAATAAACCAAATACAAATAGTTTTTGAGATTCCAACTGGCCAGTTGAAAAGAGATTAATAATCGAGGTGAATGCCTTTGAAACTAGTCTCTCATTAATGTAAACAAGTAAGTGACAAGTATCAATAAACCAACTATAAATAGTTTTTGAGATTCCAACTGGCCAGTTGGAAAGAGATTAAAAATGGAGGTGAATGCCTTTGAAACTAGTCTCTCATTAATATAAACAAGTGACGAGTATCAATAAACCAACTACAAATAGTTTTTGAGATTCCAACTGGCCAGCTGAAAAGAGATTAAAAATCGAGGTGAATGCCTTTGAAACTAGTCTCTCATTAATGTAAACAAGTGACGAGTATTAATAAACCAACTACAAATAGTTTTTGAGATTCCAACTGGCCAGTTGAAAAGAGATTAAAAATCGAGGTGAATGCCTTTGAAACTAGTCTCTCATTAATATAAACAAGTAAGTGACGAGTATCAATAAACCAACTACAAATAGTTTTTGAGATTCCAACTGGCCAGTTGAAAAGAGATTAAAAATCGAGGTGAATGCCTTTGAAACTAGTCTCTCATTAATGTAAACAAGTGACAAGTATCAATAAACCAACTACAAATAGTTTTTCAGATTCCAACTGGCCAGTTGAAAAGAGATTAAAAATCGAGGCGAATGCCTTTGAAACTAGTCTCTCATTAATGTAAACACGTAAGTGACGAGTATCAATAAACCAATTACAAATAGTTTTTGAGATTCCAACTGGCCAGTTGGAAAGAGATTGAAAATGGAGGTGAATGCCTTTGAAACTAGTCTCTCATTAATGTAAACAAGTGAAAAGTATCAATAAACCAACTACAAATAGTTTTTCAATTTCCAACTGGCCAGTTGAAAAGAGATTAAAAATTGAGGTGAATGCCTTTGAAACTAGTCTCTTATTAATATAAACAAGTGACAAGTATCAATAAACCAACTACAAATAGTTTTTGAGATTCCAACTGGCCAGTTGAAAAGAGATTAAAAATCGAGGTGAATGCCTTTGAAACTAGTCTCTCATTAATATAAACAAGTGACAAGTATCAATAAACCAACTACAAATAGTTTTTGAGATTCCAACTGGCCAGTTGAAAAGAGATTAAAAATCGAGGTGAATGCCTTTGAAACTAGTCTCTCATTAATATAAACAAGTATGTGACGAGTATTAATAAACCAACTACAAATAGTTTTTGAGATTCCAACTGGCCAGTTGAAAAGAGATTAAAAATCGAGGTGAATGCCTTTGAAACTAGTTTCTCATTAATATAAACAAATAAGTGACGAGTATTAATAAACCAACTACAAATAGTTTTTCAGATCCCAATTGGCCAGTTGAAAAGAGATTAAAAATCAAGGTGAATGCCTTTGAAACTAGTCTCTCATTAATATAAACAAGTAAGTGACGAGTATCAATAAACTAACTACAAATAATTTTTGAGATTCCAACTGGCCAGTTGAAAAGAGATTAAAAATCGAGGTGAATGCCTTTGAAACTAGTCTCTCATTAATATAAACAAGTGACGAGTATCAATAAAACAACTACAAATAGTTTTTGAGATTCCAACTGGCCAGTTGAAAAGGGATTAAATATCGAGGTGAATGCCTTTGAAACTAGTCTCTCATTAATGTAAACAAGTGACAAGTATCAATAAACCAACTACAAATAGTTTTTGAGATTCCAACTGGCCAGTTGAAAAGAGATTAAAAATCGAGGTGAATGTCTTTGAAACTAGTCTCTCATTAATGTAAACAAGTGACAAGTATCAATAAACCAACTACAAATAGTTTTTGAGATTCCAACTGGCCAGTTGAAAAGAGATTAAAAATCGAGGTGAATGCCTTTGAAACTAGTCTCTCATTAATGTAAACAAGTGACAAGTATCAATAAACCAAATACAAATAGTTTTTGAGATTCCAACTGGCCAGTTGAAAAGAGATTAATAATCGAGGTGAATGCCTTTGAAACTAGTCTCTCATTAATGTAAACAAGTAAGTGACAAGTATCAATAAACCAACTATAAATAGTTTTTGAGATTCCAACTGGCCAGTTGGAAAGAGATTAAAAATGGAGGTGAATGCCTTTGAAACTAGTCTCTCATTAATATAAACAAGTGACGAGTATCAATAAACCAACTACAAATAGTTTTTGAGATTCCAACTGGCCAGCTGAAAAGAGATTAAAAATCGAGGTGAATGCCTTTGAAACTAGTCTCTCATTAATGTAAACAAGTGACGAGTATTAATAAACCAACTACAAATAGTTTTTGAGATTCCAACTGGCCAGTTGAAAAGAGATTAAAAATCGAGGTGAATGCCTTTGAAACTAGTCTCTCATTAATATAAACAAGTAAGTGACGAGTATCAATAAACCAACTACAAATAGTTTTTGAGATTCCAACTGGCCAGTTGAAAAGAGATTAAAAATCGAGGTGAATGCCTTTGAAACTAGTCTCTCATTAATGTAAACAAGTGACAAGTATCAATAAACCAACTACAAATAGTTTTTCAGATTCCAACTGGCCAGTTGAAAAGAGATTAAAAATCGAGGCGAATGCCTTTGAAACTAGTCTCTCATTAATGTAAACACGTAAGTGACGAGTATCAATAAACCAATTACAAATAGTTTTTGAGATTCCAACTGGCCAGTTGGAAAGAGATTGAAAATGGAGGTGAATGCCTTTGAAACTAGTCTCTCATTAATGTAAACAAGTGAAAAGTATCAATAAACCAACTACAAATAGTTTTTCAGATTCCAACTGGCCAGTTGAAAAGAGATTAAAAATTGAGGTGAATGCCTTTGAAACTAGTCTCTTATTAATATAAACAAGTGACAAGTATCAATAAACCAACTACAAATAGTTTTTGAGATTCCAACTGGCCAGTTGAAAAGAGATTAATAATCGAGGTGAATGCCTTTGAAACTAGTCTCTCATTAATGTAAACAAGTAAGTGACAAGTATCAATAAACCAACTATAAATAGTTTTTGAGATTCCAACTGGCCAGTTGAAAAGAGATTAAAAATCGAGGTGAATGCCTTTGAAACTAGTCTCTCATTAATGTAAACAAGTGACAAGTATCAATAAACCAACTACAAATAGTTTTTCAGATTCCAACTGGCCAGTTGAAAAGAGATTAAAAATCGAGGCGAATGCCTTTGAAACTAGTCTCTCATTAATGTAAACACGTAAGTGACGAGTATCAATAAACCAATTACAAATAGTTTTTGAGATTCCAACTGGCTAGTTGGAAAGAGATTGAAAATGGAGGTGAATGCCTTTGAAACTAGTCTCTCATTAATGTAAACAAGTGAAAAGTATCAATAAACCAACTACAAATAGTTTTTCAGATTCCAACTGGCCAGTTGAAAAGAGATTAAAAATTGAGGTGAATGCCTTTGAAACTAGTCTCTTATTAATATAAACAAGTGACAAGTATCAATAAACCAACTACAAATAGTTTTTGAGATTCCAACTGGCCAGTTGAAAAGAGATTAATAATCGAGGTGAATGCCTTTGAAACTAGTCTCTCATTAATGTAAACAAGTAAGTGACAAGTATCAATAAACCAACTATAAATAGTTTTTGAGATTCCAACTGGCCAGTTGGAAAGAGATTAAAAATGGAGGTGAATGCCTTTGAAACTAGTCTCTCATTAATATAAACAAGTGACGAGTATCAATAAACCAACTACAAATAGTTTTTGAGATTCCAACTGGCCAGCTGAAAAGAGATTAAAAATCGAGGTGAATGCCTTTGAAACTAGTCTCTCATTATATCGAGATTCAACTGTATTGGAACACCACAGTGAAGCGAAAAATTATTAAATTTTAGATGAGTCGCGTTTTTTACACATCTGCTTCACTTTCGTACCTATTTTGAGGACATGTTTCGCAAATCTTCGCTTGCATCTACGGCTCTTGTGCGACTGACGCTAGATCCAGCGGTGTGGGTAATTCTGGGGTTGTTGCTGCCATCTGTTGATTTATCAGTTGATTTATTCTGTTGATTGTTGATTTATTCAGTTCATCACTAAATCAACAGATGGCAGCAACAACCCCAGAATTACCCACACCGCTGGATCTAGCGTCAGTCGCACAAGAGCCGTAGATGCAAGCGAAGATTTGCGAAACATGTCCTCAAAATAGGTACGAAAGTGAAGCAGATGTGTAAAAAACGCGACTCATCTAAAATTTAATAGTCTCTCATTAATGTAAACAAGTGACGAGTATTAATAAACCAACTACAAATAGTTTTTGAGATTCCAACTGGCCAGTTGAAAAGAGATTAAAAATCGAGGTGAATGCCTTTGAAACTAGTCTCTCATTAATATAAACAAGTAAGTGACGAGTATCAATAAACCAACTACAAATAGTTTTTGAGATTCCAACTGGCCAGTTGAAAAGAGATTAAAAATCGAGGTGAATGCCTTTGAAACTAGTCTCTCATTAATATAAACAAGTAAGTGACGAGTATTAATAAACCAACTACAAATAGTTTTTGAGATTCCAACAGGCCAATGTAAAAGAGATTAAAAATCGAGGTGAATGCCTTTGAAACTAGTCTCTCATTAATGTAAACAAGTAAGTGACGAGTATCAATAAACCAACTACAAATAGTTTTGGATTCCAACTGGCCAGTTGAAAAGAGATTAAAAATCGAGGTGAATGCCTTTGAAACTAGTCTCTCATTAATATAAACAAGTAGTGACAAGTATCAATAAACCAACTACAAATAGTTTTTGAGATTCCAACTGGCCAGTTGAAAAGAGATTAAAAATCGAGGTGAATGCCTTTGAAACTAATCTCTCATTAATATAAACAAGTAAGTGACGAGTATCAATAAACCAACTACAAATAGTTTTTGAGATTCCAACTGGCCAGTTGAAAAGAGATTAAAAATCGAGGTGAATGCCTTTGAAACTAGTCTCTCATTAATGTAAACATGTGACAAGTATCAATAAACCAACTACAAATAGTTTTTGAGATTCCAAAAGGCCAGTTGAAAAGAGATTAAAAATCAAGGTGAATGCCTTTGAAACTAATCTCTCATTAATATAAACAAGTAAGTGACAAGTATCAATAAACCAACTACAAATAGTTTTTGAGATTCCAACTGGCCAGTTGAAAAGAGATTAAAAATCGAGGTGAATGCCTTTGAAACTAGTCTCTCATTAATGTAAACAAGTGACAAGTATCAATAAACCAACTACAAATAGTTTTTGAGATTCCAAAAGGCCAGTTGAAAAGAGATTAAAAATGGAGGTGAATGCCTTTGAAACTAGTTTCTCATTAATGTAAACAAGTGACAAGTATCAATAAACCAACTATAAATAGTTTTTGAGATTCCAACTGGCCAGTTGAAAAGAGATTAAAAATGGAGGTGAATGCCTTTGAAACTAGTCTCTCATTAATATAAACAAGTGACAAGTATCAATAAACCAACTACAAATAGTTTTTGAGATTCCAACTGGCCAGTTGAAAAGAGATTAAAAATCGAGGTGAATGCCTTTGAAACTAATCTCTCATTAATATAAACAAGTAAGTGACGAGTATCAATAAACCACCTACAAATAGTTTTTGACATTCCAACTGGCCAGTTGAAAAGAGATTAAAAATCGAGGTGAATGCCTTTGAAACTAGTCTCTCATTAATGTAAACAAGTGACAACTATCAATAAACCAACTACAAATAGTTTTTGAGATTCCAACTGGCCAGTTGAAAAGAGATTAGAAATCGAGGTGAATGCCTTTGAAACTAGTCTCTCATTAATATAAACAAGTGACGAGTATCAATAAACCAACTACAATTAGTTTTTGAGATTCCAACTGGCCAGTTGAAAAGAGATTAAAAATCGAGGTGAATGCCTTTGCAACTAGTCTCTCATTAATATAAACAAGTGACAAGTATCAATAAACCAACTACAAATAGTTTTTGAGATTCCAACTGGCCAGTTCAAAAGCGATTAAAAATGGAGGTGCATGCCTTTGAAACTAGTCTCTCATTAATGTAAACAAGTAAGTGACGAGTATCAATAAACCAACTACAAATAGTTTTTGAGATTCCAACTGGCCAGTTGAAAAGAGATTAAAAATCGAGGTGAATGCCTTTGAAACTAGTCTCTCATTAATGTAAACAAGTGACAAGTATCAATAAACCAACTACAAATAGTTTTTCAGATTCCAACTGGCCAGTTGAAAAGAGATTAAAAATCGAGGCGAATGCCTTTGAAAATAGTCTCTCATTAATGTAAACACGTAAGTGACGAGTATCAATAAACCAATTACAAATAGTTTTTGAGATTCCAACTGGCCAGTTGGAAAGAGATTGAAAATGGAGGTGAATGCCTTTGAAACTAGTCTCTCATTAATGTAAACAAGTGAAAAGTATCAATAAACCAACTACAAATAGTTTTTCAGATTCCAACTGGCCAGTTGAAAAGAGATTAAAAATTGAGGTGAATGCCTTTGAAACTAGTCTCTTATTAATATAAACAAGTGACAAGTATCAATAAACCAACTACAAATAGTTTTTGAGATTCCAACTGGCCAGTTGAAAAGAGATTAAAAATCGAGGTGAATGCCTTTGAAACTAGTCTCTCATAAATATAAACAAGTGACAAGTATCAATAAACCAACTACAAATAGTTTTTGAGATTCCAACTGGCCAGTTGAAAAGAGATTAAAAATCGAGGTGAATGCCTTTGAAACTAGTCTCTCATTAATATAAACAAGTATGTGACGAGTATTAATAAACCAACTACAAATAGTTTTTGAGATTCCAACTGGCCAGTTGAAAAGAGATTAAAAATCAAGGTGAATGCCTCTGAAATTAGTCTCTCATTAATATAAACAAGTAAGTGACGAGTATCAATAAACCAACTACAAATAGTTCTTGAGATTCCAACTGGCCAGTTGAAAAGAGATTAAAAATCGAGGTGAATGCCTTTGAA
The DNA here is from genome assembly GCA_030765055.1 of Mantis religiosa. Lineage (NCBI taxonomy): Eukaryota > Metazoa > Arthropoda > Insecta > Mantodea > Mantidae > Mantis > Mantis religiosa. Next base: position 844,341 of record JAUKNK010000026.1, on the reverse strand, counting down.
ACTAGTTTCTCATTAATATAAACAAATAAGTGACGAGTATTAATAAACCAACTACAAATAGTTTTTCAGATCCCAATTGGCCAGTTGAAAAGAGATTAAAAATCAAGGTGAATGCCTTTGAAACTAGTCTCTCATTAATATAAACAAGTAAGTGACGAGTATCAATAAACTAACTACAAATAATTTTTGAGATTCCAACTGGCCAGTTGAAAAGAGATTAAAAATCGAGGTGAATGCCTTTGAAACTAGTCTCTCATTAATATAAACAAGTGACGAGTATCAATAAAACAACTACAAATAGTTTTTGAGATTCCAACTGGCCAGTTGAAAAGGGATTAAATATCGAGGTGAATGCCTTTGAAACTAGTCTCTCATTAATGTAAACAAGTGACAAGTATCAATAAACCAACTACAAATAGTTTTTGAGATTCCAACTGGCCAGTTGAAAAGAGATTAAAAATCGAGGTGAATGTCTTTGAAACTAGTCTCTCATTAATGTAAACAAGTGACAAGTATCAATAAACCAACTACAAATAGTTTTTGAGATTCCAACTGGCCAGTTGAAAAGAGATTAAAAATCGAGGTGAATGCCTTTGAAACTAGTCTCTCATTAATGTAAACAAGTGACAAGTATCAATAAACCAAATACAAATAGTTTTTGAGATTCCAACTGGCCAGTTGAAAAGAGATTAATAATCGAGGTGAATGCCTTTGAAACTAGTCTCTCATTAATGTAAACAAGTGACAAGTATCAATAAACCAACTATAAATAGTTTTTGAGATTCCAACTGGCCAGTTGAAAAGAGATTAAAAATCGAGGTGAATGCCTTTGTAACTAGTCTCTCATTAATGTAAACAAGTGACAAGTATCAATAAACCAAATACAAATAGTTTTTGAGATTCCAACTGGCCAGTTGAAAAGAGATTAATAATCGAGGTGAATGCCTTTGAAACTAGTCTCTCATTAATGTAAACAAGTAAGTGACAAGTATCAATAAACCAACTATAAATAGTTTTTGAGATTCCAACTGGCCAGTTGGAAAGAGATTAAAAATGGAGGTGAATGCCTTTGAAACTAGTCTCTCATTAATATAAACAAGTGACGAGTATCAATAAACCAACTACAAATAGTTTTTGAGATTCCAACTGGCCAGCTGAAAAGAGATTAAAAATCGAGGTGAATGCCTTTGAAACTAGTCTCTCATTAATGTAAACAAGTGACGAGTATTAATAAACCAACTACAAATAGTTTTTGAGATTCCAACTGGCCAGTTGAAAAGAGATTAAAAATCGAGGTGAATGCCTTTGAAACTAGTCTCTCATTAATATAAACAAGTAAGTGACGAGTATCAATAAACCAACTACAAATAGTTTTTGAGATTCCAACTGGCCAGTTGAAAAGAGATTAAAAATCGAGGTGAATGCCTTTGAAACTAGTCTCTCATTAATGTAAACAAGTGACAAGTATCAATAAACCAACTACAAATAGTTTTTCAGATTCCAACTGGCCAGTTGAAAAGAGATTAAAAATCGAGGCGAATGCCTTTGAAACTAGTCTCTCATTAATGTAAACACGTAAGTGACGAGTATCAATAAACCAATTACAAATAGTTTTTGAGATTCCAACTGGCCAGTTGGAAAGAGATTGAAAATGGAGGTGAATGCCTTTGAAACTAGTCTCTCATTAATGTAAACAAGTGAAAAGTATCAATAAACCAACTACAAATAGTTTTTCAGATTCCAACTGGCCAGTTGAAAAGAGATTAAAAATTGAGGTGAATGCCTTTGAAACTAGTCTCTTATTAATATAAACAAGTGACAAGTATCAATAAACCAACTACAAATAGTTTTTGAGATTCCAACTGGCCAGTTGAAAAGAGATTAAAAATCGAGGTGAATGCCTTTGAAACTAGTCTCTCATTAATATAAACAAGTGACAAGTATCAATAAACCAACTACAAATAGTTTTTGAGATTCCAACTGGCCAGTTGAAAAGAGATTAAAAATCGAGGTGAATGCCTTTGAAACTAGTCTCTCATTAATATAAACAAGTATGTGACGAGTATTAATAAACCAACTACAAATAGTTTTTGAGATTCCAACTGGCCAGTTGAAAAGAGATTAAAAATCGAGGTGAATGCCTCTGAAACTAGTCTCTCATTAATATAAACAAGTAAGTGACGAGTATCAATAAACCAACTACAAATAGTTCTTGAGATTCCAACTGGCCAGTTGAAAAGAGATTAAAAATCGAGGTGAATGCCTTTGAAACTAGTTTCTCATTAATATAAACAAATAAGTGACGAGTATTCATAAACCAACTACAAATAGTTCTTCAGATCCCAATTGGCCAGTTGAAAAGAGATTAAAAATCAAGGTGAATGCCTTTGAAACTAGTCTCTCATTAATATAAACAAGTAAGTGACGAGTATCAATAAACCAACTACAAATAGTTTTTGAGATTCCAACTGGCCAGTTGAAAAGAGATTAAAAATCGAGGTGAATGCCTTTGAAACTAGTCTCTCATTAATGTAAACATGTGACAAGTATCAATAAACCAACTACAAATAGTTTTTGAGATTCCAAAAGGCCAGTTGAAAAGAGATTAAAAATCAAGGTGAATGCCTTTGAAACTAATCTCTCATTAATATAAACAAGTAAGTGACAAGTATCAATAAACCAACTACAAATAGTTTTTGAGATTCCAACTGGCCAGTTGAAAAGAGATTAAAAATCGAGGTGAATGCCTTTGAAACTAGTCTCTCATTAATGTAAACAAGTGACAAGTATCAATAAACCAACTACAAATAGTTTTTGAGATTCCAAAAGGCCAGTTGAAAAGAGATTAAAAATGGAGGTGAATGCCTTTGAAACTAGTTTCTCATTAATGTAAACAAGTGACAAGTATCAATAAACCAACTATAAATAGTTTTTGAGATTCCAACTGGCCAGTTGAAAAGAGATTAAAAATGGAGGTGAATGCCTTTGAAACTAGTCTCTCATTAATATAAACAAGTGACAAGTATCAATAAACCAACTACAAATAGTTTTTGAGATTCCAACTGGCCAGTTGAAAAGAGATTAAAAATCGAGGTGAATGCCTTTGAAACTAATCTCTCATTAATATAAACAAGTAAGTGACGAGTATCAATAAACCACCTACAAATAGTTTTTGACATTCCAACTGGCCAGTTGAAAAGAGATTAAAAATCGAGGTGAATGCCTTTGAAACTAGTCTCTCATTAATGTAAACAAGTGACAACTATCAATAAACCAACTACAAATAGTTTTTGAGATTCCAACTGGCCAGTTGAAAAGAGATTAGAAATCGAGGTGAATGCCTTTGAAACTAGTCTCTCATTAATATAAACAAGTGACGAGTATCAATAAACCAACTACAATTAGTTTTTGAGATTCCAACTGGCCAGTTGAAAAGAGATTAAAAATCGAGGTGAATGCCTTTGCAACTAGTCTCTCATTAATATAAACAAGTGACAAGTATCAATAAACCAACCACAAATAGTTTTTGAGATTCCAACTGGCCAGTTCAAAAGCGATTAAAAATGGAGGTGCATGCCTTTGAAACTAGTCTCTCATTAATGTAAACAAGTAAGTGACGAGTATCAATAAACCAACTACAAATAGTTTTTGAGATTCCAACTGGCCAGTTGAAAAGAGATTAAAAATCGAGGTGAATGCCTTTGAAACTAGTCTCTCATTAATGTAAACAAGTGACAAGTATCAATAAACCAACTACAAATAGTTTTTCAGATTCCAACTGGCCAGTTGAAAAGAGATTAAAAATCGAGGCGAATGCCTTTGAAAATAGTCTCTCATTAATGTAAACACGTATGTGACGAGTATCAATAAACCAATTACAAATAGTTTTTGAGATTCCAACTGGCCAGTTGGAAAGAGATTGAAAATGGAGGTGAATGCCTTTGAAACTAGTCTCTCATTAATGTAAACAAGTGAAAAGTATCAATAAACCAACTACAAATAGTTTTTCAGATTCCAACTGGCCAGTTGAAAAGAGATTAAAAATTGAGGTGAATGCCTTTGAAACTAGTCTCTTATTAATATAAACAAGTGACAAGTATCAATAAACCAACTACAAATAGTTTTTGAGATTCCAACTGGCCAGTTGAAAAGAGATTAAAAATCGAGGTGAATGCCTTTGAAACTAGTCTCTCATAAATATAAACAAGTGACAAGTATCAATAAACCAACTACAAATAGTTTTTGAGATTCCAACTGGCCAGTTGAAAAGAGATTAAAAATCGAGGTGAATGCCTTTGAAACTAGTCTCTCATTAATATAAACAAGTATGTGACGAGTATTAATAAACCAACTACAAATAGTTTTTGAGATTCCAACTGGCCAGTTGAAAAGAGATTAAAAATCAAGGTGAATGCCTCTGAAATTAGTCTCTCATTAATATAAACAAGTAAGTGACGAGTATCAATAAACCAACTACAAATAGTTCTTGAGATTCCAACTGGCCAGTTGAAAAGAGATTAAAAATCGAGGTGAATGCCTTTGAAACTAGTTTCTCATTAATATAAACAAATAAGTGACGAGTATTAATAAACCAACTACAAATAGTTTTTCAGATCCCAATTGGCCAGTTGAAAAGAGATTAAAAATCAAGGTGAATGCCTTTGAAACTAGTCTCTCATTAATATAAACAAGTAAGTGACGAGTATCAATAAACCAACTACAAATAGTTTTTGAGATTCCAACTGGCCAGTTGAAAAGAGATTAAAAATCGAGGTGAATGCCTTTGAAACTAGTCTCTCATTAATATAAACAAGTGACGAGTATCAATAAAACAACTACAAATAGTTTTTGAGATTCCAACTGGCCAGTTGAAAAGGGATTAAATATCGAGGTGAATGCCTTTGAAACTAGTCTCTCATTAATGTAAACAAGTGACAAGTATCAATAAACCAACTACAAATAGTTTTTGAGATTCCAACTGGCCAGTTGAAAAGAGATTAAAAATCGAGGTGAATGTCTTTGAAACTAGTCTCTCATTAATGTAAACAAGTGACAAGTATCAATAAACCAACTACAAATAGTTTTTGAGATTCCAACTGGCCAGTTGAAAAGAGATTAAAAATCGAGGTGAATGCCTTTGAAACTAGTCTCTCATTAATGTAAACAAGTGACAAGTATCAATAAACCAAATACAAATAGTTTTTGAGATTCCAACTGGCCAGTTGAAAAGAGATTAATAATCGAGGTGAATGCCTTTGAAACTAGTCTCTCATTAATGTAAACAAGTGACAAGTATCAATAAACCAACTATAAATAGTTTTTGAGATTCCAACTGGCCAGTTGAAAAGAGATTAAAAATCGAGGTGAATGCCTTTGAAACTAGTCTCTCATTAATGTAAACAAGTGACAAGTATCAATAAACCAAATACAAATAGTTTTTGAGATTCCAACTGGCCAGTTGAAAAGAGATTAATAATCGAGGTGAATGCCTTTGAAACTAGTCTCTCATTAATGTAAACAAGTAAGTGACAAGTATCAATAAACCAACTATAAATAGTTTTTGAGATTCCAACTGGCCAGTTGGAAAGAGATTAAAAATGGAGGTGAATGCCTTTGAAACTAGTCTCTCATTAATATAAACAAGTGACGAGTATCAATAAACCAACTACAAATAGTTTTTGAGATTCCAACTGGCCAGCTGAAAAGAGATTAAAAATCGAGGTGAATGCCTTTGAAACTAGTCTCTCATTAATGTAAACAAGTGACGAGTATTAATAAACCAACTACAAATAGTTTTTGAGATTCCAACTGGCCAGTTGAAAAGAGATTAAAAATCGAGGTGAATGCCTTTGAAACTAGTCTCTCATTAATATAAACAAGTAAGTGACGAGTATCAATAAACCAACTACAAATAGTTTTTGAGATTCCAACTGGCCAGTTGAAAAGAGATTAAAAATCGAGGTGAATGCCTTTGAAACTAGTCTCTCATTAATGTAAACAAGTGACAAGTATCAATAAACCAACTACAAATAGTTTTTCAGATTCCAACTGGCCAGTTGAAAAGAGATTAAAAATCGAGGCGAATGCCTTTGAAACTAGTCTCTCATTAATGTAAACACGTAAGTGACGAGTATCAATAAACCAATTACAAATAGTTTTTGAGATTCCAACTGGCCAGTTGGAAAGAGATTGAAAATGGAGGTGAATGCCTTTGAAACTAGTCTCTCATTAATGTAAACAAGTGAAAAGTATCAATAAACCAACTACAAATAGTTTTTCAGATTCCAACTGGCCAGTTGAAAAGAGATTAAAAATTGAGGTGAATGCCTTTGAAACTAGTCTCTTATTAATATAAACAAGTGACAAGTATCAATAAACCAACTACAAATAGTTTTTGAGATTCCAACTGGCCAGTTGAAAAGAGATTAAAAATCGAGGTGAATGCCTTTGAAACTAGTCTCTCATTAATATAAAAAAGTGACAAGTATCAATAAACCAACTACAAATAGTTTTTGAGATTCCAACTGGCCAGTTGAAAAGAGATTAAAAATCGAGGTGAATGCCTTTGAAACTAGTCTCTCATTAATATAAACAAGTATGTGACGAGTATTAATAAACCAACTACAAATAGTTTTTGAGATTCCAACTGGCCAGTTGAAAAGAGATTAAAAATCGAGGTGAATGCCTTTGAAACTAGTTTCTCATTAATATAAACAAATAAGTGACGAGTATTAATAAACCAACTACAAATAGTTTTTCAGATCCCAATTGGCCAGTTGAAAAGAGATTAAAAATCAAGGTGAATGCCTTTGAAACTAGTCTCTCATTAATATAAACAAGTAAGTGACGAGTATCAATAAACTAACTACAAATAATTTTTGAGATTCCAACTGGCCAGTTGAAAAGAGATTAAAAATCGAGGTGAATGCCTTTGAAACTAGTCTCTCATTAATATAAACAAGTGACGAGTATCAATAAAACAACTACAAATAGTTTTTGAGATTCCAACTGGCCAGTTGAAAAGGGATTAAATATCGAGGTGAATGCCTTTGAAACTAGTCTCTCATTAATGTAAACAAGTGACAAGTATCAATAAACCAACTACAAATAGTTTTTGAGATTCCAACTGGCCAGTTGAAAAGAGATTAAAAATCGAGGTGAATGTCTTTGAAACTAGTCTCTCATTAATGTAAACAAGTGACAAGTATCAATAAACCAACTACAAATAGTTTTTGAGATTCCAACTGGCCAGTTGAAAAGAGATTAAAAATCGAGGTGAATGCCTTTGAAACTAGTCTCTCATTAATGTAAACAAGTGACAAGTATCAATAAACCAAATACAAATAGTTTTTGAGATTCCAACTGGCCAGTTGAAAAGAGATTAATAATCGAGGTGAATGCCTTTGAAACTAGTCTCTCATTAATGTAAACAAGTAAGTGACAAGTATCAATAAACCAACTATAAATAGTTTTTGAGATTCCAACTGGCCAGTTGGAAAGAGATTAAAAATGGAGGTGAATGCCTTTGAAACTAGTCTCTCATTAATATAAACAAGTGACGAGTATCAATAAACCAACTACAAATAGTTTTTGAGATTCCAACTGGCCAGCTGAAAAGAGATTAAAAATCGAGGTGAATGCCTTTGAAACTAGTCTCTCATTAATGTAAACAAGTGACGAGTATTAATAAACCAACTACAAATAGTTTTTGAGATTCCAACTGGCCAGTTGAAAAGAGATTAAAAATCGAGGTGAATGCCTTTGAAACTAGTCTCTCATTAATATAAACAAGTAAGTGACGAGTATCAATAAACCAACTACAAATAGTTTTTGAGATTCCAACTGGCCAGTTGAAAAGAGATTAAAAATCGAGGTGAATGCCTTTGAAACTAGTCTCTCATTAATGTAAACAAGTGACAAGTATCAATAAACCAACTACAAATAGTTTTTCAGATTCCAACTGGCCAGTTGAAAAGAGATTAAAAATCGAGGCGAATGCCTTTGAAACTAGTCTCTCATTAATGTAAACACGTAAGTGACGAGTATCAATAAACCAATTACAAATAGTTTTTGAGATTCCAACTGGCCAGTTGGAAAGAGATTGAAAATGGAGGTGAATGCCTTTGAAACTAGTCTCTCATTAATGTAAACAAGTGAAAAGTATCAATAAACCAACTACAAATAGTTTTTCAGATTCCAACTGGCCAGTTGAAAAGAGATTAAAAATTGAGGTGAATGCCTTTGAAACTAGTCTCTTATTAATATAAACAAGTGACAAGTATCAATAAACCAACTACAAATAGTTTTTGAGATTCCAACTGGCCAGTTGAAAAGAGATTAATAATCGAGGTGAATGCCTTTGAAACTAGTCTCTCATTAATGTAAACAAGTAAGTGACAAGTATCAATAAACCAACTATAAATAGTTTTTGAGATTCCAACTGGCCAGTTGAAAAGAGATTAAAAATCGAGGTGAATGCCTTTGAAACTAGTCTCTCATTAATGTAAACAAGTGACAAGTATCAATAAACCAACTACAAATAGTTTTTCAGATTCCAACTGGCCAGTTGAAAAGAGATTAAAAATCGAGGCGAATGCCTTTGAAACTAGTCTCTCATTAATGTAAACACGTAAGTGACGAGTATCAATAAACCAATTACAAATAGTTTTTGAGATTCCAACTGGCTAGTTGGAAAGAGATTGAAAATGGAGGTGAATGCCTTTGAAACTAGTCTCTCATTAATGTAAACAAGTGAAAAGTATCAATAAACCAACTACAAATAGTTTTTCAGATTCCAACTGGCCAGTTGAAAAGAGATTAAAAATTGAGGTGAATGCCTTTGAAACTAGTCTCTTATTAATATAAACAAGTGACAAGTATCAATAAACCAACTACAAATAGTTTTTGAGATTCCAACTGGCCAGTTGAAAAGAGATTAATAATCGAGGTGAATGCCTTTGAAACTAGTCTCTCATTAATGTAAACAAGTAAGTGACAAGTATCAATAAACCAACTATAAATAGTTTTTGAGATTCCAACTGGCCAGTTGGAAAGAGATTAAAAATGGAGGTGAATGCCTTTGAAACTAGTCTCTCATTAATATAAACAAGTGACGAGTATCAATAAACCAACTACAAATAGTTTTTGAGATTCCAACTGGCCAGCTGAAAAGAGATTAAAAATCGAGGTGAATGCCTTTGAAACTAGTCTCTCATTATATCGAGATTCAACTGTATTGGAACACCACAGTGAAGCGAAAAATTATTAAATTTTAGATGAGTCGCGTTTTTTACACATCTGCTTCACTTTCGTACCTATTTTGAGGACATGTTTCGCAAATCTTCGCTTGCATCTACGGCTCTTGTGCGACTGACGCTAGATCCAGCGGTGTGGGTAATTCTGGGGTTGTTGCTGCCATCTGTTGATTTATCAGTTGATTTATTCTGTTGATTGTTGATTTATTCAGTTCATCACTAAATCAACAGATGGCAGCAACAACCCCAGAATTACCCACACCGCTGGATCTAGCGTCAGTCGCACAAGAGCCGTAGATGCAAGCGAAGATTTGCGAAACATGTCCTCAAAATAGGTACGAAAGTGAAGCAGATGTGTAAAAAACGCGACTCATCTAAAATTTAATAGTCTCTCATTAATGTAAACAAGTGACGAGTATTAATAAACCAACTACAAATAGTTTTTGAGATTCCAACTGGCCAGTTGAAAAGAGATTAAAAATCAAGGTGAATGCCTTTGAAACTAGTCTCTCATTAATATAAACAAGTAAGTGACGAGTATCAATAAACCAACTACAAATAGTTTTTGAGATTCCAACTGGCCAGTTGAAAAGAGATTAAAAATCGAGGTGAATGCCTTTGAAACTAGTCTCTCATTAATATAAACAAGTAAGTGACGAGTATTAATAAACCAACTACAAATAGTTTTTGAGATTCCAACAGGCCAATGTAAAAGAGATTAAAAATCGAGGTGAATGCCTTTGAAACTAGTCTCTCATTAATGTAAACAAGTAAGTGACGAGTATCAATAAACCAACTACAAATAGTTTTGGATTCCAACTGGCCAGTTGAAAAGAGATTAAAAATCGAGGTGAATGCCTTTGAAACTAGTCTCTCATTAATATAAACAAGTAGTGACAAGTATCAATAAACCAACTACAAATAGTTTTTGAGATTCCAACTGGCCAGTTGAAAAGAGATTAAAAATCGAGGTGAATGCCTTTGAAACTAATCTCTCATTAATATAAACAAGTAAGTGACGAGTATCAATAAACCAACTACAAATAGTTTTTGAGATTCCAACTGGCCAGTTGAAAAGAGATTAAAAATCGAGGTGAATGCCTTTGAAACTAGTCTCTCATTAATGTAAACATGTGACAAGTATCAATAAACCAACTACAAATAGTTTTTGAGATTCCAAAAGGCCAGTTGAAAAGAGATTAAAAATCAAGGTGAATGCCTTTGAAACTAATCTCTCATTAATATAAACAAGTAAGTGACAAGTATCAATAAACCAACTACAAATAGTTTTTGAGATTCCAACTGGCCAGTTGAAAAGAGATTAAAAATCGAGGTGAATGCCTTTGAAACTAGTCTCTCATTAATGTAAACAAGTGACAAGTATCAATAAACCAACTACAAATAGTTTTTGAGATTCCAAAAGGCCAGTTGAAAAGAGATTAAAAATGGAGGTGAATGCCTTTGAAACTAGTTTCTCATTAATGTAAACAAGTGACAAGTATCAATAAACCAACTATAAATAGTTTTTGAGATTCCAACTGGCCAGTTGAAAAGAGATTAAAAATCGAGGTGAATGCCTTTGAAACTAGTCTCTCATTAATATAAACAAGTGACAAGTATCAATAAACCAACTACAAATAGTTTTTGAGATTCCAACTGGCCAGTTGAAAAGAGATTAAAAATCGAGGTGAATGCCTTTGAAACTAATCTCTCATTAATATAAACAAGTAAGTGACGAGTATCAATAAACCACCTACAAATAGTTTTTGACATTCCAACTGGCCAGTTGAAAAGAGATTAAAAATCGAGGTGAATGCCTTTGAAACTAGTCTCTCATTAATGTAAACAAGTGACAACTATCAATAAACCAACTACAAATAGTTTTTGAGATTCCAACTGGCCAGTTGAAAAGAGATTAGAAATCGAGGTGAATGCCTTTGAAACTAGTCTCTCATTAATATAAACAAGTGACGAGTATCAATAAACCAACTACAATTAGTTTTTGAGATTCCAACTGGCCAGTTGAAAAGAGATTAAAAATCGAGGTGAATGCCTTTGCAACTAGTCTCTCATTAATATAAACAAGTGACAAGTATCAATAAACCAACTACAAATAGTTTTTGAGATTCCAACTGGCCAGTTCAAAAGCGATTAAAAATGGAGGTGCATGCCTTTGAAACTAGTCTCTCATTAATGTAAACAAGTAAGTGACGAGTATCAATAAACCAACTACAAATAGTTTTTGAGATTCCAACTGGCCAGTTGAAAAGAGATTAAAAATCGAGGTGAATGCCTTTGAAACTAGTCTCTCATTAATGTAAACAAGTGACAAGTATCAATAAACCAACTACAAATAGTTTTTCAGATTCCAACTGGCCAGTTGAAAAGAGATTAAAAATCGAGGCGAATGCCTTTGAAAATAGTCTCTCATTAATGTAAACACGTAAGTGACGAGTATCAATAAACCAATTACAAATAGTTTTTGAGATTCCAACTGGCCAGTTGGAAAGAGATTGAAAATGGAGGTGAATGCCTTTGAAACTAGTCTCTCATTAATGTAAACAAGTGAAAAGTATCAATAAACCAACTACAAATAGTTTTTCAGATTCCAACTGGCCAGTTGAAAAGAGATTAAAAATTGAGGTGAATGCCTTTGAAACTAGTCTCTTATTAATATAAACAAGTGACAAGTATCAATAAACCAACTACAAATAGTTTTTGAGATTCCAACTGGCCAGTTGAAAAGAGATTAAAAATCGAGGTGAATGCCTTTGAAACTAGTCTCTCATAAATATAAACAAGTGACAAGTATCAATAAACCAACTACAAATAGTTTTTGAGATTCCAACTGGCCAGTTGAAAAGAGATTAAAAATCGAGGTGAATGCCTTTGAAACTAGTCTCTCATTAATATAAACAAGTATGTGACGAGTATTAATAAACCAACTACAAATAGTTTTTGAGATTCCAACTGGCCAGTTGAAAAGAGATTAAAAATCAAGGTGAATGCCTCTGAAATTAGTCTCTCATTAATATAAACAAGTAAGTGACGAGTATCAATAAACCAACTACAAATAGTTCTTGAGATTCCAACTGGCCAGTTGAAAAGAGATTAAAAATCGAGGTGAATGCCTTTGAAACTAGTTTCTCATTAATATAAACAAATAAGTGACGAGTATTAATAAACCAACTACAAATAGTTTTTCAGATCCCAATTGGCCAGTTGAAAAGAGATTAAAAATCAAGGTGAATGCCTTTGAAACTAGTCTCTCATTAATATAAACAAGTAAGTGACGAGTATCAATAAACTAACTACAAATAATTTTTGAGATTCCAACTGGCCAGTTGAAAAGAGATTAAAAATCGAGGTGAATGCCTTTGAAACTAGTCTCTCATTAATATAAACAAGTGACGAGTATCAATAAAACAACTACAAATAGTTTTTGAGATTCCAACTGGCCAGTTGAAAAGGGATTAAATATCGAGGTGAATGCCTTTGAAACTAGTCTCTCATTAATGTAAACAAGTGACAAGTATCAATAAACCAACTACAAATAGTTTTTGAGATTCCAACTGGCCAGTTGAAAAGAGACTAAAAATCGAGGTGAATGTCTTTGAAACTAGTCTCTCATTAATGTAAACAAGTGACAAGTATCAATAAACCAACTACAAATAGTTTTTGAGATTCCAACTGGCCAGTTGAAAAGAGATTAAAAATCGAGGTGAATGCCTTTGAAACTAGTCTCTCATTAATGTAAACAAGTGACAAGTATCAATAAACCAAATACAAATAGTTTTTGAGATTCCAACTGGCCAGTTGAAAAGAGATTAATAATCGAGGTGAATGCCTTTGAAACTAGTCTCTCATTAATGTAAACAAGTGACAAGTATCAATAAACCAACTATAAATAGTTTTTGAGATTCCAACTGGCCAGTTGAAAAGAGATTAAAAATCGAGGTGAATGCCTTTGAAACTAGTCTCTCATTAATGTAAACAAGTGACAAGTATCAATAAACCAAATACAAATAGTTTTTGAGATTCCAACTGGCCAGTTGAAAAGAGATTAATAATCGAGGTGAATGCCTTTGAAACTAGTCTCTCATTAATGTAAACAAGTAAGTGACAAGTATCAATAAACCAACTATAAATAGTTTTTGAGATTCCAACTGGCCAGTTGGAAAGAGATTAAAAATGGAGGTGAATGCCTTTGAAACTAGTCTCTCATTAATATAAACAAGTGACGAGTATCAATAAACCAACTACAAATAGTTTTTGAGATTCCAACTGGCCAGCTGAAAAGAGATTAAAAATCGAGGTGAATGCCTTTGAAACTAGTCTCTCATTAATGTAAACAAGTGACGAGTATTAATAAACCAACTACAAATAGTTTTTGAGATTCCAACTGGCCAGTTGAAAAGAGATTAAAAATCGAGGTGAATGCCTTTGAAACTAGTCTCTCATTAATATAAACAAGTAAGTGACGAGTATCAATAAACCAACTACAAATAGTTTTTGAGATTCCAACTGGCCAGTTGAAAAGAGATTAAAAATCGAGGTGAATGCCTTTGAAACTAGTCTCTCATTAATATAAACAAGTGACAAGTATCAATAAACCAACTACAAATAGTTTTTGAGATTCCAACTGGCCAGTTGAAAAGAGATTAAAAATCGAGGTGAATGCCTTTGAAACTAGTCTCTCATTAATATAAACAAGTATGTGACGAGTATTAATAAACCAACTACAAATAGTTTTTGAGATTCCAACTGGCCAGTTGAAAAGAGATTAAAAATCGAGGTGAATGCCTCTGAAACTAGTCTCTCATTAATATAAACAAGTAAGTGACGAGTATCAATAAACCAACTACAAATAGTTCTTGAGATTCCAACTGGCCAGTTGAAAAGAGATTAAAAATCGAGGTGAATGCCTTTGAAACTAGTTTCTCATTAATATAAACAAATAAGTGACGAGTATTAATAAACCAACTACAAATAGTTTTTCAGATCCCAATTGGCCAGTTGAAAAGAGATTAAAAATCAAGGTGAATGCCTTTGAAACTAGTCTCTCATTAATATAAACAAGTAAGTGACGAGTATCAATAAACTAACTACAAATAATTTTTGAGATTCCAACTGGCCAGTTGAAAAGAGATTAAAAATCGAGGTGAATGCCTTTGAAACTAGTCTCTCATTAATATAAACAAGTGACGAGTATCAATAAAACAACTACAAATAGTTTTTGAGATTCCAACTGGCCAGTTGAAAAGGGATTAAATATCGAGGTGAATGCCTTTGAAACTAGTCTCTCATTAATGTAAACATATGACAAGTATCAATAAACCAACTACAAATAGTTTTTGAGATTCCTACTGGCCAGTTGAAAAGAGATTAAAAATCGAGGTGAATGTCTTTGAAACTAGTCTCTCATTAATGTAAACAAGTGACAAGTATCAATAAACCAACTACAAATAGTTTTTGAGATTCCAACTGGCCAGTTGAAAAGAGATTAAAAATCGAGGTGAATGCCTTTGAAACTAGTCTCTCATTAATGTAAACAAGTGACAAGTATCAATAAACCAAATACAAATAGTTTTTGAGATTCCAACTGGCCAGTTGAAAAGAGATTAATAATCGAGGTGAATGCCTTTGAAACTAGTCTCTCATTAATGTAAACAAGTGACAAGTATCAATAAACCAACTATAAATAGTTTTTGAGATTCCAACTGGCCAGTTGGAAAGAGATTAAAAATGGAGGTGAATGCCTTTGAAACTAGTCTCTCATTAATATAAACAAGTGACGAGTATCAATAAACCAACTACAAATAGTTTTTGAGATTCCAACTGGCCAGCTGAAAAGAGATTAAAAATCGAGGTGAATGCCTTTGAAACTAGTCTCTCATTAATGTAAACAAGTGACGAGTATTAATAAACCAACTACAAATAGTTTTTGAGATTCCAACTGGCCAGTTGAAAAGAGATTAAAAATCGAGGTGAATGCCTTTGAAACTAGTCTCTCATTAATATAAACAAGTAAGTGACGAGTATCAATAAACCAACTACAAATAGTTTTTGAGATTCCAACTGGCCAGTTGAAAAGAGATTAAAAATCGAGGTGAATGCCTTTGAAACTAGTCTCTCATTAATATAAACAAGTAAGTGACGAGTATTAATAAACCAACTACAAATAGTTTTTGAGATTCCAACAGGCCAATGTAAAAGAGATTAAAAATCGAGGTGAATGCCTTTGAAACTAGTCTCTCATTAATGTAAACAAGTAAGTGACGAGTATCAATAAACCAACTACAAATAGTTTTGGAGATTCCAACTGGCCAGTTGAAAAGAGATTAAAAATCGAGGTGAATGCCTTTGAAACTAGTCTCTCATTAATATAAACAAGTAGTGACAAGTATCAATAAACCAACTACAAATAGTTTTTGAGATTCCAACTGGCCAGTTGAAAAGAGATTAAAAATCGAGGTGAATGCCTTTGAAACTAATCTCTCATTAATATAAACAAGTAAGTGACGAGTATCAATAAACCAACTACAAATAGTTTTTGAGATTCCAACTGGCCAGTTGAAAAGAGATTAAAAATCGAGGTGAATGCCTTTGAAACTAGTCTCTCATTAATGTAAACATGTGACAAGTATCAATAAACCAACTACAAATAGTTTTTGAGATTCCAAAAGGACAGTTGAAAAGAGATTAAAAATCGAGGTGAATGCCTTTGAAACTAATCTCTCATTAATATAAACAAGTAAGTGACAAGTATCAATAAACCAACTACAAATAGTTTTTGAGATTCCAACTGGCCAGTT
This sequence comes from Mantis religiosa, assembly GCA_030765055.1. Taxonomy (NCBI): domain Eukaryota; kingdom Metazoa; phylum Arthropoda; class Insecta; order Mantodea; family Mantidae; genus Mantis; species Mantis religiosa. Next base: position 828,272 of record JAUKNK010000026.1, on the reverse strand, counting down.
GAAAAGAGATTAAAAATCGAGGTGAATGCCTTTGAAACTAGTCTCTCATTAATGTAAACAAGTGACAAGTATCAATAAACCAACTACAAATAGTTTTTGAGATTCCAAAAGGCCAGTTGAAAAGAGATTAAAAATGGAGGTGAATGCCTTTGAAACTAGTTTCTCATTAATGTAAACAAGTGACAAGTATCAATAAACCAACTATAAATAGTTTTTGAGATTCCAACTGGCCAGTTGAAAAGAGATTAAAAATCGAGGTGAATGCCTTTGAAACTAGTCTCTCATTAATATAAACAAGTGACAAGTATCAATAAACCAACTACAAATAGTTTTTGAGATTCCAACTGGCCAGTTGAAAAGAGATTAAAAATCGAGGTGAATGCCTTTGAAACTAATCTCTCATTAATATAAACAAGTAAGTGACGAGTATCAATAAACCAACTACAAATAGTTTTTGACATTCCAACTGGCCAGTTGAAAAGAGATTAAAAATCGAGGTGAATGCCTTTGAAACTAGTCTCTCATTAATGTAAACAAGTGACAACTATCAATAAACCAACTACAAATAGTTTTTGAGATTCCAACTGGCCAGTTGAAAAGAGATTAGAAATCGAGGTGAATGCCTTTGAAACTAGTCTCTCATTAATATAAACAAGTGACGAGTATCAATAAACCAACTACAATTAGTTTTTGAGATTCCAACTGGCCAGTTGAAAAGAGATTAAAAATCGAGGTGAATGCCTTTGAAACTAGTCTCTCATTAATATAAACAAGTGACGAGTATCAATAAACCAACTACAATTAGTTTTTGAGATTCCAACTGGCCAGTTGAAAAGAGATTAAAAATCGAGGTGAATGCCTTTGCAACTAGTCTCTCATTAATATAAACAAGTGACAAGTATCAATAAACCAACTACAAATAGTTTTTGAGATTCCAACTGGCCAGTTCAAAAGCGATTAAAAATGGAGGTGCATGCCTTTGAAACTAGTCTCTCATTAATGTAAACAAGTAAGTGACGAGTATCAATAAACCAACTACAAATAGTTTTTGAGATTCCAACTGGCCAGTTGAAAAGAGATTAAACATCGAGGTGAATGCCTTTGAAACTAGTCTCTCATTAATGTAAACAAGTGACAAGTATCAATAAACCAACTACAAATAGTTTTTCAGATTCCAACTGGCCAGTTGAAAAGAGATTAAAAATCGAGGCGAATGCCTTTGAAACTAGTCTCTCATTAATGTAAACACGTAAGTGACGAGTATCAATAAACCAACTACAAATAGTTTTTGAGATTCCAACTGGCCAGTTGGAAAGAGATTGAAAATGGAGCTGAATGCCTTTGAAACTAGTCTCTCATTAATGTAAACAAGTGAAAAGTATCAATAAACCAACTACAAATAGTTTTTCAGATTCCAACTGGCCAGTTGAAAAGAGATTAAAAATTGAGGTGAATGCCTTTGAAACTAGTCTCTTATTAATATAAACAAGTGACAAGTATCAATAAACCAACTACAAATAGTTTTTGAGATTCCAACTGGCCAGTTGAAAAGAGATTAAAAATCGAGGTGAATGCCTTTGAAACTAGTCTCTCATTAATATAAACAAGTGACAAGTATCAATAAACCAACTACAAATAGTTTTTGAGATTCCAACTGGCCAGTTGAAAAGAGATTAAAAATCGAGGTGAATGCCTTTGAAACTAGTCTCTCATTAATATAAACAAGTATGTGACGAGTATTAATAAACCAACTACAAATAGTTTTTGAGATTCCAACTGGCCAGTTGAAAAGAGATTAAAAATCGAGGTGAATGCCTCTGAAACTAGTCTCTCATTAATATAAACAAGTAAGTGACGAGTATCAATAAACCAACTACAAATAGTTCTTGAGATTCCAACTGGCCAGTTGAAAAGAGATTAAAAATCGAGGTGAATGCCTTTGAAACTAGTTTCTCATTAATATAAACAAATAAGTGACGAGTATTAATAAACCAACTACAAATAGTTTTTCAGATCCCAATTGGCCAGTTGAAAAGAGATTAAAAATCAAGGTGAATGCCTTTGAAACTAGTCTCTCATTCATATAAACAAGTAAGTGACGAGTATCAATAAACTAACTACAAATAATTTTTGAGATTCCAACTGGCCAGTTGAAAAGAGATTAAAAATCGAGGTGAATGCCTTTGAAACTAGTCTCTCATTAATATAAACAAGTGACGAGTATCAATAAAACAACTACAAATAGTTTTTGAGATTCCAATTGGCCAGTTGAAAAGAGATTAAAAATCGAGGTGAATGCCTTTGAAACTAGTCTCTCATTAATGTAAACAAATGACGAGTATCAATAAACCAACTACAAATAGTTTTTGAGATTCCAACTGGCCAGTTGAAAAGAGATTAAAAATCGAGGTGAATGCCTTTGAAACTAGTCTCTCATTAATGTAAACAAGTGACAAGTATCAATAAACCAACTACAAATAGTTTTTGAGATTCCAACTGGCCAGTTGAAAAGAGATTAAACATCGAGGTGAATGCCTTTGAAACTAGTCTCTCATTACTATAAACAAGTAAGTGGCGAGTATCAATAAACCAACTACAAATAATTTTTGAGATTCCAACTGGCCAGTGTAAAAAAGATTAAAAATCGAGGTGAATGCCTTTGAAACTAGTCTCTCATTAATATAAACAAGTGACAAGTATCAATAAACCAACTACAAATAGTTTTTGAGATTCCAACTGGCCAGTTGAAAAGAGATTAAAAATCGAGGTGAATGCCTTTGAAACTAGTCTCTCATTAATATAAACAAGTGACAAGTATTAATAAACCAACTACAAATAGTTTTTGAGATTCCAACTGGCCAGTTGAAAAGAGATTAAAAATGGAGGTGAATGCCTATGAAACTAGTCTCTCATTAATATAAACAAGTGACAAGTATCAATAAACCAACTACAAATAGTTTTTGAGATTCCAACTGGCCAGTTGAAAAGAGATTAAAAATCGAGGTGAATGCCTTTGAAACTAGTATCTCATTAATATAAACAAGTGACAAGCATCAATAAACCAACTACAAAAACTTTTTGAGATTCCAACTGACCAGTTAAAAAGAGATTAAAAATCGAGGTGAATGCCTTTGAAACTAGTCTCTCATTAATATAAACAAGTAAGTGACAAGTATCAATAAACCAACTACAAAAACTTTTTGAGATTCCAACTGACCAGTTGAAAAGAGATTAAAAATTGAGGTGAATGCCTTTGAAACTAGTCTCTCATTAATGTAAACAAGTGACAAGTATCAATAAACCAACTACAAATAGTTTTTGAGATTCCAACTGGACAGTTGAAAAGAGATTAAAAATTGAGGTGAATGCCTTTGAAACTAGTCTCTCATTAATATAAACAAGTGACGAGTATCAATAAACCAACTACAAATAGTTTTTGAGATTCCAACTGGCCAGTTGAAAAGAGATTAAAAATCGAGGTGAATGCCTTTGAAACTAGTCTCTCGTTAATGTAAACAAGTATGTGACAAGTATCAATAAACCAAATACAAATAGTTTTTGAGATTCCAACTGGCCAGTTGAAAAGAGATTAAAATTCGAGGTGAATGCCTTTGAAACTAGTCTCTCATTAATATAAACAAGTAAGTGACGAGTATCAATAAACCAACTACAAATACTTTTTGAGATTACAACAGGCCAGTTGAAAAGAGATTAAAAATCGAGGTGAATGCCTTTGAAACTAGTCTCTCATTAATGTAAACAAGTGACAAGTATCAATAAACCAACTACAAATAGTTTTTGAGATTCCAACTGGCCAGTTGAAAAGAGATTAAACATCGAGGTGAATGCCTTTGAAACTAGTCTCTCATTACTATAAACAAGTAAGTGACGAGTATCAATAAACCAACTACAAATAGTTTTTGAGATTCCAACTGGCCAGTTGAAAAGAGATTAAAAATCGAGGTGAATGCCTTTGAAACTAGTCTCTCATTAATGTAAACAAGTAAGTGACAAGTATCAATAAACCAACTACAAATAGTTTTTGAGATTCCAACTGGCCAGTTGAAAAGAGATTAAAAATCGAGGTGAATGCCTTTGAAACTAGTCTCTCATTAATATAAACAAGTAAGTGACGAGTATCAATAAACCAACTACAAATAGTTTTTGAGATTCCAACTGGCCAGTTGAAAAGAGATTAAACATCGAGGTGAATGCCTTTGAAACTAGTCTCTCATTAATGTAAACAAGTGACAAGTATCAATAAAACAACTACAAATAGTTTTTGAGATACCAACTGGCCAGTTGAAAAGAGATTAAAAATCGAGGTGAATGCCTTTGAAACTAGTCTCTCATTAATGTAAACAAGTGACAAGTATCAATAAACCAACTACAAATAGTTTTTGAGATTCCAACTGGCCAGTTGAAAAGAGATTAAACATCGAGGTGAATGCCTTTGAAACTAGTCTCTCATTAATGTAAACAAGTAAGTGACAAGTATCAATAAACCAACTACAAATAGTTTTTGAGATTCCAACTGGCCAGTTGAAAAGAGATTAAACATCGAGGTGAATGCCTTTGAAACTAGTCTCTCATTAATGTAAACAAGTGACAAGTATCAATAAAACAACTACAAATAGTTTTTGAGATACCAACTGGCCAGTTGAAAAGAGATTAAACATCGAGGTGAATGCCTTTGAAACTAGTCTCTCATTAATGTAAACAAGTAAGTGACAAGTATCAATAAACCAACTACAAATAGTTTTTGAGATTCCAACTGGCCAGTTGAAAAGAGATTAAACATCGAGGTGAATGCCTTTGAAACTAGTCTCTCATTAATGTAAACAAGTAAGTGACGAGTATCAATAAACCAACTACAAATAGTTTTTGAGATTCCAACTGGCCAGTTGAAAAGAGATTAAAAATCGAGGTGAATGCCTTTGAAATTAGTCTCTCATTAATATAAACAAGAAGGTGACGAGTATTAATTAACCCACTACAAATAGTTTTTCAGATCCCAATTGGCCAGTTGAAAAGAGGTTAAAAATCGAGGTGAATGCCTTTGAAACTAGTCTCTCATTAATGTAAACAAGTGGTGCATGCCTTTGAAACTAGTCTCTCATTAATGTAAACAAGTGACAAGTATCAATAAACCAACTACAAATAGTTTTTGAGATTCCAACTGGCCAGTTGAAAAGAGATTAAACATCGAGGTGAATGCCTTTGAAACTAGTCTCTCATTACTATAAACAAGTAAGTGACGAGTATCAATAAACCAACTACAAATAGTTTTTGAGATTCCAACTGGCCAGTTGTAAAGAGATTAAAAATCGAGGTGAATGCCTTTGAAACTAGTCTCTCATTAATGTAAACAAGTAAGTGACAAGTATCAATAAACCAACTACAAATAGTTTTTGAGATTCCAACTGGCCAGTTGAAAAGAGATTAAAAATCGAGGTGAATGCCTTTGAAACTAGTCTCTCATTAATATAAACAAGTAAGTGACGAGTATCAATAAACCAACTACAAATAGTTTTTGAGATTCCAACTGGCCAGTTTAAAAGAGATTAAAAATCGAGGTGAATGCCTTTGAAATTAGTCTCTCATTAATATAAACAAGAAGGTGACGAGTATTAATTAACCCACTACAAATAGTTTTTCAGATCCCAATTGGCCAGTTGAAAAGAGGTTAAAAATCGAGGTGAATGCCTTTGAAACTAGTCTCTCATTAATGTAAACAAGTGACAAGTATCAATAAACCAACTACAAATAGTTTTTGAGATTCCAACTGGCCAGTTGAAAAGAGATTAAACATCGAGGTGAATGCCTTTGAAACTAGTCTCTCATTACTATAAACAAGTAAGTGACGAGTATCAATAAACCAACTACAAATAGTTTTTGAGATTCCAACTGGCCAGTTGAAAAGAGATTAAACATCGAGGTGAATGCCTTTTAAACTAGTCTCTCATTAATGTAAACAAGTAAGTGACAAGTATCAATAAACCAACTACAAATAGTTTTTCCGATTCCAACTGGCCAGTTGAAAAGAGATTAAACATCGAGGTGAATGCCTTTGAAACTAGTCTCTCATTAATGTAAACAAGTGACAAGTATCAATAAAACAACTACAAATAGTTTTTGAGATACCAACTGGCCAGTTGAAAAGAGATTAAAAATCGAGGTGAATGCCTTTGAAACTAGTCTCTCATTAATGTAAACAAGTGACAGGTATCAATAAACCAACTACAAATAGTTTTTGAGATTCCAACTGGCCAGTTGAAAAGAGATTAAAAATGTAGGTGAATGCCTTTGAAACTAGTCTCTCATTAATATAAACAAGTATGTGACGAGTATTAATAAACCAACTACAAATAGTTTTTGAGATTCCAACTGGCCAGTTGAAAAGAGATTAAAAATCGAGGGGAATGCCTTTGAAACTAGTCTCTCATTAATATAAACAAGTAAGTGACGAGTATCAATAAACCAACTACAAATAGTTCTTGAGATTCCAACTGGCCAGTTGAAAAGAGATTAAAAATCGAGGTGAATGCCTTTGAAACTTATTTCTCATTAATATAAACAAATAAGTGACGAGTATTAATAAACCAACTACAAATAGTTTTTCAGATCCCAATTGGCCAGTTGAAAAGAGATTAAAAATCAAGGTGAATGCCTTTGAAACTAGTCTCTCATTAATATAAACAAGTAAGTGACGAGTATCAATAAACTAACTACAAATAATTTTTGAGATTCCAACTGGCCAGTTGAAAAGAGATTAAAAATCGAGGTGAATGCCTTTGAAACTAGTCTCTCATTAATATAAACAAGTGACGAGTATCAATAAAACAACTACAAATAGTTTTTGAGATTCCAACTGGCCAGTTGAAAAGAGATTAAAAATCGAGGTGAATGCCTTTGAAATTAGTCTCTCATTAATATAAACAAGTAAGTGACGAGTATCAATAAACCAACTACAAATAGTTTTTGAGATTCCAACTGGCCAGTTGAAAAGAGATTAAAAATCGAGGTGAATGCCTTTGAAACTAGTCTCTCATTAATGTAAACAAATGACGAGTATCAATAAACCAACTACAAATAGTTTTTGAGATTCCAACTGGCCAGTTGAAAAGAGATTAAAAATCGAGGTGAATGCCTTTGATACTAGTCTCTCATTAATGTAAACAAGTGACAAGTATCAATAAACAAACTACAAATAGTTTTTGAGATTCCAACTGGCCAGTTGAAAAGAGATTAAACATCGAGGTGAATGCCTTTGAAACTAGTCTCTCATTACTATAAACAAGTAAGTGGCGAGTATCAATAAACCAACTACAAATAGTTTTTGAGATTCCAACTGGCCAGTTGAAAAGAGATTAAAAATCGAGGTGAATGCCTTTGAAACTAATCTCTCATTAATATAAACAAGTAAGTGACGAGTATCAATAAACCAACTACAAATAGTTTTTGACATTCCAACTGGCCAGTTGAAAAGAGATTAAAAATCGAGGTGAATGCCTTTGAAACTAGTCTCTCATTAATGTAAACAAGTGACAACTATCAATAAACCAACTACAAATAGTTTTTGAGATTCCAACTGGCCAGTTGAAAAGAGATTAGAAATCGAGGTGAATGCCTTTGAAACTAGTCTCTCATTAATATAAACAAGTGACGAGTATCAATAAACCAACTACAATTAGTTTTTGAGATTCCAACTGGCCAGTTGAAAAGAGATTAAAAATCGAGGTGAATGCCTTTGAAACTAGTCTCTCATTAATATAAACAAGTGACGAGTATCAATAAACCAACTACAATTAGTTTTTGAGATTCCAACTGGCCAGTTGAAAAGAGATTAAAAATCGAGGTGAATGCCTTTGCAACTAGTCTCTCATTAATATAAACAAGTGACAAGTATCAATAAACCAACTACAAATAGTTTTTGAGATTCCAACTGGCCAGTTGAAAAGAGATTAAAAATCGAGGTGAATGCCTTTGAAACTAGTCTCTCATTAATGTAAACAAATGACGAGTATCAATAAACCAACTACAAATAGTTTTTGAGATTCCAACTGGCCAGTTGAAAAGAGATTAAAAAAGGAGGTGAATGCCTATGAAACTAGTCTCTCATTAATATAAACAAGTGACAAGTATCAATAAACCAACTACAAATAGTTTTTGAGATTCCAATTGGCCAGTTGAAAAGAGATTAAAAATCAAGGTGAATGCCTTTGAAACTAGTCTCTCATTCATATAAACAAGTAAGTGACGAGTATCAATAAACTAACTACAAATAATTTTTGAGATTCCAACTGGCCAGTTGAAAAGAGATTAAAAATCGAGGTGAATGCCTTTGAAACTAGTCTCTCATTAATATAAACAAGTGACGAGTATCAATAAAACAACTACAAATAGTTTTTGAGATTCCAATTGGCCAGTTGAAAAGAGATTAAAAATCGAGGTGAATGCCTTTGAAACTAGTCTCTCATTAATGTAAACAAATGACGAGTATCAATAAACCAACTACAAATAGTTTTTGAGATTCCAACTGGCCAGTTGAAAAGAGATTAAAAATCGAGGTGAATGCCTTTGAAACTAGTCTCTCATTAATGTAAACAAGTGACAAGTATCAATAAACCAACTACAAATAGTTTTTGAGATTCCAACTGGCCAGTTGAAAAGAGATTAAACATCGAGGTGAATGCCTTTGAAACTAGTCTCTCATTACTATAAACAAGTAAGTGGCGAGTATCAATAAACCAACTACAAATAGTTTTTGAGATTCCAACTGGCCAGTGTAAAAGAGATTAAAAATCGAGGTGAATGCCTTTGAAACTAGTCTCTCATTAATATAAACAAGTGACAAGTATCAATAAACCAACTACAAATAGTTTTTGAGATTCCAACTGGCCAGTTGAAAAGAGATTAAAAATCGAGGTGAATGCCTTTGAAACTAGTCTCTCATTAATATAAACAAGTGACAAGTATTAATAAACCAACTACAAATAGTTTTTGAGATTCCAACTGGCCAGTTGAAAAGAGATTAAAAATCGAGGTGAATGCCTTTGAAACTAGTCTCTCATTAATATAAACAAGTGACAAGCATCAATAAACCAACTACAAAAACTTTTTGAGATTCCAACTGACCAGTTAAAAAGAGATTAAAAATCGAGGTGAATGCCTTTGAAACTAGTCTCTCATTAATATAAACAAGTAAGTGACAAGTATCAATAAACCAACTACAAAAACTTTTTGAGATTCCAACTGACCAGTTGAAAAGAGATTAAAAATTGAGGTGAATGCCTTTGAAACTAGTCTCTCATTAATGTAAACAAGTGACAAGTATCAATAAACCAACTACAAATAGTTTTTGAGATTCCAACTGGACAGTTGAAAAGAGATTAAAAATTGAGCTGAATGCCTTTGAAACTAGTCTCTCATTAATATAAACAAGTAAGTGACGAGTATCAATAAACCAACTACAAATAGTTTTTGAGATTCCAACTGGCCAGTTGAAAAGAGATTAAAAATCGAGGTGAATGCCTTTGAAACTAGTCTCTCGTTAATGTAAACAAGTATGTGACAAGTATCAATAAACCAAAAACAAATAGTTTTTGAGATTCCAACTGGCCAGTTGAAAAGAGATTAAAATTCGAGGTGAATGCCTTTGAAACTAGTCTCTCATTAATATAAACAAGTAAGTGACGAGTATCAATAAACCAACTACAAATACTTTTTGAGATTACAACAGGCCAGTTGAAAAGAGATTAAAAATCGAGGTGAATGCTTTTGAAACTAGTCTCTCATTAATGTAAACAAGTGACAAGTATCAATAAACCAACTACAAATAGTTTTTGAGATTCCAACTGGCCAGTTGAAGAGAGATTAAACATCGAGGTGAATGCCTTTGAAACTAGTCTCTCATTACTATAAACAAGTAAGTGACGAGTATCAATAAACCAACTACAAATAGTTTTTGAGATTCCAACTGGCCAGTTGAAAAGAGATTAAAAATCGAGGTGAATGCCTTTGAAACTAGTCTCTCATTAATGTAAACAAGTAAGTGACAAGTATCAATAAACCAACTACAAATAGTTTTTGAGATTCCAACTGGCCAGTTGAAAAGAGATTAAAAATCGAGGTGAATGCCTTTGAAACTAGTCTCTCATTAATATAAACAAGTAAGTGACGAGTATCAATAAACCAACTACAAATAGTTTTTGAGATTCCAACTGGCCAGTTGAAAAGAGATTAAACATCGAGGTGAATGCCTTTGAAACTAGTCTCTCATTAATGTAAACAAGTGACAAGTATCAATAAAACAACTACAAATAGTTTTTGAGATACCAACTGGCCAGTTGAAAAGAGATTAAAAATCGAGGTGAATGCCTTTGAAACTAGTCTCTCATTAATGTAAACAAGTGACAAGTATCAATAAACCAACTACAAATAGTTTTTGAGATTCCAACTGGCCAGTTGAAAAGAGATTAAACATCGAGGTGAATGCCTTTGAAACTAGTCTCTCATTAATGTAAACAAGTAAGTGACAAGTATCAATAAACCAACTACAAATAGTTTTTGAGATTCCAACTGGCCAGTTGAAAAGAGATTAAACATCGAGGTGAATGCCTTTGAAACTAGTCTCTCATTAATGTAAACAAGTGACAAGTATCAATAAAACAACTACAAATAGTTTTTGAGATACCAACTGGCCAGTTGAAAAGAGATTAAAAATCGAGGTGAATGCCTTTGAAACTAGTCTCTCATTAATGTAAACAAGTGACAAGTATCAATAAACCAACTACAAATAGTTTTTGAGATTCCAACTGGCCAGTTGAAAAGAGATTAAAAATGGAGGTGAATGCCTTTGAAACTAGTCTCTCATTAATGTAAACAAGTGACAAGTATCAATAAACCAACTACAAATAGTTTTTGAGATTCCAACTGGCCAGTTGAAAAGAGATTAAAAATCGAGGTGAATGCCTTTGAAACTAGTCTCTCATTAATATAAACAAGTGACGAGTATCAATAAACCAACTACAAATAGTTTTTGAGATTCCAACTGGCCAGTTGAAAAGAGATTAAAAATCGAGGTGAATGCCTTTGAAACTAGTCTCTCATTAATATAAACAAGTATGTGACGAGTATTAATAAACCAACTACAGATAGTTTTTGAGATTCCAACTGGCCAGTTGAAAAGAGATTAAAAATCGAGGTGAATGCCTTTGAAACTAGTCTCTCATTAATATAAACAAGTAAGTGACGAGTATCAATAAACCAACTACAAATAGTTTTTGAGATTCCAACTGGCCAGTTGAAAAGAGATTAAAAATCGAGGTGAATGCCTTTGAAATTAGTCTCTCATTAATATAAACAAGAAGGTGACGAGTATTAATTAACCCACTACAAATAGTTTTTCAGATCCCAATTGGCCAGTTGAAAAGAGGTTAAAAATCGAGGTGAATGCCTTTGAAACTAGTCTCTCATTAATGTAAACAAGTGGTGCATGCCTTTGAAACTAGTCTCTCATTAATGTAAACAAGTGACAAGTATCAATAAACCAACTACAAATAGTTTTTGAGATTCCAACTGGCCAGTTGAAAAGAGATTAAACATCGAGGTGAATGCCTTTGAAACTAGTCTCTCATTACTATAAACAAGTAAGTGACGAGTATCAATAAACCAACTACAAATAGTTTTTGAGATTCCAACTGGCCAGTTGAAAAGAGATTAAAAATCGAGGTGAATGCCTTTGAAACTAGTCTCTCATTAATGTAAACAAGTAAGTGACAAGTATCAATAAACCAACTACAAATAGTTTTTGAGATTCCAACTGGCCAGTTGAAAAGAGATTAAAAATCGAGGTGAATGCCTTTGAAACTAGTCTCTCATTAATATAAACAAGTAAGTGACGAGTATCAATAAACCAACTACAAATAGTTTTTGAGATTCCAACTGGCCAGTTTAAAAGAGATTAAAAATCGAGGTGAATGCCTTTGAAATTAGTCTCTCATTAATATAAACAAGAAGGTGACGAGTATTAATTAACCCACTACAAATAGTTTTTCAGATCCCAATTGGCCAGTTGAAAAGAGGTTAAAAATCGAGGTGAATGCCTTTGAAACTAGTCTCTCATTAATGTAAACAAGTGACAAGTATCAATAAACCAACTACAAATAGTTTTTGAGATTCCAACTGGCCAGTTGAAAAGAGATTAAACATCGAGGTGAATGCCTTTGAAACTAGTCTCTCATTACTATAAACAAGTAAGTGACGAGTATCAATAAACCAACTACAAATAGTTTTTGAGATTCCAACTGGCCAGTTGAAAAGAGATTAAACATCGAGGTGAATGCCTTTTAAACTAGTCTCTCATTAATGTAAACAAGTAAGTGACAAGTATCAATAAACCAACTACAAATAGTTTTTCCGATTCCAACTGGCCAGTTGAAAAGAGATTAAACATCGAGGTGAATGCCTTTGAAACTAGTCTCTCATTAATGTAAACAAGTGACAAGTATCAATAAAACAACTACAAATAGTTTTTGAGATACCAACTGGCCAGTTGAAAAGAGATTAAAAATCGAGGTGAATGCCTTTGAAACAAGTCTCTCATTAATGTAGACAAGTGACAAGTATCAATAAACCAACTACAAATAGTTTTTGAGATTCCAACTGGACAGTTGAAAAGAGATTAAAAATTGAGGTGAATGCCTTTGAAACTAGTCTCTCATTAATATAAACAAGTAAGTGACGAGTATCAATAAACCAACTACAAATAGTTTTTGAGATTCCAACTGGCCAGTTGAAAAGAGATTAAAAATCGAGGTGAATGCCTTTGAAACTAGTCTCTCATTACTATAAACAACTAAGTGACGAGTATCAATAAACCAACTACAGATAGTTTTTGAGATTCCAACTGGCCAGTTGAAAAGAGATTAAAAATCGAGGTGAATGCCTTTGAAACTAGTCTCTCATTAATGTAAACAAGTAAGTGACAAGTATCAATAAACCAACTACAAATAGTTTTTGAGATTCCAACTGGCCAGTTGAAAAGAGATTAAACATCGAGGTGAATGCCTTTGAAACTAGTCTCTCATTAATGTAAACAAGTGACAAGTATCAATAAAACAACTACAAATAGTTTTTGAGATACCAACTGGCCAGTTGAAAAGAGATTAAAAATCGAGGTGAATGCCTTTGAAACTAGTCTCTCATTAATGTAAACAAGTGACAAGTATCAATAAACCAACTACAAATAGTTTTTGAGATTCCAACTGGCCAGTTGAAAAGAGATTAAAAATGGAGGTGAATGCCTTTGAAACTAGTCTCTCATTAATGTAAACAAGTGACAAGTATCAATAAACCAACTACAAATAGTTTCTGAGATTCCAACTGGCCAGTTGAAAAGAGATTAAAAATCGAGGTGAATGCCTTTGAAACTAGTCTCTCATTAATATAAACAAGTGACGAGTATCAATAAACCAACTACAAATAGTTTTTGAGATTCCAACTGGCCAGTTGAAAAGAGATTAAAAATCGAGGTGAATGCCTTTGAAACTAGTCTCTCATTAATATAAACAAGTATGTGACGAGTATTAATAAACCAACTACAGATAGTTTTTGAGATTCCAACTGGCCAGTTGAAAAGAGATTAAAAATCGAGGTGAATGCCTTTGAAACTAGTCTCTCATTAATATAAACAAGTGACGAGTATCAATAAACCAACTACAAATAGTTTTTGAGATTCCAACTGGCCAGTTGAAAAGAGATTAAAAATCGAGGTGAATGCCTTTGAAATTAGTCTCTCATTAATATAAACAAGAAGGTGACGAGTATTAATTAACCCACTACAAATAGTTTTTCAGATCCCAATTGGCCAGTTGAAAAGAGGTTAAAAATCGAGGTGAATGCCTTTGAAACTAGTCTCTCATTAATGTAAACAAGTGACAAGTATCAATAAACCAACTACAAATAGTTTTTGAGATTCCAACTGGCCAGTTGAAAAGAGATTAAACATCGAGGTGAATGCCTTTGAAACTAGTCTCTCATTACTATAAACAAGTAAGTGACGAGTATCAATAAACCAACTACAAATAGTTTTTGAGATTCCAACTGGCCAGTTGAAAAGAGATTAAAAATCGAGGTGAATGCCTTTGAAACTAGTCTCTCATTAATGTAAACAAGTAAGTGACAAGTATCAATAAACCAACTACAAATAGTTTTTGAGATTCCAACTGGCCAGTTGAAAAGAGATTAAAAATCGAGGTGAATGCCTTTGAAACTAGTCTCTCATTAATATAAACAAGTAAGTGACGAGTATCAATAAACCAACTACAAATAGTTTTTGAGATTCCAACTGGCCAGTTGAAAAGAGATTAAAAATCGAGGTGAATGCCTTTGAAATTAGTCTCTCATTAATATAAACAAGAAGGTGACGAGTATTAATTAACCCACTACAAATAGTTTTTCAGATCCCAATTGGCCAGTTGAAAAGAGGTTAAAAATCGAGGTGAATGCCTTTGAAACTAGTCTCTCATTAATGTAAACAAGTGACAAGTATCAATAAACCAACTACAAATAGTTTTTGAGATTCCAACTGGCCAGTTGAAAAGAGATTAAACATCGAGGTGAATGCCTTTGAAACTAGTCTCTCATTACTATAAACAAGTGACGAGTATCAATAACCAACTACAAATAGTTTTTGAGATTCCAACTGGCCAGTTGAAAAGAGATTAAACATCGAGGTGAATGCCTTTTAAACTAGTCTCTCATTAATGTAAACAAGTGACAAGTATCAATAAACCAACTACAAATAGTTTTTGAGATTCCAACTGGCCAGTTCAAAAGCGATTAAAAATGGAGGTGAATGCCTTTGAAACTAGTCTCTCATTAATGTAAAAAAGTAGGTGACGAGTATCAATAAACCAACTACAAATAGTTTTTGAGATTCCAACTGGCCAGTTGAAAAGAGATTAAAAATCGAGGTGAATGCCTTTGAAACTAGTCTCTCATTAATGTAAACCAGTGACAAGTATCAATAAACCAACTACAAATAGTTTTTGAGATTCCAACTGGCCAGTTGAAAAGAGATTAAAAATGGAGGTGAATGCCTTTGAAACTGGTCTCTCATTAATCTAAACAAGTAAGTGACGAGTATCAATAAACCAACTACAAATAGTTTTTGAGATTCCAACTGGCCAGTTGAAAGGAGATTAAAAATCGAGGTGAATGCCTTTGAAAGTAGTCTCTCATTAATATAAACAAGTGACAAGTATCAATAAACCAACTACAAATAGTTTATGAGATTACAACTGGCCAGTTGAAAAGAGATTAAAAATCGAGGTGAATGCCTTTGAAACTAGTCTCTCATTAATATAAACAAGTGACAAGTATCAATAAACCAACTACAAATAGTTTTTGAGATTACAACTGGCCAGTTGAAAAGAGATTAAAAATGGAGGTGAACGCCTTTGAAACTAGTCTCTAATTAATATAAACAAGTGGCGAGTATCAATAAACCAACTACAAATAGTTTTTGAGATTCCAACTGGCCAGTTGAAAAGAGATTAAATATCGAGGTGAATGCCTTTGAAACTAGTCTCTCATTAATGTAAACAAGTAAGTGACGAGTATCAATAAACCAATTACAAATATATTTTGAGATTCCAACTGGCCAGTTGAAAAGAGATTAAAAATCGAGGTGAATGCCTTTGAAACTAGTCTCTCATTAATATAAACAAGTGACAAGTATCAATAAACCAACTACAAATAGTTTTTGAGATTCCAACTGGCATGTTGAAAAGAGATTAAAAATCGAGGTGAATGCCTTTGAAACTAGTCTCTCATTAATATAAACAAGTAAGTGACGAGTATTAATAAACCAACTACAAATAGTTTTTGAGATTCCAACTGGCCAGTTGAAAAGAGATTAAAAATCGAGGTGAATGCCTTTGAAACTAGTCTCTCATTAATGTAAACAAGTGACAAGTATCAATAAACCAACTACAAATAGTTTTTGAGATTCCAACTGGCCAGTTGAAAAGAGATTAAACATCGAGGTGAATGCCTTTGAAACTAGTCTCTCATTAATGTAAACAAGTGACAAGTATCAATAAACCAACTACAAATAGTTTTTGAGATTCCAACTGGCCAGTTGAAAAGAGATTAAAAATGGAGGTGAATAACTTTGAAACTAGTCTCTCATTAATATAAACAAGTGACATGTATCAGTAAACCAACTACAAATAGTTTTTGAGATTCCAACTGGCCAGTTGAAAAGAGGTTAAAAATCGAGGTGAATGCCTTTGAAACTAGTCTCTCATTAATGTAAACAAATGACAAGTATCAATAAACCAACTACAAATAGTTTTTGAGATTCCAACTGGCCAGTTGAAAAGAGATTAAAAATCGAGGTGAATGCCTTTGAAACTAGTCTCTCTTTAATATAAACAGGTAAGTGACGAATATCAATAAACCAACTACAAATAGTTTTTGAGATTCCAACTGGCCAGTTGAAAAGAGATTAAAAATCGAGGTGAATGCCTTTGAAACTAGTCTCTCATTAATGAAAACAAGTGACAAGTATCAATAAACCAACTACAAATAGTTTTTGAGATTCCAACTGGCCAGTTGAAAAGAGATTAAAAATCGAGGTGAATGCCTTTGAAACTAGTCTCTCATTAATATAAACAAGTAAGTGACGAGTATCAATAAACCAACTACAAATAGTTTTTGAGATTCCAACTGGCCAGTTGAAAAGAGATTAAAAATCGAGGTGAATGCCTTTGAAACTAGTCTCTCATTAATATAAACAAGTAAGTGACGAGTATCAATAAACCAACTACAAATAATTTTTGAGATTCCAACTGGCCAGTTGAAAAGAGATCAAAAATCGAGGTGAATGCCTTTGAAACTAGTCTCTCATTAATGTAAACGAGTGACAAGTATCAATAAACCAACTACAAATAGTTTTTGAGATTCCAACTGGCCAGTTGAAAAGAGATTAATAATCGAGGTGAATGCCTTTGAAACTAGTCTCTCATTAATATAAACAAGTAAGTGACAAGTATCAATAAACCAACTACAAATAGTTTTTGAGATTCCAACTGGCCAGTTGAAAAGAGATTAAAAATCGAGGTGAATGCCTTTGAAACTAGTCTCTCATTAATGTAAAAAAGTGACAAGTATCAATAAACCAACTACAAATAGTTTTTGAGATTCCAGCTGGCCAGTTGAAAAGAGATTAAAAATCGAGGTGAATGCCTTTGAAACTAGTCTCTCATTAATGTAAACAAGTAAGTGACGAGTATCAATAAACCAACTACAAATAGTTTTTGAGATTCCAACTGGCCAGTTGAAAAATGATTAAAAATCGAGGTGAATGCCTTTGAAACTACTCTCTCATTAATATAAACAAGTAAGTGACGAGTATCAATAAACCAACTACAAATAGTTTTTGAGATTCCAACTGGCCAGTTGAAAAGAGATTAAAAATCGAGGTGAATGCCTTTGAAACTAGTCTCTCATTAATGTAAACGAGTGACAAGTATCAATAAACCAACTACAAATAGTTGGTGAGATTCCAACTGGCCAGTTGAAAAGAGATTAAAAATGGAGGTGAATGCCTTTGAAACTGGTCTCTCATTAATCTAAACAAGTAAGTGACGAGTATCAATAAACCAACTACAAATAGTTTTTGAGATTCCAACTGGCCAGTTGAAAAGAGATTAAAAATCGAGGTGAATGCCTTTGAAACTAGTCTCTCATTAATATAAACAAGTAAGTGACGAGTATTAATAAACCAACTACAAAGAGTTTTTGAGATTCCAACCGGCCAGTTGAAAAGAGATTAAAAATCGAGGTGAATGCCTTTGAAACTAGTCTCTCATTAATATAAACAAGTGACAAGTATCAATAAACCAACTACAAATAGTTTATGAGATTACAACTGGCCAGTTGAAAAGTGATTAAAAATCGAGGTGAATGCCTTTGAAACTAGTCTCTCATTAATATAAACAAGTGACAAGTATCAATAAACCAACTACAAATAGTTTTTGAGATTACAACTGGCCAGTTGAAAAGAGATTAAAAATGGAGGTGAATGCCTTTGAAACTAGTCTCTAATTAATATAAACAAGTGATAAGTATCAATAAACCAACTACATATAGTTTTTGAGATTCCAACTGGCCAGTTGAAAAGAGATTAAAAATCGAGGTGAATGCCTTTGAAACTAGTCTCTCATTAACGTAAACAAGTAAGTGACGAGTATTAATAAACCAACTACAAATAGTTTTTGAGATTCCAACTGGCCAGTTGAAAAGAGATTAAAAATCGAGGTGAATGCCTTTGAAACTAGTCTCTCATTAATGTAAACAAGTAAGTGACGAGTATCAATAAACCAACTACAAATAGTTTTTGAGATTCCAACTGGCCAGTTGAAAAGAGATTAATAATCGAGGTGTATGCCTTTGAAACTAGTCTCTCATTAATATAAACATGTGACAAGTATCAATAAACCAACTACAAATAGTTTTTGAGATTCCAACTGGCCAGTTGAAAAGAGATTAAAAATCGAGGTGAATGCCTTTGAAACTAGTCTCTCATTAATATAAACAAGTGACAAGTATCAATAAACCAACTACAAATTGTTTTTGAGATTCCAACTGGCCAGTTGAAAAGAGATTAAAAATCGAAGTGAATGCCTTTGAAACTAGTCTCTCATTAATATAAACAAGTAAGTGACGAGTATCAAAAAACCAACTACAAATAGTTTTTTAGATTCCAACTGGCCAGTTGAAAAGAGATTAAATATCGAGGTGAATGCCTTTGAAACTAGTCTCTCATTAATGTAAACAAGTAAGTGACGAGTATCAATAAACCAACTACAAATAGTTTTTGAGATTCCAACTGGCCAGTTGAAAAGAGATTAAAAATCGAGGTGAATGCCTTTGAAACTAGTCTCTCATTAATATAAACAAGTGACAAGTATCAATAAACCAACTACAAATAGTTTTTCAGATTCCAACTGGCCAGTTGAAAAGAGATTAAAAATGGAGGTGAATGCCTTTGAAACTAGTCTCTCATTAATGTAAACAAGTGAAGTATCAATAAACCAACTACAAATAGTTTTTGAGATTCCAACTGGCCAGTTGAAAAGAGATTAAAAATCGAGGTGAATGCCTTTGAAATTAGTCTCTCATTAATATAAACAAGTAAGTGACGAGTATTAATAAACCAACTACAAATAGTTTTTGAGATTTCAACTGGCCAGTTGAAAAGAGATTAAAAATCGAGGTGAATGCCTTTGAAACTAGTCTCTCATTAATGTAAACAAGTAAGTGACGAGTATCAATAAACCAATTACAAATAGTTTTTGAGATTCCAACTGGCCAGTTGAAAAGAGATTAAAAATCGAGGTGAATGCCTTTGAAACTAGTCTCTCATTAATATAAACAAGTGACAAGTATCAATAAACCAACTACAAATAGTTTTTGAGATTCCAACTGGCCAGTTGAAAAGAGATTAAAAATCGAGGTGAATGCCTTTGAAACTAGTCTCTCATTAATATAAACAAGTAAGTGACGAGTATTAATAAACCAACTACAAATAGTTTTTGAGATTCCAACTGGCCAGTTGAAAAGAGATTAAAAATCGAGGTGAATGCCTTTGAAACTAGTCTCTCATTAATGTAAACAAGTGACAAGTATCAATAAACCAACTACAAATAGTTTTTGAGATTCCAACTGGCCAGTTGAAAAGAGATTAAAAATGGAGGTGAATACCTTTGAAACTAGTCTCTCATTAATATAAACAAGTGACAAGTATCAGTAAACCAACTACAAATAGTTTTTGAGATTCCAACTGGCCAGTTGAAAAGAGATTAAAAATCGAGGTGAATGCCTTTGAAACTAGTCTCTCATTAATGTAAACAAATGACAAGTATCAATAAACCAACTACAAATAGTTTTTGAGATTCCAACTGGCCAGTTGAAAAGAGATTAAAAATCGAGGTGAATGCCTTTGAAACTAGTCTCTCATTAATATAAACAAATGACAAGTATCAATAAACCAACCACAAATAGTTTTTGAGATTCCAACTGGCCAGTTGAAAAGAGATTAAAAATCGAGGTGAATGCCTTTGAAACTAGTCTCTCATTAATGTAAACAAGTGACAAGCATGAATAAACCAACTACAAATAATTTTTGAGATTCCAACTGGCCAGTTGAAAAGAGATTAAAAATCGAGGTGAATGCCCTTGAAACTAGTCTCTCATTAGTATAAACAAGTAAGTGACGAGTATCAATAAACCAACTACAAATAGTTTTTGAGATTCCAACTGGCCAGTTGAAAAGAGATTAAAAATCGAGGTGAATGCCTTTGAAACTAGTCTCTCATTAATGTAAACGAGTGACAAGTATCAATAAACCAACTACAAATAGTTTTTGAGATTCCAACTGGCCAGTTGAAAAGAGATTAATAATCGAGGTGAATGCCTTTGAAACTAGTCTCTTATTAATATAAACAAGTGACAAGTATCAATAAACCAACTACAAATAGTTTTTGAGATTCCAACTGGCCAGTTGAAAAGAGATTAAAAATCGAGGTGAATGCCTTTGAAACTAGTCTCTCATTAATGTAAACAAGTGACAAGTATCAATAAACCAACTACAAATAGTTTTTGAGATTCCAGCTGGCCAGTTGAAAAGAGATTAAAAATCGAGGTGAATGCCTTTGAAACTAGTCTCTCATTAATGTAAACAAGTAAGTGACGAGTATCAATAAACCAACTACAAATAAATATTAAAAGCAGAAGCATTATTAACAGTGAAGTATTCTTCATATTTAAGTTTGAATTTATGAGTCACTATGTTTACACTCAGTCTTCACTTACTTGTTGTTGTATAATTGAAACGTTTTCAAGATCGTTCGATCGTTCGATCTAGGAATTCACATTTGGCAAAATTTCGAAATGCAGGTTCACGAAAAATTAAACACATTAATGATTAAGAAAAACAAAAGACTTAAAAATAAATTCAAACTGTTAAAAGAACGGCAACTGGAACACCCTCATCAGCCAAAACACCGGGACTTCAAAGAGCAAGTTAACGTATTAAACCTTTCGCAACAAAAGTTTACAACCGATGAAATTAGATTACTCCAGAAAGGTTTTAATACGTGTGTGAACTTCTCAAGTAATAAAGACGATTTTATCGCCGACATAGAAATAGCCACACATAACCTAAAAAACGAAAACTTAACCAAAGCCAAAATTGAATGTCTGGATATAATAAAGCAGTTATCCCCAACATACAATAATACTAACAACAAAACAATAAGAAATTTAAATAAGAAGCCTGTGGTATACCTAAAAGCCGACAAAGGTAGTTCTCTAGTAATTATGGAGACAGAAGACTATACTCAGAGAGTAAACCTTATGTTAGAAAGTCCAGAATATGAAAAAATTCCAAAAAATCCATTATCCAAAAGTATCACCTCTGTAAATAAAGCCTTATCAATTACAAAAACATTAAGTACATCTGAAAAATACAACTTAAAATTGTCCAACCCCACACTACCAAGGTTGTACTGTCTGCCAAAAATCCACAAACAAGACAACAGCATGAGGCCCATCATCAATGGCATCAATTCACCTACATACCACATAGCAAAATGGTTAGTAAGAAAATTAAAATCATATGACAAATTTCAAAGTTTGGGAATAAAAAACTCCTTGGAATTGATAAACCACCTACAGAAATACAACATCCCGGAAAATCACATACTTGTTTCTTTTGACGTTAAGGCACTTTTTACAAGCATTCCAGTAGAAGAAATACCTACATTCCTCAAAAAATGGCTAACCCAGACTACAACGGACCCCAGAGAAATAGATGATATTATCAATCTTACAGATTTATGCATAAGGAATAATTACTTCATGTTTAACCAAAAATTCTACAGACAATCAAAAGGTTTAGCAATGGGGAGTCCACTTTCGCCTATTTTAGCAGACCTATACATGAGCTATTTTGAAACACACATAGTAAAGGCCTTCCCACAGATTTATAAATTTTGGCAGAGATATGTTGATGATATTTTTGCTATCATTCCAGAAAAACTTAGAGAAGATTCTCTAAAATTACTAAACCTGCAAAATAATCACATCCAATTTACTATGGAAGTAGAAAGAGACAACACCCTACCCTTTCTGGACCTCAAGATAACTAGAAATCATCATGGTGTAGATTTTGGAATATACAGGAAGCCCACACACATAGATAATTACATAAAGAAAAATGAATACAACCCAGTTTCACATCAACTAGCTGCCTTTAGAAGTCTAATTCACCGGCTATACAACGTCCCACTGAGTAAGGATGAATTTTTGAAAGAACAACAACACATAAAAGACATAGCGGTATTAAATGGATTCAACCCAGCCATCATAAGGAATATGATGAAGAGGAAAGAAAAACTGAAGATAAGATCAAAAAATACCACTCTCACACCACTTAATAACACAAATTGGCAATATAGAAAATTCACATACCATCCATGGGCTTTTAGAAAATTTGAACGAATCTTCAAAAGACTAAACTTAAAACTAGCACCCCAAAACAAATTCACTCTGAGAAACCTGCTAAATAAACCACTGAAAAATACAATCCCCAACAATTTGAAATCAGGAATTTATCAGATTAATTGTGAAACCTGTGAAAAAAGCTACATAGGAAAAACTAAGAGAAACATGTTAACCAGGCAAAAAGAACACCAGAGGAACATTAAGTTGAAACAAACAGAAAAATCTGCAGTTTCACACCATTTTTGGACAGAAAACCACAACATTGGCCACAACATTAAACTGTTAAAATCTTTAAGTACACCCATAGAATTGGATATTTGGGAAAAAATTTTCATAAACAAAAACCGTGATAAAGTTATAAATTTTGAAATCCCGGCATTAAATGAAGTATTAAAACTTAGTGCCCCTAACACCAGATGGCAGAGTGATCGGAGCTCCGTAGTAGTGGAAGAAGAGGAAGGTTCATCTAGTCACCAAACAGCTGATGATGAGATCGAACGATCTTGAAAACGTTTCAATTATACAACAACAAGTAAGTGAAGACTGAGTGTAAACATAGTGACTCATAAATTCAAACTTAAACAACTACAAATAGTTTTTGAGATTCCAACTGGCCAGTTGAAAAGAGGTGAATGCCTTTGAAACTACTCTCTCATTAATATAAACAAGTAAGTGACGAGTATCAATAAACCAACTACAAATAGTTTTTGAGATTCCAACTGGCCAGTTGAAAAGAGATTAAAAATCGAGGTGAATGCCTTTGAAACTAGTCTCTCATTAATGTAAACAAGTGACAAGTATCAATAAACCAACTACAAATAGTTTTTGAGATTCCAACTGGTCAGTTGAAAAGAGATTAAAAATCGAGGTGAATGCCTTTGAAACTAGTCTCTCATTAATGTAAACAAGTGACAAGTATCAATAAACCAACTACAAATAGTTTTTGAGATTCCAACTGGCCAGTTGAAAAGAGATTAAAAATGGAAGTGAATGCCTTTGAAACTAGTCTCTCATTAATATAAACAAGTAAGTGACGAGTATCAATAAACCAACTACAAATAGTTTTTGAGATTCCAGCTGGCCAGTTGAAAAGAGATTAAAAATGGAGGTGAATGCCTTTGAAACTAGTCTCTCATTAATATAAACAAGTAAGTGACGAGTATCAATAAACCAACTACAAATAGTTTTTGAGATTCCAACTATCCAGTTGAAAAGAGATTAAAAATCGAGGTGAATGCCTTTGAAACTAGTCTCTCATTAATATAAACAAGTGACAAGTATCAATAAACCAACTACAAATAGTTTTTGAGATTCCAACTGGCCAGTTGAAAAGAGATTAAAAATCGAGGTGAATGCCTTTGAAACTAGTCTCTCATTAATATAAACAAGTAAGTGACGAGTATCAATAAACCAACTACAAATAGTTTTTGAGATTCCAACTGGCAAGTTGAAAAGATATTAAAAATGGAGGTAAATGCCTTTGAAACTAGTCTCTCATTAATGTAAACAAGTAAGTGATAAGTTTCAATAAACCAACTACAAATAGTTTTTGAGATTACATACATATAGTTTGCATAATAAAGAGTTGATATTGATATTGATAGTTTATTGAGCCAGTTTATCAGATGTACATTGATTTTGGACACGTCATTTCTATACAAATTATTTATCAGTCATTCCACTGTCAACAAAGCATCCTGGATATTTTATGAAGAACAATTTGAAAAAGCAAATATCACTAAGTAAACAGGGGATGTTCACATCTGCTGACAAAGGTGCTGGCATGGTAACAGGTCTTTAGTCGAAAAATTTACAGGTAGATTTTACTTAGTGCTCAAACTCATGTTTATAAATTATCAATACATTAATATAATTTTGTGCTTCATTGTAACATAATCCTTACACAATGGAATATCAATACATTACTGTTTCTGACACTTGAACGAAGTATCCTTGGCTGCACTTCGTGTTTACCACCCAAACCTGGCATGAATAAGTGCACTTTCAACTTTTGTGACTGTAGAGAATATCCTGCTATATACACCATTCAAAAACACTCAAAAACTGTTTTCGGTCATGTTCTTTAAACCATCAATGAAAATGAAGTTAAGGTAGCTAATAAAATTTCACTTGAATTACCTTCTCACTATTATACTAAAATGAAGGAACCTTCTTATTATATTTACATCTGTAAGAATATAAGGACATTACATTGTAAAACCAGAAACAGGAGGATATATTATCATGGCGGCAGCAAGTGCCTACTGTAGGGGAACTGACTGACCCAAACCATTTCATCACTTTTATCGTTTGCAGGTAATCATTCAAAAAGAGAAAGAAGGTACTTGGGAGAACATTATTGCTCCAATAGAAATTATGGATGATTACTAGAATCTAATGAATTTTTTTTAGAAGAAACATTAAAATTTACAAGTATTCTTCCCTCCTTGCTCATATACAAAAAACAACTTTAAGAGATAAAAAAAGGTGAAACAGCAAGGGAAAGAAAAGAAGAAAAATCTTACATTTGTATGACGGATGTCCATAATAATATAAATGTTCAATATTTTGGTGTTAATTAAAAAGAAACTTGAGAATAAAACAAATCAAAATGGAAATAGATTCAAATGAGGCTGAGTTTACCTGAGCCCAAACCCTTAAACAAACTCCAAGGACTTTTACTCTTGAATCAATGGTCACATAATTAGCTAGCAGTTCTGAAATCTTGTAAGCATGCAGGTTGTTCAGTGTTAAGGCACACTGGACATTTGTACCATTGTCCTTGAACTTCACTGTAGGTATGTCTGCAGCAAAGTCAGCCTCCACATCTCTGGAAAAGAGAAAATATGAATCATGTTTTTATTTTATCTTTCTCCCTTCCTCTTTCATGCTTAAGAAATATGATCTATCTATCCCTAAAGGTTAACAAGACATAAAAGTGTAAAATTCCAGATCGTCCACCACTGGCACTGCTTTAAGGAATAAATGCTGTGTTTTGTAAGTTACACATCTCGCATACCTATAATCTCCAACTGTCACAAAATGGGTATTCCATCAAGGTTTTGATAGAAATATACAACATAAGGCTAAGAACACAAACATATGAAATCAGAATCAGATATTGGAGGTGGCTTTATGATAACCTGGGACTAACACACTATTCTATTTACAAATTGAAATATTCTGCTGTTAGCTCTGGGGGGAAGGAGGGGGGGGGGGGGGGGACAACAATTATGCAAAGCAAATCTCAGCCACATTCCTGATTAGATTTTCTTTATTCTCTCCCATGAAACACAGAAAAACTTCAGATATATGGAAATGTAACAGTGAGCATAACCATTTGTGAAATCTGATTTCTGAAGTATTTTCCTTTAGGGAAGTAGTGGATCGCAAAATAGCACTCCTATACACTTAAGGACAGTCAAATATATACCTATGAAAGCACATATTATCACTCTCTATAAGGAAACATTTAGGATGAGAGGTACAAGCATATGCAAATAATAATGGCAATTTTAATTTCTGTATCATCCAAATGAAAAGAACATAAATGCCTTTTGCTTTCTAGATTTTTCAGAAATTAAAATTACCACTGTTATCCGTGTATGCAGATCTCTCATCATACACAAAAATAAAAACTTCAGTTATTTTGTAATGGAATAAAACACAACACCACTTCACTTGTCAATGAAGTTATCCAGCATGTTATCTGTGCAGAGCTATATACTACTTTCTGCAAATGAACAGAAGTGCTATTTTGTGATCCACTGATACTTCCCATAAGAAAAATATATCAGAAAATCAGAGTTTAATACAGACTATGACAGTGATTTGCCTTGCATACTAGTTATCTCTTTTCCAGAGCTAAGAGCAGATTCTGTCAAATAGTAAGCACAAGTGTTTTAGTTCTGCATGTTTAGAACATTACAGTATTTAAGCCACACATTTTTTTCAACACTTCATTCATTTGATTTACTTGATTACACTTAACAGAAGCGGTAATAAAAAATGGAGCAGTATTTCATGTTTTACACTCAACAATTTTAAGAAAGAACATTAAAGAGAGAGAGAAAGAGAAGAACAGATACACTCAAGAGGATTTGAACTTGGAATCTGATATCATTTGCTCCTAGACTCCCAACTTTGCTAGTGAACTGAGCTGCATACAGCGTAGCAAATACATGTAATATTGTCATGTGTAAGACAGGAATGCTTGGGAACATATCAAATTCTGGAACCTTGTTAATGTTTATTTCCTGAGTTGTGACTTGCTTGCACATTTTTCAAATTCTAATTGCTGATCCGTGAGAACAGAATAGTGCAAGATTTCTCATGACATCAGCTTATGACATCAACTTCCTGTTTACCAATATCAACCATGAGCAGCTGACTGGATGCTAAGTAATCTGGGTTGACCAGATGTTGACTAGTAATCTGAGCCAACCAAATGCTGAATTGCATTTTGGATGTTCTAAGAAATATGAATATCCTTAGATTTTCCTTGGAAATGTTTACAAAGCATTTGGCATTAGATTTGCCTGACTTGGCACAAGGGACGCCATGTGAGAAGAATCAGTATTTAACAACTGCTTATTTCGGTAGTCGCAGGTCATTCTAGTTTGCATTCTTACAAGGGTCATGCTGATCTTACAAACAAGGGTCATCAAGCCACCTGCTAGTGGTGGCTCATCTACATATATCTCCAACATACATAACATCTTCAAGGTAAGCCCACATGAGACTTTATATAATTATGTAATTGTTGTTACCATTTCACTCCTAGGTCTCTTCAAGACTTTGGGATATATTGTACTTAACCATAACAATTAGGGTTTAGCAAACTATCATATTATGACACTCAGTGTTGCCTCTATTTTGCTCTACCATCTGGCTTCCTTATACGTTCAGCTACTCTCCTAGTTACTGAGCAGATTGTAACCTTATGGTGCAATCGCCCAAGTTGCATTTCTATTGCGTAACATATGGTGGAGTTGCTTATATCGTAACATATGGTGCAGTCACCCAAATTACACTTTCTCATCATAACAGTATACCACTGAGGTAGTATCAGTTGCATACTGACTAAAATTTACTTTGGCTTATAGCACAAAATCATGCACTCTGGGACCATATGTGTCTTATTTCAAACTGTTCCTCCTAAACTCTCTAAATCCCTTGAGTTAATTGGTCAAATTCTGAAACACCTCTATATATGGCAACACATTACAAATTAGTAATACCTCAATATTTTTACTTTACTTCTCTCTATATTATTTAAAATTGTATCACTACAATGCATTCAGCACAATAAATGCAACTGGTTTAAGACAAATAAACTCACATTAAATATTGACAAAACTAAGGTATTGAGGTTTAAGGCATACAGTTCACAAAATCTTGCTCTGCGCATTGGCACTGATAAGGCTGTGCTAAACCAGGCTTCTTCACTCATTAAACTTTTGGGTCTGCAATTTCATGTTGAAGATCAGAGAGGGTGTGCTGTTCCATGTATGGGAATCATCTGATGGGAAGACGCAGAGAGAACAGTTGGTATTTCCCCGTAATAAGGTCGGGGAAGTCTTAGAGGAAGAACATGCCGGTACTTCAGGACACCTGGGAGCAAACCGAGCAATTGACAAACACTCTTGAGAGAAGTGGAGGCAGGGACAAGTAGAGTATCCTACCCAAGTTGAGATCGGTTAATTTTGCTTAAGTCGTTGAACTTTTTTCATCTAATTCAGACATTAAAACAGGTACACTATGTGTATTTTTGTTCAATATTGAAATATGGTTTGATATTCTGGGGTAACCTGGAGGAGAGTAAACAAGTATTTATATTACAGAACAGAGACATAAGAGCAATAAGTGGCATCAACGTTATGGCTCCATGTAAGGGTCTGTTTCAGGTTATGAGTTTTTTCGAAATGCAAGTCACTAAAGCATTCCCTTTAATTGTTAAAGCCTGGTAGAGATATGTTGATATTTTTGCTATTGTTCCTGATAAACACATAAATGATGCTTTAAAATTACTACATTTACAGATAAAGCTATAAAATTCACATTAAAAACTGAAATTAATAGATTTCTTCCGTTTCTAGATCTAAAGATGATAAGAAATAATAAATTAAACTTTGGTATTTATAGGAAGTCTACTCATATTCTCAATTTCTTCTCGGGCAGCAAGCCAGGTGAAAAGACAATTAGAAATCGACATTTCAGGAGTGTGCATGCTCCCATCATCAGCATATTTATTAAATGTTATAACCACATATGAAACACTGGATATAACAAATATAAACAAAGACAAAACACTATCAAAATTTGCATTGCTGAACAAAAGACTGTTTTCAGTAAATTAAATTAAATGCCAGGCCAGGAGATGGCGTGAGTATAGAAAATTAATTGGGTCAAAGAAACATAACTACTTAACTTGATTATCAAGCTGTATTGATCTTTGCTTCTTAAATCGACGGATTTCCATTTTTAAGGCCGGTTTCCAAGAGGAACTGAACTCAAATCCAGCATCACGATTAAGCATGCTATGGCCAAAGCTTCCTTAATTCTCTGCTCCAAATAATTGTTGCATATTGCTCACATGGTCGTCTCCCGAAAATTGGCCCTATGGTCGTTTTCAAAACAATGCTCTGCCAGCCCAGACTTCTCAGGTTGCATTAAACGAATGCTACGTTCATGTTCATTTATTCTGGTAGCGATAGTCCTTCCAGTTTGTCCTATGTGGTGTCTCACATTCACAGGGGATGCGGTACACTCCCGGAACTTGGAAGTCCAGTTTGTCTTTCACCGGTCTCAACAGATGTTTAATCTTTGGAGGTGGCTTGTGGATGGTCCTGATGTATTTGGCAAGAATTCTGCTGATTCTGTCAGACTGATTGCCGGTAAACGAGATGCAGGCTGTAGCAGTAGGCTTATCTGACGCTTGCTGTATTACAGGTTTCCCTTTCCTAGCTTTGGTGATTGAGGCTTCAACGTCATATTCGTTAATTCGATAGATTTAATGGTTTGGGAAAACATATTTATTTTAAAAAATAAAAATCATGTAATGAATTTTGAAATACCGACAATCGATTCTGTTTTTAAGTTTATTTCTTTTACAGATTTTGGTAGTACTGGCAAAACCATAGTGACCTCAAAGTGATCATAACGTTGACAACAAGGTTGTTTGCAACTGACGATGAATATCCACGAAATCGCAATCTCATCAATTAATAAGAAAAATTTACATAATTTTCTCTTAAGTGAAGTTTCTGTTAGAAATAATTATATTTGTGTAATACAATTATGTGCTAATATTTGACTCATATTTGAGTTCCTGCAAAGCCAAGTGATCCAACAGTTGTAATACAGTGGTTTGCAGAATTGTATTGATGATGTGTGAGCTCACAGGTAGGGTGTTGCTACAAAAGTCAGCACTGCTGGACAAAATGAATCTCTGTAGCCCACTATCAGACATAAATGAAATATATGATGAGCCAATACCTGGGCAAAGGTGGAGAGATGCATGTATGAGACATGCTGTAGGTTATGGTATCATGGAGGAAATCAACCTTGGTTTTACCTTTTATAAAAATTGAATCCTGTAGATAGTTGGATAGGCAATTTCAGGAGACTTTTTTGGTATTCCAGTTCCAAATAGTGATACTGTCAGATGTTTGGTTAGTAAGTTTAGGATCATTAAGTGCTAAACTGAAGAAGCAAAAAAGAAACATGTTCTAACACAACAAAAAACTTGAAAGAATTTCAAGAAATTATTAAGGGAATATATAACAGAGAACATCCATAATTTGAACAGATTGGTGAAAAGATCAATTATGAACACATACTTATACAATTTATCAACTCTTCTTTGGTCAAAATACTGCACCATTTTTACTGTCAAAAGTGTGTCCAAATTTTATCCAATTATTTTCTCCGTTTCCTCCATCAAATAGGAAACACTTAAATACAAAGAACAAATAAACTTTTCCCAAGGATACTTACTTTCAACAATATTATGTGCATTTTAAAACATGAAATTAAACACAGCATACACATCTTTTGAGAAAACTATCTCTTTAGTATTGGAAATGTAAGGAAAAACTTAAACATAATAAAATCAACGCCAGTTTTATTTCAAAAAATGCATTCTTCTGAGATAACACCTCTTTCATTGAGAAGTAGTGTAAGTAACATATGTTTATGGTATGAAAGGTAGAATCAGAGTTGAAAAATTCAATGCCATAGCCAGGATTTGAACCACGGATCTTCTGGTTTCTGTCTGGTTGCTCTTAACCATTGAGATACCATGGCACTGAATTTTTCAGTCTGACTATGTATTGAATCTTTGCCCTACACACAGCTAAGTGTGGAAGAACAATTAATTTCCATCAAATAACATAATAGTTTTATAACTATGAAGCCTGGGATTAAGTTCTTATAGAATAGCAAATCGCCACAAAAGATGTTTTCTAAAGGTATAGAGATCTCCTAGTGGTTTACCAAGAAAAATAGATTCAGTTGAAGAATTTGTCATGCTGGCATGTTGCCATGGTAGCTCAATGGTTAAGAGCAACCAATGGAGACCAAGACCAGGAAATCCATGGTTTAAATCCTGTCTGACATTGAATTTTTCAGTCTGATTCTACATATACACAGTGTTCATTTTTTATTTGTTATTTCCCGCCCTCCAATTGAGCAAGAATAACGTCACAGTTGACTGGTGAGTCTATCTTGAAATCATAGTACACTATACGGAGAAGCAGTGGTAATTTTTGTGGAACAGTAAGCAAATTACAGCACTCTGAGTGTGGCTGCACTAGTAACTAATACAACTGGCCTCCCCTGGATATGAACACAGAGCACGCGTCTTCATGGTTGAATCCTACTTTCACACCATTAAAATTGCTGTGACATAAATATAATTTAAACTGCTGCATGGAGGATTTATGCAATGCTATCCAGCATTTAGACAAGTCCCTCAGAGCATAATGTTGTCAAAAGTGTCCAAGTACCGTCAAATTGACATAATTTTGTTTGCAACATAAACGTCTTACATTTTATCAGTATACGATATAAATATTTTGTCATTCTCATGCTTAATTAAACTGTCTATTAATGGTGGTATCCTTATGTCTTTTACAACCAATTGGTGCATCAAGCATTTCCAAAATACAGGATCAATTACTTGCAAAAAGAGAGACACTGGACGCTATTAAGTGACTGGTCCCAATCTAGAAGCAATAAATAATGGTATGACAGAAAGGCCTCAAGCATACCTTCTCGCAATACAGACAGTATTTAAGGGAAAGACAGAAAGGAAATATAAGAAAATGGACACACAAGACTATGTACTAGAAATATTTTCCTGTTTAGACTTGGATAAAAGCTTTGTACATTGTAACACTAATTTATTTTGCATTTCTAGAACATCTTCTGCTAATTTTCTGGTTTGTAATGAAGTTACATTGAGGAAACTGTGGGTGATAGAAAAGAATTGAAGATCAAATTGAAAAATATATATATATTTGTAATTTACATCCTCCAATGTTAAGTCATATCGGACGGTGAATGAATTGGGTGAAATGATGCTTAAATGAGTCCAGGGTCCATGGAGCTTACAGTTACCTGACATTTGTCTTGAAGGATAAGGGAAACCCCCAGAAAAACCTTATCCAGTTAACTCACCCTGACCGAGATTTGAACTCAGGACCTCTTGAATGTAAGGTAGACACGGTACCATCTACGCTACCGAGGCGGGCAATTTCTATTTTATGTGACAGGTTTACAATATGCATATATGTCCATTATAACAGAAAAACAGGTGTTTAATGTGAAATAAGTGTTCATTGACTTATCATTTTGTTTATCCTTCATGGTATACTTTTATGGCTGCATAAATCAGCTTTGAGGTGCATTGCATTACAGTATATAGTTTTTTAAAAACAGTTATCGTATCTAAACACCAGACTAAATTACGCACCTTTATATTACATAGGCAGAAGAACCTCTCAAATAGTATACTTACCTGCCGGTAGAGCGAGACCTCAAAGCTGCTATGAGCACATCAAATACGATCGTAGGCTGCTATGGGTAATCGTATATAAACTCGCTCCATCAGCAAAGCTATTGATGATGTCAAATTTTGCACGGTAAAATCACAGATAAAAATCAAAACCATGTAGAATGACTGCATTGTTGGCTTAAGTTGTGTTGTGTAAGGATGCAAGAGGAACTGACACTTAAATATTGCTGGCAAATAAATTAAATTTCTGCCAAAGATGAGCTAAAGAAAAATACAACGTTCAAGAAAATTCCATGGCCAAAAGTTGGAACATGTGTATTTCTGCAGTAGTTAGGTTTAAATGGGAAAGTCCTTCTCTTAACTTCAATTTTGCTTAATTATCTGGCATGATCTCAATATAACTACTTCAAGGCACACTCCAATTAGTCTACACATCTCCTCTTGTGGAATGTACCCACATTCAATAGAGCATTTTGAAACTTACTATGGTTTCACAGGTGATCCGCCTTGTCAAATTTAAAACAGTTACGATTTTGGCCACTCTAAATTTTGAAGACTTCAATTCCTGATCACCTATGAAGCCATAATAAATAACGTTTGCCATGAAAGCTTCAAGTCCTGCATCTGGAAATTGCTGAAGAGCTGTCAAGAGCAAGCTACAGAACTGTTACAAACTCATTTCTCCAGCTTATTTCATAACTACTCAACAGAATTAAGATCTGGACTTCTACCAGGCCAAGCTATTGTTGAAAATATACAGAGTCCCAGTCCAACTGAATAATATGCCTTGTACAATCTTAGCATTAAGCCAGTTTCTGACTATCATAAGCTGTGTCTGGCCATTAGTAGTGATGCTGTCCCGCACTATGACTGACCCACAATTAAATCTGTTCCCTTTCCATACCACCCACCATGATGACAATACATCACACTATGTTACAACAAAACAAGCAAGCAGAGAGTACACCAGTGACAAAGCCTGGTCTGGTGAACAGATGTTAAACTTGGGACCTTATGTGGTCTTGTGATATTAAATGTTTCCTATAGTTTGGTTGATGACATTTGTACCACCTGCTACCCTTCCAAGTAGTAGTTACCACTGAATGGCACAACTAAGACTCATGTTTTCCACCCTGACCAGAAATATGTACTATGCAATGGAAGTTGAGACAATACCAGTAACAGATTTAGCCAACAGCTCGACCTTCATGAATCAATAATACCACCCCAGTTGTTTCTATCTCAGTTAGATACCTCCTTATTATTACACAAATATAAATATTTGCTACAAAGGCTTCACTTATCTTGAGAAATTGGTGTTAATTCTTCTTTCTAAAGGAGATCGAAGATCATTGAAGATCATCAACAAAGTGTGTTGACTGGCGATGCGAGTAAATGTTCGTGAAATCGATCTCCATTAGAAAGAAGAATTAACACCAATTTGTTAAGATAAGTGAAGCCTTTGTAACAAATATTTATACTTGTGTAATATTTATTGCTTCACTGTAGCTAGCTTCATTTTCTACGTAATTAAATACCCCTGTTAACTAATTAAAAGTAAACAAGGGTAAAAAGGTGGACTCTGCACCTGAAGGACTAGATGTAACTTTCAGAAAATGCTAATCTTTGAACATTAGTTGCAATTCCTTTCTTGGAAGTGTTGAAAACAGTGTTATGATAAATTAACTTTAAAGTCTTTAATCGACTATCTTTAAAGTTAATTACTTTCGTTATTAACATTCTTTACTTACTATTTCCATAATCTTTGTGTGAAATGTGAAGAGATAAATGTTGGGTAACTCTAAGATCTATGGACCTTGGGCTCATATGAGCATCACTTCACCCATTTCATTCAATATCTCATACTATTTAATCTTGGAGGATGTAAATTAAAAAGACTATGGTTTTGGTTGTTGTATTCTGCACTGGTAGTTAGTTACATTTGGAGACTTTATTATGAAATGTTGTCCCATAATGGAACAGAGAAATCATTTACAAATCTAAAAAATTAGCAGTATGGAATTTATGTTCATCAAAAACATAATGTTACAGGCTGGAGTATAGTTTAGCAAGAGCATGCCAGGATAGCATTTTTTTTTTTAATTTATAATGTTTAAAGTGCATTCAAAATATCAGAAATACACCTATTGTAATAAATAATGAAATACTAATCAAAAACAGGGGGAGAAAACTGTCAATTGTCTGTATGTGTTCAATTTTGCCAGTTTCTAGAGGATTTAAAATCACTTCAAAGTATACAAGTACTTCTACTGTTCAACCACTTCCATCAATAGTTGCATAACACCTTTAAATTGAATTTGATGTAGCCGAGCTTATAGGTA
The DNA here is from genome assembly GCA_030765055.1 of Mantis religiosa. Classification (NCBI taxonomy): domain Eukaryota; kingdom Metazoa; phylum Arthropoda; class Insecta; order Mantodea; family Mantidae; genus Mantis; species Mantis religiosa. The sequence continues at coordinate 793,334 of JAUKNK010000026.1, read as the reverse complement.
AAGAGACGGATAAATGATTCACTGCTGTAGCCTCTACTAAGGCAGCAGCAATTTAGACAATGTAATCAGATACATTTGGAAATTAGTTTGACAAATGATGCATTATTCATAATTTTACTGCACTACAATTTTAGGTGAAATAACACTTGAAATACTGCAATTCCTTTCTTGGAAGTGTTGAAAACAGTGTTATGATAAATTAACTTTAAAGAGAGTCGATTAAAGACACTAGATTAAAGACACTAGACAACACTTACTTTTAAATTTTTCCGGAACATGTTTCTGAGGCTTTGCCTCTATCAGTCAAGAGCCGGCCGATGATAGAGGCAAAGCCTCAGAAACATGTTCCGGAAAAATTTAAAAGTAAGTGTTGTCTAGTGTCTTTAATCGACTCTCTTTAAAGTTAACTTGAAATACTATTAATGTTTTCAAGATAGAATTTGGCAGTTTCCTTTAGAGCTACATCACTGGTTATGGGGTACATATTTAAAATAGGATGAAGAGCAACAAACTAAACTGCATACCAGTGTTTTCAGTTTTCAGGTCCTTCAAAACTAAATTTCTCGTTAGATGAATTTCTTACTACATATTCAATAGTTTGACAAAATAATACCTGAATGATGGTGAATCCTTAATTATATTATATGCTTCAGTAAGACCCACAGGTCCACTGCCTTCAGAGGGAACAATCAACTCTAAGTTTAAATCTGATGTCGTTAGTCCAAATCCAGAAGCAGAAGATCCATACATACGAACACTAAATCCTAGAAAAGGAGTAAATTATAACATTAGTAACACTTCTTAACAAAATTGCATTTAAACTTTTTTCCTCCTGAATTCGTTGCCTAGAGTAAAAACTGATTTTGAACATAAGACAGTTTAAGAATGCCAAAATAAGTTATCCAGCATTTTAAGCATCTAAACGCAATATAACTCAAAAATGCAACACCAGAGTAGGCAGTTATAGAAAGACAAACTTTATCCTTTTCTTACAATATGCCAAACCCAATTAATATGCTCTTGAATGAAATGATCATAAACATTTTAACAGCAGGAAGGTGAAAAAGATTTGAAGATAATGTGATACAATTTTAGAGGAAACTGTTTAATTGACAGCTACACTAAAAAAATGCAAATATGAGCTCATTTCATTCTTTCATGGAAGTGTAGAAAACAGTGCTGTTGTATAAATTAAATTAATTAGGAGTCGATTAATGACACAAAACAACTTAAGTGTTCGAGATTTAACTGTATTGGAACACCACAGTGAAGCGAAAAATTATTAATTTTTAGATGAGTCGTATTTATTACACATCTGCTTCACTTTCGTACCTATTTTGAGGACATATTTCGCAAATCATCGTTTGCATCTACGGCTCTTATGCGACTCCTATAAATTGGCTGGATCTAACTTTCGCGTGTTCCTCTTGACTTGACGTCACTTCAATATATCGAGATTTAACTGTATTGGAACACCACAGAAGCGAAATATTATTAATTTTTAGATGAGTCATATTTATTACACATCTGCTTCACTTTCGTACCTATTTTGAGGACATGTTTCGCAAATCATCGTTTGCATCTACGGCTCTTATGCGACTCCATAAGACGAGTCGCATAAGAGCCGTAGATGCAAACGATGATTTGCGAAACATGTCCTCAAAATAGGTACGAAAGTGAAGCAGATGTGTAATAAATACGACTCATCTAAAAATTAATAACTTAAGTGTTGTTTTGTGTCATTAATCGACTCCTAATTAATTTAATTTCATTTCATTCTGTTTAAAGAAAATTTGGTTTTTCACTTACACAGAGTACTTGTTTTTTTGCTGCTGCAATTTTACGTCCTTCAATGTTAAGTCATATCAGGCGAACAGAGTACTTGTATATGGCTTTGTGTGGATTGAATGTATGCATGCTTGGCACACTGTCTACTTCCATTCTGAAGCTCCCAGGTTACTACTCACACACTAGCCTTATTATTAAGTGATGTAGAAAGTGGAGCCTATTGGCAATGAGACATTCCTACTCTTCCTTGTCATTTGCCCATGGACAAATTTCACTCTGTAGGGTTTCAATTTGAAATGCTTTTGCACCTTCATGTAGAGGATTTTGAAACATCCACTATGTACCACAACTTAAAGAGACTTCTAAGGAGTGTTCAAATGATGTAACAATGTCATCAAGTTTTTTCGTGTGTTACAACATGTCTTTTCTGCTTCTTCAGTTTAGCATTTACTGATCGTAAACTTATTAATATCTCAATTTGGAAATGGAACAACAGGAAATGTCTCCTGAAATTGCCTATCCACTTATCTACATGATTAAATTTTTACGAAAGGTAACTGTTGGCAGAAACTAAGGTTACAAAGCCTTCAGTGAAATGTGTGCATTTTATTTCATAAAACCAGTACAGCCAGCTGTAAATAATAATAGTATTCATATGGCATAGGCACTTATTGCTTTGTAGGATGAGTTTGAATATTCCCTCCTGGTAAAAATTCTATCCTTGCGTGTTCGGCCAGTTTTCACAAAGTGTTTCACCTTGTCTAAAGCAAATCATCATATACAAATTATATACACAACCTTAATAATTACAAATTCTGAAATTTTATGAACAATTTCCATCGATCCTATAATTATAAGAACACAAATTCAAAGCCTTTAAGTCTTACTTTTAAAACTTCAAAGGAAAGAAATTCAAGTGTGCCTATGTGCCACTTCAAGTAAAGAGAAAGGTGAAAATCGCTTGGAGCGAGGTCCAAAGCTTTAGGGAAGTCCAATGAAACTGCTTCAACAACATGGTGGTCTCCTGAAATGCATGAGATTGCACATTGCCATAAAGGAAGATGATGCCCTCAGTGGGAAGTCCTAGCCTTTTTCTCCTGATGCTTCACGTAATTGTGCCAAGACTCACAGTATCAACCAATGGTAAGTGTACCCGCTTTCCAAAAACTCCACGCTGTGGGAAGTCCTAGCCTTTTTCTCCTGATGCTTCACATAATTGTGCCAAGGCTCACAGTATCAACCAGTGGTAACTGTGTACCCTCTTTCCAAAAACTCCACGCTGTCCAGAAGTACTGTGGCCATTAACTTCCCAGCAGATGTCATCAACTTAAACTTCTTGTGTTCGGAGAGGAGGGGTGTTTCCATTCCATTGACAATGGCTAACTGCTGGGAGTACAGTGGTGGATTTGTGTTCCATACCCATGATAATGTGATGTAGAAAACTGTTCCCTTCCTAGAGAACTATTGCTAAAGTTATAGACTTGCCCCCATGCATTTCCGCTTGTGTAAGTTGGGCAGATTGGGAACAAACTTTCTGCACTGCACAATATCAGAATAATGAAATAAAAGCTTCTGCTGTCATATGCTATAGCATAATCCACCTCCTGTCTTGAATCAGCTCCTCCATGTGAGCTGTGTTTGAATCTGTGATGCTGTGCAATCAGCCATTTTGATCCTTGTTGGTGACTTTTTCTTTACAAGCCACTAACCTTAGATACCATTCTGCAACACCCAAAGAGACATTAGTCTCTCCATAAAACTCTACTAGCTGCCAGTAAATTTCAGCCACAGTTACACTCCCCCCCAGAAACTGAATAATTGAGCTGATCTCTTCACAACAATTTTCCAAACAAAACACTATGGTAGGTAGTTGGTAGCTGAAAAACTGCACAGTTGTCCACCACATGTATTAAGTTACCACACACTACTAATTTCTCCATAAGGGACGAAACTCCAAGTATATTGACCCTATAACCTTAGTTTCTGATCACAAATAAAAATTCTTTGTTAAGTTTCGGTGCCAGCAGAAATTGCATATGCATGTAATGGATTATGCAGAGGATACAAAATGAGTGAGTTTTTAATAAATTGCAAGATTTTGAAACTATTCGCATGATGTTTGTCATTGTCCATACCCGGAACAGCACGCCCTCTCTGATTTTCAAAGAGTCCCATTGGGCCCAGTACAACTTGTATGTGACACTCCTTGGTGCCATGTCCTCCCAGGTCGGTCTTGTCCCTGCCTCCCCTTCCCTCAAGAGTGGCCCCAAGTCTGCGTCCGCCAGCTGCTCCCTCCTCAGGACTGCGCTATCCCAGCCATCCGCAGGCACCGTGACTACTCGGACTGCTGTGGCACGCTCTTCTCTTCCACTGGCTGCACTCTTCTGGATAGGGTCTTCGGGACATAGCGTCTGCATTACCATAGCTCTTCCCTCTATGATGATCTGAGGTGAAGTCGTACTCCTGCAGCCTCTGGACCCAACGTGCTGTCTGGCCTTCCAGGTTCTTAAAGCTCAATAGCCAGGTTAGGGCGGAATGGTCAGTCCTCAGGTGGAATGGCTGACCGTACAGGTGCTTGTGGAACTGCTCCAAGGTCTTTACTACTGCCAGTAATTCTCGTCGGGTGACGCAGTAGTTCTTCTCTGCCTTGGATAGCGTCTTGCTGTAGTAGGCTATCACCTGCTCATGGCCGTCCTGGATCTGCAATAGGACACCTCCAATGCAATGTTCACTGGCATCGGTGTCCACAATGAAGGCGCCACCCGGTTGTGGAAAACCCAAAATTGGACCACGTCACAGGGTCTTCTTCAGGTGCTGGAAAGCGTCTTCGGCGTCCTCTGTCCACACATAAGGCCGGTGTTCATCTGTCAGGCGGGTGAGGGGTTTGGCGATGTTGGAGAAGCCCTTTATGAAGTGTCGGTAATAACTACACAGCCCCAGGAAACTGCGCAACTCTTTCCTATCCTTTGGGCGTGGCCAATCTCTCACAGCCTGTCTTCTCCAGGTCTGTGGCCACTCCGGTTGCTGAGACTATGTGGCCCAAGTAGTTCACTTCCTTGCGGAAGAGCTGGCACTTCTTCGCGTTCAGCTTCCAGTTGGGCGCCTGCAATCTCTGTAGCACCTTACTCAGGTCTTCAAAAGTCTTACCGACAATGAAGATTTCGTCCAGGTATAGCAGGTAGGCATTGTAAGTCAGTCCTCTCATCACTGACTTCATGAGGCACTGGAAGGTAGCTGGTGCGTTGCAGAGGCCAAAGGACATAACTGTGAACTGCCAAAGCCCTTGGCCTGTCGAGAATGCGGTCTTCTCCTTGTCTCTCGGGTCTAGAGCTACCTGCCAGTAACCCGACTTCAGGTCCAGGGTCGAGAACCACTGCGCCCCAGCTAGCATGTCCAGGGTGTCGTCAATCCGGGGTAAGGGGAAACAGCCCCTTGCTTCGCCAGCGGAACGCGTCTAGGCGGTTGCCGAATAGGCCGCACGTCCCCGGTGTCGATGCGGTGAAGCACTTTGTCCGTGTAGCCGTAGTCACTGCTACCTTGGCTGAAGACGCGCTGGTATCAACTCAGCAGTTGTCGAACTTTCTCCAGCTTTTCTGCAGTCAGGTGGTCGGCCGCCCTCTCTAGTAAGCCTTCTACCCGAGGCGCCAGGGGTTGCGTCGGCACTGGCTCCTTTGTCTTGTCGATTGCTGTTACGCTTACCACGGGCTCGCACGTTCCCAACTCCGTCCCGGCCTGGACGTCGTGATCGGTGTCCGTTGGATTTAGCAGTCTCATTGGCACCTCCTCTCGGCATGGCAGCAATGCCCTGGCTACACATAGTCCGTGTACAGGCATCTTCTTGTCCAGCATCATGTTCCTGGTTCTCTGGCCTTCCAGTTGCGCCGTGACCACCACCTCGCTCCTCGCGGGGACAACCACGCCTTCCTTAAAGACAACCCTGCAGATCCCAAGGCGCTCTTCGGGTTGACGGAGTATAACCTCTTCTCCGTTGAGCCGCAGGACCTTCCTGCCGACGTCGACCGTCGCCTCGTGGCTCCTGAGGGCATCCAATCCCAGTATCACCTCCTCAGCCACCTTCGCAACGAACAGCCACAGACGTATGGCACTCCTTCCCAAGTTCAACTTTAGCAGGGCCTCCTTCACCACAGGCAAGGTGTTACCCGATGCCGTCACAAGCTGGTATGGTCGGCTCGGCTTCCTCGTCGGCAAACCCTTGGCCACGTCAGGTCTGATGATGGTCACGGCCGCCCCGGTGCCTACGAGCATGCGGCACGGTTACCCCTCCACCCAACCGTCCGCGATGAGGCTGTCATCCAAATGCCGGCTGACGGCGCGCAGTGTCACTCGAGGGGATGGTGGTGATGGCGCCGACGTGCCCCTCTCCACGACGGCCGTTACTCGTTTTCCGGCTGCTCTTCCTGGTGTGGGCAGTCTCTCTTCAGGTGTCCCGGCTGTCCACATCCCCAACACAGGCCACTAGGTCTTCGCCGGCGTCTTTCGGCTGGTCTTCTGTCTCCAGTGTTGCGGACACTCCTCATTCTCGACGTCAGAATAGCTCACCCTGGCCGCCTCCATCCTTAATGCTGTCGTTAGCGCCTCGTGGATGGTTTTGTAATCGCCGAGCATTAGGCGCTGACGAATCTCCGTCTCGTACCCCATCAATGAATGTGTAGGCAGTTTCCCGGGATACGAACTCTTGTGGTAGGTCGACTAGGGCCTTGCTAGCCAGTTGCTCAACTGCCAGGGCGAACTCCTGCAGCGTCTCCCCTGGCTGCTATGACCTTGCCTTTAGCTGGCTGCGGTATGCTGTGGCTAAGCGGTGGTTTCCAAAATGATTCTCCAGGGCCTCCCAGATGTCCCTGGGCACCGCCATTATCTGTACTGCGTTCAGGACTTCCACGGCCCGTCCCTGGAGGCTGGCTATTAACTGCGTGGCCTCTTCCTCTGGTGACCATTTGTTGTGCTTGGCCACTGCGTCGAACTGGCGGCGGAAGACTTCGAAAGTTGTCGCGCCGTCGTATTTAGGCGGTTTGACGCATGTAGATGTTGTGTCGCATCCCAGTGTGTCGGGGTTCAAGTTGTGACTTTGTGGGTTCGTGAAATTAGAAGTCCAATTGCACAAACTCAAAATGTTCTTTATTTCTACCGAATTACAGTTGGAACACTTGCCGATTACACAGAATTGCGTAGCGCACACAATTAATTTACCAGTTCGTCTGTCACAGGTCCACTGTGCACTTACAATTACGTACAACTGCTCCGATGCACGTACAGTCTTCCAGTCCGTTCACTAGCACGGCGCTCCTCCGGCTGCTCGCCAAGAACTGAACTCTCTCCAGCCCAGCGCATCGCTTATACAAGACCAACTGACCTATCTAGAAGGTTCCGGGTTAGATGAAACATCCAGACTGTTCCAGACTCCGGGGGAGGGGAAAGAGATGGCTAGTGATGTTTTTCCAACCATCCCCTCAGCGCTACAAGATAAATGGGTAGGCGTGGTCTGAATGCCTCCTGCCGCCCACCCGGCTGATAGCTGGCCGTGCCTTTCGGTAATTAGGTGACAGTATGAAAAATAGAAAAGAAAATCAATACTGTGAATTGCACATGATACAAATGGCAAGACTTCATTAATGCTGTGCATATATTGCATTAAATCTACATTTACTCTTTTCACTTTGTTCTTAAATATTGTGCTACATTTTTGTAACCTCTAATGGGAAGTAATAAAAGAATTGAATAAAATATAAAAATATGTTTGGCTTTTAGCTTACTGCTATGGTGAATGTTACATAACATGAAGCATTAGCAAATTATTAAATATTAGTATGTGTTAATAGCATGCACAATATTATAGCTACTTTTAAAATGGTATTTACTAAGTTTTTAACTACAAATAATCAGAAAATCCACAATCCTTTACACTATGTAAGGCTAAACCCGCCAAAAGGGCATACCCATTCTATCTTGAAAAGCTTTTATAGCACAAATTAGGTTTATGTAGTATCTTTCGTCGAGTGAGAGGTTCTCCATCATCATAAAAACAATATGTCTGATGTTCTGACAAGCAGTTAACATCATTCTTAACAACAGTACTAACATCACGAGAGTCAATAGTTTGGAAACCTAACCTAGGTGAAAAATTATATCCACAATTTCTTTCAACAGTTTCTAAAAGTATTTTTAAGATAATAGGTACACCAGGATTCAAATGAACATACTTAATATGTTTCTTATATATTTTGTATTTAACTGTGGAAAGACTTTTGTTACTAACAGGGGATTAAGTGAAGGCTTAAAGGAACCGACCTGGACAAAAGCCTAATGATTGATCCCTCACCTTCACGCTGTGCAGCTGTTAGTAATCACATATCAATTTTGTTATAGCACAAAAGTGACCCTTTAATTGCTTCTATAATCGAAGACTTAAAGGAACCAATCTAAACAAAATTATGTGATGAACTGGGAAGGGCTGCTTGGTAAATTATTGACCTGGACTGATATTTCTTCCTTTTCATATAGCAGATCCCATCTTTTACCTTTCCTATACAATCATCCTTGACACAACTCTTGTTTTCTTTAACCCTAATGGAATCAGAGTATTCAAGACCTAGACCATTTAAATGTCTTTCCTATTCATACCTATTTCTATTTAGGGTGATGTAACCGCCACTTATGGTGCCTAATATTAAACAGTTATAAAAAAGCTAAATAAAAATGTATTCAGGTTTGTATAGTGAGATCTCCTGTGTGTCCTTTGTGTACACTTAAAGAAGATATGGATGGAAACCACCTACTCCACTGCCCAACGTTTAGTCAATGTACCAGCATAGAGTGCAAGAGAGTGAATGGCTTCATTGCCAATTGCTTAACATTAGATACCAACCAACCATATGTTTCTTATAATTTTACTTGGACATTATATGATATAACATAATATTTTCTTATTTAAAATCTGTATATCACCATATTTTGCCACTTTCTGGTTAATTATACAGTTTATTAGCAAAAGCCTTACTTCCAGAAAATTCTGCTAAGTGATAAAGGGAGATACTGATGTCATAACAATTTGTTTAAAAAAATGCATGAATGCACACGCACACACACCTACCTTGTAACCTTTCACCAATATATCTGTTCAACATATTAACAATATTTGAACGACTTTTAAGGTTATCATCACTCAAGCCATTCTGGGAGACTAGGTCTTCCAAAAGGAGAGAGAGATATTGTATTTGTCCCACGGCTGGTGCAGGTATGAGTCTTAGTGTTAGGGTTTCCTCCTCAAACTGCAAATAGAAATGTCTGCCTTCATATCCATTCCAAAATTATTTCTTTTATGATGGCCCTGTAAAAAAATTCTACATAATACACAGATATAAATATGGCAAATGAGAATATAAACGGTTAGAAGAATAACTTACATGGAAGGAAAGATTAACAATGGACACAAGATCATATTTTCTAGATAGGAACGTACACAAAATATTGTGACTTTGTGGGTTTGCGAAATTAAAAGTCCAATTGCACAAAATCAAAATGTTCTTTATTTCCACCGACTTACAGTTGAACACTTGCCAATTACACAGAATTAGTAATGCACACAATTACGATTCACTAGTTCGTCCGTTACAGTTCCACTGCACGCTCACAGTTACGTACACAGTCTTCTCGTCCGTTCACTAACACGGTGCTCCTACGCTGCTCGCCAAGCACTGACTGAACTCACTCACTGCAGCCCCCTTTATAGGGATATCACTGTTTCTCGAAGTCTCTCGTTTCAGTGAATCACCACGAAGGTTCCAGACGGCAGGGGAAGGGGGAAGAGGCGGCCAGCGACCAGTGACACTTCCCTAATCATCCCCTCAGTTAATGACTGAGATAAATGGGTGGGCATAGCCCGGATGCCTCTGGTCCCCTACTCAGCTGCCGTTGGTCGTGCTTTCCGATAATTGGGTGACAATATGATGCAAGTACTAAAAGAAAATTTAACAGATGACTACAGCCAATATAGAGACACATACGTCCCTATTTCTCCACGAAGTAAAACAATTCCAATGAAAAATGTATTTCTTTATGCAATTGCCATTGCAGCTCACTTTCACTCTTTCTTTTTTCTGCTGAATAAACGAATGAGGATCTCAGCCAATACAAATTACAAGTAGTAGGTGCTGGAAGCGCCACCTCGGTATCAACAAATGAAAAATAATTAAACACACAAGAATAGGCAATAGCTCAGCTACACTAATTGACATTGTACTTATCAATAACAATGATACCCCAATATCTATATCTAACATAATGCATGATATCAGTGACCATAACATACTTATAATCGACATAAAAGAACATCTTTGCAAGGCCCTTCATGATAAGTATATCAATACCAGAATGTCAATTCAAGAATTTAACACTATAAATCATAATAGACTTTCCTTATTTATACAAAATACTGGATTTAACTGTGTCATAAATGACCCTAATGAATATTATAACTCATTACTGCAGTTTATAAAGGAAGGGGTTTCAGTCTGCTCCTACAGGTGCAGAAAGGTTGTGTCAAATAAACTGACACATAAACCATGGATTAATAGTAACTTTTTGGCTCTAGTTAAAAAGAAAAACTTACTGTATAGCAAAACAAAATGCAAATTTCCCTCTCCGATACCAATTGAACTGTACAAAAAGTGTGCAAATGAAGTAACTAAAACGAAAAGGGAACTTCAAGAAGCATATTACTCAAATAAACTGAATAACTCCTATGATCCAAAAAAGGTATGGATGACAATAAATGGAATCTTAAGAAATAAAACCCCAGTACATTGCAATCAAATAGAAACAATAATGGTAGGTAATCAAAAAATAGTAAATCAATTAGAAATATGTGAATGTTTTAACCAATACTTTGTAAATATAGCTGATCAGTTAGTGAAGATATGTATAACTACACAATATACTCCACCACCTTATAGTTCAGTACCAAATAGTCTTTTTCTATATCCAACAGATAATAATGAGGTTCTAAAAATGATAGCAACAATAAAAAACAAAGGTAATAAAACAGATATTTTATCAAATGAATTGTTAACAAAGTGCAAGTACAGTTTGGTTCCACACATTGTAACCTTTATTAATTTATCACTTAGTTCAGGTTCAGTACCTGATGGTTGTAAAATCACAAGAGTTGTCCCAATTTATAAGACAGGTGATAGAGTAATTATGGATAATTACAGACCAGTATTATTCCTGTATTTGCCAAAATTCTGGAAAAAGTAGTAAAAGTTAGGTTATTACAGCATCTAGAAAAACAACTTTTTTCACAATCATCAGTATGGATTTATTAACAAATCTAGTACTCTTGCTGCCACGGTAGATATTATCGTACCTATTCAAAGAACTCTGGATAGAAATCGTTTAGATGCTGGTTTATTTATTGACCTAAAAAAGGCTTTTGACACTGTAGATCATACTTTATTACTAAATAAACTTGAGTATGATGGTGTAAGAGGACTTCCTCTCAACTGGTTTCAGAATTATCTCAGTAATAGGAAACAATTTGTAAATATGAACAACATTTCCAGTTCTCTATCAGTAATTCATCATGGTGTTCCACAAGGTTCTGTATTAGGTCCTATATTATTCCTAATTTTTATAAATGACATAGGATGTTTAAGACTAAAAGGTAAATTGACTATGTTTGCTGATGATATGTTTGTTATATATAGATAACTCTGAGCACCAGCTGATATATGACATACAGCAAGACCTGAATGCATTGAATAGCTGGTTTAAGGGCAATAAGTTAACATTAAATGTCTGTAAAACAAAATATATGTTGAGATTCAACTGTATTGGAACACCACAGTGAAGCGAAAAATTATTAAATTTTAGATGAGTCGCATTTTTTACACATCTGCTTCACTTTCGTATTTAATAAGTAATTTTACAATTTTCAGATGTAGGTTATACAAAGAGAGGTCTATATTAGTTATTTTTCTGTAGTGATTTGTTTTTTCGGCTTTTAACACGGCTTTTTCAGCAGCTAATTGTTCTATACTGTTATTGTTAAATTTTACTATTTTTCGTACAAATTTCGGAGAAAAGTGAAGCAGATGTGTAAAAAATGCGACTCATCTAAAATTTAATAAAATATATGTTATTTCATAAAAGATCATACATACCAGTAGTAAATAACAAGATACATGTTGAAAACGCAGTGATTGAAAGAGTAACAAAAATCACATATCTAGGTTTGATCCTAGACAGTACGCTCACATGGAAGGACCATATCATGCATGTAAAAAATAAGATTCTTCCTGTGTTAGCTGTAATTCACAGGCTGAAATTCAAAGGATTCAGTGTAAATCATTTACGAAGTATCTACCATGCTGTTAAATATTTAATTCATGACCTCGAAGTACTTCAAAATCATGCCTTGAAAATAATCTACAATCTACCCTTTAGAACAAACACAAAAACACTCTACCATGTAACTAACATTTTACCATTACAACTAAACATAGAGTTGTCCTTGATAATATATCTCCACAAAATAAAAAATAATCTTCTAAAGTCCAATCTAACATTTGAAAGCTCCTTACATATATATAATACAAGAAATAAAGGAAACTTAACAAAACCAACAGTGAACACTTCTACTTATGGCCTGAACAGCTTAACCTCACATGTTATCAACTTATATAATGCGCTGCCACTGGAACTGAAAGGCTGCAGGAACATAAAAGGTTTTAAAAGGAAAGTTGCTGAAAATTTACTGAAGGCATATATTGATAGCTGATAAAGTGTTACACATTTATAGCTGGTTTGAAAGCTGAACTGTTTAAAAATATGGATTAATGTCCCATAGAATATGTAGCTTCTATTTTTCTGTTAAGTTCTTTGTTACTATTATTTCTTGAGTTATAGTGAATGTCTGTATCTTTGTATGTTTCATATATGTTATTTTTGTACGGTAATTCATTACTACTATGAAAATGTAATATAAGTATTGTTAAGGGCTGTTTGCCATCATTTTATATATTTTTGTACTGTTCCCTAGCATGAGCTATGGCTCTGGGAACCTTTTCAGATAACAATAAATAAATAAATAAATAATTCTTGAAATATTCAGTTTCAAGAAGTAAGAAACATGGATATGCTTGCTACATTATGTTTAATACTTCATCAGAACCATATGGCATGTTAACAATGTGTGATACAAACTTTGACCAACTAAGTATTTCAGATACATGCAACACATCACTACCTATTGAAATTTGTTCATATTGTCACATAATTGAACAATTAAAAAAAAAAAAGTCATTTCCATACAGACTTTTGATGAGAAAGTCAAAAATTATAGAAGAGAGGCAACCCAAACTGAACCTTAAAACAACTGCAGTCACCAAAGGACAGAAAATGTTCACCCAAAATTTTTGTGTGCACATATTAAACTATACCACTGCTACAAATTAAAAATACAAACAAATTTGTTGTAACAAATTAAAAATACTGTTGTGTTGGCCATCTCTTCTATTTTTAAAAGAAGAAATATCTTGGACATGAAATAAGATCTGAAGCTTTCATAGTGATGAACATATTCTAGCTGTTACGCATGAATGGAGGAATTTAGTAACAGTGACATCAAAATTAATTGAAAAAAAACTATTTGTAGTCAGTTTTTTGACATTTCGTTACTTAAGTTTTTATATTATTGAGGGACTAGTTTTAGAAGTTATTTGAGAGGTTGTTCTGCCCGCGTAATACTTAATGTTTCTAAAATGTGTTTCAATTTAATGTTTCTAAAATGTTCTTTGACTCTGGATTTTAGGTCTCTTTTAGTATGATCTATGTAGCATTTTTCACAATTCACTTTCATCCTTTTTAGCAAACTCAAAACACAAATTAAAAAGGCCTTTCCATAGATCTTCAAGGTTTAGTATAGATATGTTGATGACATCATTGGAATAGTTCAAAATAAACATGTAGATGATGCATTAAAATTACACAATCTGCAAGAAAGGACTATCAAATTCACAACAGAAAAGGAAATCAATGGACAACTTTCAATACTAGCGTAATATGTGCATCTTTATATACAATTTATTTCTCTTGTTTTAGGCATCCTATAAGTATAGCTACAAGTGTGATGATGCTCACTTTCTTCTCGGGCAGCCAGCCAGGTGAAAAGACGATTAGATTTCGACGTTTCAGGAGTGTCCATCTCTCCCATCATCACGATATTTATAAAATGTTATAACCACAAATGAAACACTGGATATAACAAATATAAACAAAGACAAAACACTATCAAAATTTGCATTACTGAACAAAAGACTTTTCAGTAAATTAAATGCTAGGTCAGGAGATGGTGCGAGTATAGAAAATTGTGTAAAAGAAACGTAACTACTTAACTTGATTATCAAGCTGTATTGATCTTTGCTTCTTAAATTGACGGATTTCCATTTTTAAGGCTGGTTTACAAGAGGAGCCGAACTGAAATCCAACATCACGATTAAGCGTACTCCTTTCAGAGGAAATCACCAAAGACTCCTTAATTCTCCACTCCCAGTAACTGTTGCATATTGCCAAGATGGTCGTCTCCCGAAAATTGGCTCTATGGTCATTATCAAAACAATGCTCTGCCAGCCCAGACTTCTCAGGTTGTATTAAATGAATGCTCCGTTCATGTTCGATTCTGGTAGCGACGGTCCTTCTGGTTTGTCCTATATACGGTGTCCCACATTCACAGGGAATGCAGTACACTCCCGGAACTTGGAAGTCCAGTTTGTCTTTCACTGGTCTCGACAGATGTTTAATCTTCGGAAGTGGCTTGTGGATGGTCCTGATGTATTTGGCGAGAATTCTGCTGATTCTGCCGGACAGATTGCCGGTAAATAGGATGGAGGCTGTAGCGGTAGGCTTATCTGATGCCTGCTGTATTACAGGTTTCCCATTCATAGCTTTGGTGATCGAGGCTTCGTCATATTCGGATTATCCGTTTTGACGGAAAGTGAGTCTCAGGTGCTGTAATTCTTGTCAGAGACAGACAAAGCACTGTGGGCCAGTGTATTGAGAACTCCCAGTCGTTGAGACTTATGATGGAAACTATGAGCGTTCAGATAGAGATCGGTGTGTGTAGGCTTGCGATATACAGCATGCCCCAGTGTACCATTGCTGTTTTTTGAAACAAGAATGTCCAGAAATGAAAGAGTTCCATCCTTCTCCACTTCCATGGTAAACTGTATTTGAGGTCGAAGGCTGTTGAGATGCGCAAGAAAGCCAGGCAAGGTGTCTGATCCATGTAGCCAAATTACAAAAGTGTCGTCCTTCCACAAACTCTTCAGAGTAATAAAAAACAAGATGTAAAAAAACAAAGAAGGGATATGCACATTTGATCTACAGCTAACCAAGGACCACATAAACAGTTTTCCTCGTGATGAACGTCATTATGGTCACTCAAAGTCAAGTAAAGAGTACTTGAGCCCAGATTTGAATGTATCCAGAATGTATTCCTCTTACAAGACATAGAATCTGCAAACCTGTTTCTTACAAATTCTATGTCTGTTTTTAAGAAACATTTTCCATGTGTTTTCTTTCATAGGCCTTGTACATACACACAAATGTGATATGCTGCACTTTCAAGTCCAAGGCAATAATGAATATTCACCAAATGTCAAAATACAACAGCAGCTTCATCATAAAGAGTACAAATGTGCAATGGAGTTAATGAGATTTGATTCAGCTGAATATACTGTAATGTCCATTGATATGCAACAGGAATTGCCTGTACTAACATTAACCCACAGCAATATGTTTTACTGCACACAATTAAGCTTTTACAACTGGGAATTCATGTCAGTAACAATAACAGTGCTCATATGTGTATGTGGGATGAAAAATGTGACCTCGAGGGGAGTTCTGAGGTGGCTTCATGCTTATTCAAACTTTTCAATCTGGGAATACTAAAATGTAAAAAACTTATTATCTGGTCAGAAAACTGTGCTGGCCAGAATAAAAACAGCACTATGGTGTTTCTAATCATGTTTCTGGTTAATTTAGGATGGGTTCAAGAGATTGTACATAAATTCCTGGTGAGTGGTCACAGCTTTTTGTGATTTAGAGATTTTGTGATTATAGAAAGGAGAAGAGAAGTAAGTAAGGCTTCCATTCCTCAAGATTTACATAGGATAGTAGAGTCAGCTAAAGCTTTAAATCCTTTTCATGTAGTTCCAATGAAGGAAAGTGATTTCTTTGATTTCAAGAATGTTGCTGATTCACTGATAACACCAAACAAGTGCAACATTTTAAAGTGCATAATACTGAAAGTGTCACAATCTTATCCCTCTCAAATAGCTATGAAAACCACTTACACAACATTAGAACAGTGGAAGGTAGTTAATGTTTTAAAAAGAGGAAAATCGGCTGTTGATATAAAGCAAACTCTAGTTTAGCTGAAAGATCAACCGCATTTGTTGGCTGAGAAAAAGAAAGACCTCTCAACCATGTTGCTATTTTGCTGAAGAGCATAGACAGTTTTATGAGACATTGATTTATTGTTTTTTCTCCTCAACAGATTCATTAGCAATTCTGTGTGGCTACCAAGATCTCCAGATCTTACCCTGTCTGGGGTTATCTCAAAGATTGGGTTTATTCGAGGCAACCCGAGGCTTTAGAGCAGCTGCAGCAGCTAATCATATATGAGATGACCACAGTTACACTGCATATGAACATGGAAGTGTCTTGCTCTCAATGGTAAACACGTTGAATCATTTGTTTAAAGAAGTGCTGATACTTCATTTGCCACATTGGTTCAGCTTTACTTATTTGTTTCTTTACTTGTTTGTGTTCAGCTATTTCTTACTCTGTAGTTTCCGTAAAGCTGTTCACAAAAGTTAATGTCTAACAATTATTGGTTTCATTGATTTGATAAATGTATAGAATCAGCCCATATTCGGTTGATTTACATTTGTTTATGTGAGGTAGCATGTGCCTTACACTGAAGAGGTCGCGATTTTGAATATTGCTAAAGATGAGTTACATGGACAAAGTTTTTTTTCCAGGGTTTTCCCTTATCCTATGAAGACGAATGTCGGGTAACTCTCGAGCTCTAGGGACCCTGGACTCATTTGAGCATCATCTCACCCATTTCGTTCGTTAATTTACTCATTTAATTATTCATTCATCGTTCGATATGATGTGCACTGTTGAAAAGACAAAAAAATGTGTTTCTTTACTAGAATGTTTTCAAACTAATACTATTATTAATTTGGAATTCCTTTATTAAATTATATGAAATTATATATCTTCACAGAGAAATACCAAATTATAAGATATTGTTTGTATTTATCCATCATTTATAGTGTTCATATTCCTTAAAACAGACAATTATTGCATCTATGCACCACGCAAAATTACACAGCTTTATATTACGCAAGCAGACCCACCTCTCAAATAGTATATTTACCTGCCGGTAGAGGGAAGCCTCCAAGCTGCTGCCAGCACATCAAATACGATCGTAAGCCGCTAGGGGAATCTATATAAACTTGCTCCACCAGCGATGGTATTGAAGACGTCAAATTTTGTGCGGTAAAATCACAAATAAAAATGAACATCGTGTATAAAAAAGGCTATATCTTGAGATAGCTGATGTATATGTTATGAACGTATCTGGCCAATTTGATGACATAGACAAATTGAAGTTTATGAGTCTTCTTGAGCACAAGCAACTTGCCAAATTTAAAACTGATATTCCAAGAGAGGGACTAAAGAGTTTAATGCAAAATTATGGATCTCGCTTTAATTTTATACGTTTGAAAAGTGAACTGACTGCCATATCTTCAGATTCTGAATTCTGTAACAATGTGAGTGTTCTCTGTAAGTACTTACAATCTCAAGAGTTAGATATGTTTTCCCTGAAATCTACAAGCTGAGTATTTGGACGATACCAGCAACGAGTTCCTCAACAGATACTATTTGCAGAATATACAAGGCTAGGAAAGAAGCAGTCTACCTCTAAGGTGTGGGGGTAGCATGTTTGCCACATATTCACGAGGTCCTCAGTTCAAATCTTGGTCAGGATAAAGCTATCTGGGCAGGGTTTTTCCAGAGTTTTCCCATATCGTGATTGACAGGTGGCAACGGCAGTGGTGGTAATAATAATAATAATAATAATAATAATAATAATAATAATAATAATAATAATAATAATAATAATTATTATTATTATTATTATACTTTAGTAATAATTTCATACCAGAGCCTGGATCTTTATAACCTAGAGAATATTAAAAAGTGACCTAAAAGAACAAGGAATGATTAAAAATTATCTATAGGCTGTGCAATGGCTCTTGAACGCTTTGCTGCGAGTCTCTTACCTATTTTCCCTGGGCTTCATGGCAGTGATATCTCATTGTGGTGACTTGACCCTCTAAGGTATCTCTGGAATGTTTCATGCATCACTATTCAGGGCAGTCGTACAGTTTCCAGCAAATGATTTCCAGAAAGGTTTTTCACTTACACACAACAACTTAACACTGAGTTAAATAATTTTGCATTTAATCATATTTTAATTATTCTACGCCTGATATATCTTCGTCTGTTGTCATTATCACTGTCATCCTCGTCGCTATTTCTATCCCATTGTCTTCAGTAAAATTATAATTCTTTCAATTTTTTCTCTCATTAGTGTATCTTTTTTCTAATACTCCTGTTTTATTTCATCCACATGATGGCACACCGTATCTCATTCCATTTGCTCAAATCATATGGGGCACATTTTCATTTTAAAAGTTACATTTCTGAAAGCAAACATTTGGCATCTGTCCATATTAATTCTATAGGATTCAGATCCAGATATTACGCATGAAACCTTAAGGCTGCATGGTTATATTCTGACAATATTTGGTCAATCAAAAATTTCTTCTTAGTCGGCTTATTGGCTAGAATTAAATCATATAATTTTGTTTTGGTGCAATTTTCACACACACGGGATATTGTACTTTAATAACACAGAAGGCACATATCTTCTCCATTTGACTCATATTTTCCCAGAGAATTCAATGTCCTGATGGCCATGGGTTAGAGCGACTGGATGTGGTTCAAATCCCAGCCATGGCATTGAATTTTTCATTGTTGACTCCATCTATCAAAGACCTTAGCCTATATACGGCTAGTGTGAAGAAATGATTAATTTCCATCAATTAACTAAGAGGGATTTCATTGTCTCTCTTTCTATGGAAAATTTGGAGAAACTTTCTTTTGTGCGACACGAGAATATTTCCTAAGCTCAACGGTGCACATATACATATGTGCAAGCAGACAACTTGCCAGTTATCGCGTTGCAGCCAACATGAGAAAGATATGTAACACTTGTAGCCAACATCTGCAAAAATGCCCCAGAAGGGTGCAATGTCCTACACCGGTGCAAAAAGACATATGGATGCAACTAGCACAAATCAGTTTTGGAAAATACTGACCATGTTTCCTCTCTCAGGTTTTATTGCTTTACAAAAGTAGGCTTGCTATCCAGCAGAAGTACCCATTGTACTGTTAGAAGTGAAGGCTGTTTATTCTGTAAGTTCTTCAAATATTAAAATTTCGTTCAGTACGTTGTTGAAAATCGGAGAATGGCTCGACAAATCAGTAAAATGTATGAGCTCGCGGACTGTATTGGACTGGTTCATCTACTGCCGCAAAGTGTGCATGATGTCAAATGACACTAAGTGTACTGCAAGGGGGAAAATTGGCGGTCCCGGCCATGTCGTTCAAATTGACGAGTGCAAAATAGGACAATGCAAGTTTCATCGTGGGCATGTCATAGAGGGCAACTGGATCCTGGGAATGATCGACATGAAAATGAATGAGGTGCAGATGGCGATATTTATTCACCATTCAGTAATTACAATAATTACAATAGGCTTCGTCATATGTAACAGCTACCTTAAAATCTAACAAAAACACTGTATATAACTAAATTTCAGAAACATCAAAAGCAGAGTCCATTTCAACATCAAAATACATTAATTAAATTTAAAGGGAGCCGATTAATGACACTAAACAACACTTACTTTTAAATTTTTCCAGAAAATGTTTCAGAGACTTTGCCTCTATCCTCAACCGGCTATCAACTGATTCTCTCAAAATACATGTTTTATATGTCTTGCTTACATTTGTCTATAAACTCTTGTAAGTTATGTTATATGCCCCAACAACAGAAGGGATGCAAATACGCTCTACAGTCTCATTGCAGAGCACTTAGAGTTCACCAGCACCATTCACGTCGATGCCTGGCAGGGGTAATATGGGTCAATGGCTGGAGGGTTTGCAGCGCAGTGAATCACTCAGTGCACTTTGTCGACCCAGTGACAAATAAAAAAAGAACATACAATTGGTCCAATTGGTTGTCTCATATCAACAAGTGCTGGAACACACATCCATTGAGTGCCAGACAAGAAGTGCATCACCGTACCATATCTTGTTTTACCCTTCCAAAGATGCCAGGGGTTTCCCTGGTTTCAGCTGCTGCGCTGGCAATTTGCGCTACAAGGATATCCTCCATGTCAACCGCAGTTTCATAAACCATTGCCTTCATGTGGCCCCACAAAAGGAAATCCATTGGTGTCATATCAGAAGAGTGTGTTGGCCAGGCAGAGGGTCCACCTCGACTTATCCAACGATAGCCAAATACAGCTGTAAGATGGTTGCGTACTTGATTCCCAGAATGAGCTGGTGTCCATCATGCTGAAACCACACGTTCATTCTGATGTTGAGAGGAAGTGGATGCAGTTACTCAGGCAGAACTTGTTGAAGAAATACTAAATAATTATTGGCATTCAGTCGATTGGGCAAAATGTATGGTCCCACAAGGAAGTTAACTACAATCTCTGCCCAGACATTGACACTAAATCGCTGTTGATGTGATTGCGCAATCATGGCATGGGGTTTTTCAAAACACCATACATGACAATTGCGTGAATTGAATATCCTCTCAAGTGTGAAGTATGTTTTATCCCTGAACAATAAACGTCTTGCAAACTCTGGTTAGAATAAGCATTTGTTCAAACAACAATTACAGAATATAGAATAAAAATAAGTATTTCAGAAAGTGGAGTGCCATTGTTACTTAGATGGCAGCACAACACCAAGCCAGATGCAGACACCGGATGCATCATCAGTCAACCACAGAACTGATGATAGGGAAGAAGTTCCCAGAAACTAGTCTTCATCAAAAAACTTGTAAGTGGAGAAAAGTATATACAAGGTTGACTCATTTGCCTAATTTTAGTAACGATTACAGAAGTTCACTCAGAATGGATAGTCACCTGGCATAAGAGCATGAACTCTCTCAAGATGATATGGATGCAATAGCATTTCCTGCAAAATTCTCCAGATCGTGACATAGCCAGTACGAAAGTGTCATGTGATCTCTCGAGTACTCAGCAAAGGAATATTCACTACACACTGCAGCACAGCTTCCTTGAGTTCAGGTGTTTGCACAACATGCCTCTGTCCTTGCCCATCTGTTCATCTGTGTAATGATCCCCATTCGCTTAGTCTCTGATGAATACTGACAAACATTCTATGGTGAGGACACTGGTGGTTTGGAAATCTTTCCCAGTAAAGCCTCTGTGCCAAACGACCACATGTTAATGCTTCACCATATACCAAATGCATGTCTGCCAATTCATGTCATGTGTAACTTTCCAAATGTCACTGTTCTGTTCACAATGAAAGACACATTTTACAACTGAAGCAGTACGAAGAGTAACAGTAAGAAGGGGTAGACTTGGAAGTAAACAAACATGCTGTAAATAATACCAAATGCTAGTGCGCTTTAGAAGAAAAAAAAAAAAAAAAAAAAAAAACTAGATAGTGGTAGGAACAAATGCCTCTTGGACTGACACCAGTGTTTTCTGTTTTCTTCAATTCCTTACTATTAATATCCATCTTGAACTGAAACAAAGCATTGCAGCCCATAGGTTACTTGACAAAATATGATTCATGTAAGGTTATCAATCTACCGCCAAGCTTTGTCAGTCTAATTTAGAAACACCCTATATACAGATTTGAAAAGCTCTCATTATAAACTTGAAAGAAGCGTAGACACAGAGAAGCACAAATTAGCACAAAAGTGAATCGAGAAGATATTGACACATTGCTTCACTCACACTGTTTATTCACAGGACATGTTTCAAGAGCAGAAAAACAGAAAAATCAGCAGTGGCTTTTCATTTTTTGAATACTAGACATGACATCATCTTTGAAACATCTCTAATAAAATATGTTAATCACCCCATAGACCTTTCCGTATGGGAAAAAATCTTCATTAACAAAAATCGTCATAGAGTCATGAATTTTGAAACTCCACCACCAGACATCTTTGCCAAGTACATCACACCATCTATTGATGATACAGAGAAAGAGGAAACCACTACAACTTGCACTAATCGAGTACGAGCTGATAAGAGCAAAAGCTCTTGAAACATGTCCTGTGAATAAACAGTGTAAGTGAAGCAATGTGTCAATATCTTCTTGATTCACTTTTGAGCTCTCATTATAACTGCAATAAACAAAACCAGAAAGTTTGTGATGACTTCAAAGTTATTACTGCACTGCTGGTTCAACAATTTCATTTTACCAAATTTGCATGCTTTCTCTGTCTGTAGGATAGTAGTGCAAGACTTGGCATCTCGAGAAAATTTGGAAGTTGGTTGCCAGAACATTATATACCAAAGCCTTGTGAATTGTTCTATAGCTTTGCTACCACCTCTCCACATTAAGCATGACTAAATGAAACAGCTTTTAAAGGCTTTAAATAAGGAAGGAGACTGTTTCACTGCTACCTGAAGCAAAATTAAACTAAGTTAAGTATAGATAGAGTCAACATGAAAAATTCAATGCCATGGCCGGGATTTGAACCTTAGCCTATATACGGCTAGTATGAAGAAATGATTAATTTCTATCAATTAACTAAAACAATAAGAGTTAAATGATGAAGCCTGGAACTCAAGTACTTACGATAGTAAGTCACCACAAACGGTGTATCTCGAATGTGAGAGCCCCTAGTGGTTTACCGGGGAAATATACGAGTCAAATGGAGAATTTAATGTCAGGACGGCACGTTGGCCATGGTAGCTCAATGGGTTAGAGTGAATGGACGGAAACCAGGAGATCTGTGGTTCAAATCCTGGCCATGGCATTGAACTTTTCATGTTGACTCTATATTTCAAAAACCTTAGCATATATACAGCTAGTGTGGAGAAATTAATTTCCATCAATTAACTAAAATAATAAAAGTTAAATATATTCAATGGTCCTGATATTAAAAACCTCATGTCTGATGCAGGATTTAAAAGCACTATGTATGTAAAGGAGAAAGCAGCACAAATATATTTCTGTGAAGCCGTTTCAAAATTTCTTGATAGAAACAAAGTTCCCAATTACTGAATCTTTATGGTGAACATGTTTGAAGCATCCAAGAAACTCAGTTGTAAAATGAGTATCGTGATTCATTTTCTGTATTCTCAACTAATTATTGTCCTGAAAACCTATGATTTCTGACAAAGGAGAGCAAATCAAACAAATTCACAACGATCTGTTGGAATTAAAAGAAAGTGTCAAGAAGTGCTTGCTGACTACTGCTAGAGCATAAGCCATGAAATACCTGATGACCAACATAAAAAAAAAAAGCTCAGGAACAAATGGTTATAAATAAATGGTTATGAATTGGGCTGATTTACCCATACAACAGTGAAGTAAACAAGACGAAGCAAAGTAAAATCATGCTAATGACATGAATCAACCACCATAAACATAATTTCAACATGCTGTGTTCTTGTAATTACTTTAAAAAGACACAAAAGTAGAATAAAAAGTTTCTTGTGAAATTTATGTAATTAGACAATACCTATAAAATAACTTTGCAGAAAAGCATAACATGACAAAAGCAAATAGATTAAAAATTTGGATTCACTACATTAACATTACATAAAATCACACTACTTATTGTTGCCGCATCGTAAGTTGGTGATTGGCATTTTGCCTCCACGTGCTGTTCAGCTGCGAAAACAAGGAGAGGGGATAAACACGTCACTGACACGTCATTGCGGTCGCCTAGCAACCAGCAATCCACCAATCAAAAGTAAACTGTTGCCATAGCAACCCGGGACGCTTATCCTGTGTTGCGAACTCTATCGCACTACACCACGTGCTTTATGCATGACTCTAGTCTATAGGCATGTTGAGGTTTTCAGTAAACACACACTGCTACTATTGTTACTTCGCTTATGAATCACCGGTATCACAATACCGTCGTCGTTCGTTGCTCTTTAGTATGAGATGGTATGCTTTGTTGGAAGGGAACAGGTGTGGATTTAGTTTCAAGGAATATCTTATGACGTTTTCTGGGTCAATGACCAACCCTTCTTACCTACCTTTGTCCGGTCCAGCTCTAACATGAATAACCCTTACGGTACTTAGGGTATTTCTCCCTGTCATCACTGCCAAACTAAGAGTGTACTGCTTCAGGTAGTGGGTGTTTCACAGGGTGTAAACAGCTTTACATTTTCGCAATATAATTCATGTGTTTCAGTGATCAACTTTAGTGTTTCAGTGCAACTTTAATATTTAGCTAATTATCATTACTCATGGCTACCGCAAACACTTGTGATACAGGAACAGACAGAAAGAAACTATCTGTGAAGACCACAAAAAATGTTTTTGGGCACAGAATCCCAATTAAAGGACAAGCAAGGGAAATTATATGTTCCGTACGAAAATATTTTGAGGTTGAAAGAGACAATGGGGGTCCAATAATTCCTGTTTCAAAAGTAGTGGACAGAACCTCAGCTGCTGTTGGTGTAAGTAAGAATACCATGGTTAGAGTAGGGAAAGAGAAATACGCTAGTGAGGAAAATCAGGCATGTACATCGCAGTTACAAACTCCAGGGAAGAAGAGGAAGCGACATAACTCGGTCACTAACCTGGACCCATTTCAACAAGAATGATGCCATTCGCCGCCATATTTATGCATATTATACCAGGAAGCAATATCCTACACTTTCAAAACTGCACTCATCTCTACAAATGGATCATCTTTTTACAGGTGGCAAGACCTCACTTCGAAAAATAGTTAAAACTTTAGGATTTTGCTATAAAAAGCTGTAGGTTCCTACGAGAAATTATTTCTTGTGATTTTGAGAATATTGTATGGATTGATGAAACCTGGGTGAATGCTAATCATTGCATTAACAAGGGCTGGACTGATGATACTTTGGGAGCAACAATGCGGGTGCCATTAGTTAAAGGTGAAAGAATAATCCTCCTTCATGCGGGAAACTCTTTTGGATTTATTCCCAACTGTTGCCTCCTCTTAAAATCTAAGAAAACAGGAGACTATCATGAAGAAATTAACCATTCTAAATTTCTTAAATGATTCAAAGAGCAGTTATTAGTCAATTTGGAGAGGCATTCCATAATTGTCATGGATAACGCAAAATATCACTCTGTTATTTTACACAAAGCACCAACAATAGCATCCAGAAAGAGTGTTATTTTGGGATGGCTTGTTTGCAACAATGTTTGTCACACAAAAAAAGGGAAAACGAAGGCGTTTGGGAAGAAAGTGTGGAAGAACTCATAATTTCCATGGGAGGTTGCAGTAGCTCTGACGACGACGGCGGCGGCAGCATTGACGACGACGATCATCAAAAAAGCAGTAGCAATGACAGCAGCAACTCTGAGATAAGCAGCATATTCCCTTTGGATTAGAATGCATAATTCTGTGCAGGTATGGCACTTTTGTTTCTCTAAATCTTAACTGTAGCTAACCATTTATTGATTGTTCATTCTGAAGATTTCGTATGCTGTAATTAGGTAACTGCTCACTTAAACGTGTAGACAGTCTTATGGCAGTCTTACGATTAATACTGCAGTATGCAAATTTCTACGAATATATCGAGATTTAACTGTATATGCGAATATGCGA
Source organism: Mantis religiosa (assembly GCA_030765055.1). Classification (NCBI taxonomy): domain Eukaryota; kingdom Metazoa; phylum Arthropoda; class Insecta; order Mantodea; family Mantidae; genus Mantis; species Mantis religiosa. The sequence continues at coordinate 767,563 of JAUKNK010000026.1, read as the reverse complement.
GTGCATTACTGCAGCCAAACTTCCGCTCCCCTCTACCTGTCATCTTCGTAGCCTAGCACGTTGAGAGGGACAAAGTGGCAACGGTGCTATCCCCTCTTTCCCCACTCCTTCAACTGTCAATCACCAACTTATAATGCACCCATATAGTTTAGGCAACAAAGACGAAGTTGAAATTTGCAGTCTAGTGTAATTTACACTTGAGACACATCAGTCTTTATTATACATAAAAACAAACACAATAAAAGAATTTCATATAGAAAATGGAAATAAGCGAAGCACTTTACAAAGTATTACTTATCATGTCTTTCATCAATGAGTAACAAGTTTGTTTCTCTGTATTATCTTCATTTCTTCTCCATCCTGAAGTAAGGGACATGATTTTAATTTTCTCTAGTATCACTGTTTTGCATCCATAAATCAAGCTTATGGTATGCATAGCCACAGCTTATGCAAATTAAGAAATGAAGAAAATAGAAAGATGGGCAAAGGAAAACAAACTGCACTTCAAAATAAATCCAAGGTCATGGTGATCCCAAAGAAACAAACAAGAAATTATGAAGTAATCAATCTCTATATAAACAATATAAAACTAGAACAAGTAGAAGAAATGAAGTACCTTGGCATATACATAAACAAAAAATTCAGTTTTGACAGCCACATTTCAGAAAAAGCAACAAACCTAATACATTCAATGTGAAAAACACCAAATTACAGTGGGGTCTGGGCCCAAAGACATTAAGCGTCATATGTAAAGGGGCAATCACGCCTATTCTCACATATGGAGCACCACTATGGGTAGAAGCTGCACAGAAAGTCAAGAACACATTAAAACTGCAAGAGAGTCCAAAGATTAATCAATATCAGCATAGCAAAAGTGTACCACTCTATCTCATACGATGCCTCCTATGTCATAGCAGGAGCACAGCCTATAACAATACCCATAAAAGGGAAAGCAGACCTACACAAGACACTAAAAACTAAAGAAGACTATGACTCACCACTGGAACTTAATAAATGGAACCATCCAGCTCAAAAAGTTAAAATCAAAATGGCAGAAGAAGCAGACACCACTACCTTCTTCAACGTTTACATGGATGGCAGCAAGATAGCAAACAAAGTTGGAGCAGGAGTGGCAATTTTCAAATGAGTAAATCTCATCAAATCTCTAAAATTCAAGTTGAACCAAAATTGCTCTAATAATCAGGCCGAGCAGATGGCTATCCTAAAAGCTATGACAGAAATCAATAAATTTGAGGTCCATATTGACAGTCCAGTAACCCTGTCACTTCTCGAAAACAAGAAACATAATTCCATGACAACAGTTATACATAGAATTATAACAGCAATTACTCAACAAAACTGGAAAATATATTTCAAGTGGGTAAAAGCACACATCAGCGTCCCTGGAAATGAACTAGCAGACAAATTAGCAAAGCAAGCAGAAGAAGAAACAGGAATAGAAAAAGCTTACAACAGGATACCAAAATCTACCATCGAAGTAGAAATTAGATGAAAAGGAATACAGAATTGGCAGAACAGATGGAACAACTCAACCAAAGGAGCAATAACTTTACATTGTTTTAATCAATTTCAAGCTCAGTTCTTTCATTTGCAGTTTCAAAAATAATGCCTCTCTGTGGATTCAACTGAATACCTATTCAGGTCCACAAATGCCAAATAAATTCTACCCCTTTTCTTCACCAGATATTTATCTATTATCTGCACCAAACCTCCTGCATATGGTAATAGCCAATAGGAGAGTGCTGCAACAAAATCATGTGTCTGTGTGTCAGTGAGACAGCAATAACAACCTGCAGTACAGAGTAAGGATAGTGTGCATGTTATTCAGAGTTATTACACATCTTTTCAAAGTCCAAATAAAATATTGCTATTTAGTAAAACCAAATAAATGGCTATAGAAATTAACATACCTAATTATTCAATAGAGATGACAAGGGGCTCGTCATCACACTGGCAAATGTCCTGACCATTATCGTCATCATCACTTGCCACACTGCTTTTGTCCACAAACTCCCAATTCGTGCATTGTGCGAAGGAATTTACAACCGTCATTGGTTTGCCTATATCTAAAGCCTAATTTTTTCATAATTCTTAAGATGGAAGAAGTAGAACCTTTTATCACATAAAGAAGCTATTATCTTTTCGGCAGTACAAAATTTACCGCAGTCATACAATTCCAAAACTCTTCTACAAACTAAATGTTTTTCAAAATATTTTAAGTGTGCTGTTCTTTTTGGTATGTTAATGTGTTTTCTAAGCGAGACAAAAATTAAGCAGAACCTGACTCACATCTTTTTACCTCTGAACTGGTCCGAGAAATTGAACTGATTCATTTCACATGCGTGAGCAGATAACTCCTGACACTATTTAAAATCAAATTTGCACCTTTCTTCATCATTTGAAATTCTTAAAAAAAAACTAATACAACATATACATACATACATTCATTTATTTCCATTCCACAGATCCTACAATTTGCCTTAACAGGATGGAACATGTCAAAATATTTATACAATATTTACAATATAATTTGCAGCATCAATATTATGTACAAGATGGAACTATTAATAGCACACATTACGTGTTAAATTCACTTAACAGTATAAATTGAATGCTCAAGAAGATATTCCTTGAACACTTTATCATTATAGGTCAACTCATTTGGTAACATTGGTAATGCACTCCTTTTTGAACACGTGAGGTTAGTTGATGGTACATGGAGTTCAAATCTGGATCTTGTATTGCTACTGTGGATGTCAGAATTAGTAATAAAGTAATTTTTATTTTTTATGCAGAAGGTCATCGATGTGTATATGCATTCTCCAGTAAAGTTTAATATTTCTAAGTTTTTGAAAATGCTTCTACATTATAATCTTGCATGAGAGCATGATATAATTCTGAGGGCCTTCTTTCATAAGTTGAAAATTCTTTTTGAATCTGTAGAAACTCCCACAAAAATATGTATACCATATTTCATTACCAAGTGGAAGTTTTGTCGCGAATGCATTGTTGAGGTGAGGCAGCGCGGCTGAGACAGGCAGTGCAGTACGGAGATAAAAGCTCGCCGAAATGGTGGGGGGAAGGAGACGGATTTCTGGAGTTTGTCTTTCTTCTAGCGCCGTCTTGATTGTTTGAGAACATTCCGGAGCATGAATAAGATATAAATAAAGAAGCCGCAGCTCATCAAGGGGACAGTTGTTAATTAAACTCGTGTGTGCGAGCAGCTGTGTGGACTTTGTGGTTGATGACCTTGCAAGTTGTATTGTGTATGTGACGTAATTCTGCTACTGTCAGGATGACCAAGTGTGTTTCTACGGAAATAAAGAGTAATTTTTAGTGTTTGTAGCCTGGACTTTTAATTTCACAAACTCAAAAGACACAGTATGCAAAATAGGCTGGTTTTAATGTGTGTTTATCACTGAAGGAGGACAGAAGTCATAAGGCATAGAATGCGGAGCTCAGTTTAGGGACAATTTTATCTATGTGGGTTTTCCAATTTAAGTGCTTGTCAATTTGTAAACCCTAGAATTTAGAAGTATTTGAGTCTTGAACAGAATTTCCATTTATGTCAACTGCAAAGTTATGTGTGGCATAGACTGGTGAATTTTACAATATTTGGTTTATCAACATTTAGTTTCATACATTAGTATAAACAACCTGACATGCTTGACTACATAAAACACTAATCCAATAGAATGTTGTTTCCGGGCTTGAAGGCTTGTTGTTTCCGTAAACAACATTCTATTGGATTAACGCCAGCCATGAAAGCCTAAGCATGTACAGTAAAACACTAAATTTTGTTTCCGTTTTCTCACTAATACAATCAGTTGCTTTAATTAGTGACAAGTAGCAAACTTCCACAACTGCACATTATCTACCTGTTTTGTCCCATGGTCAGAGTATTTAAGGGTACACTAAGAGAAAGGGGAAGCATAACAGGAGTGTCACAAAGTTATGACGATCTCTCTGCTGACAGCTCACGGTTGCTTCATTTCTGAACAAATACATGTAAAACATAGTTGCATGTATTGGAGCTAAATATAGAATAAAAAGAAGTATTTCAGAAAGTGGAGTGCCATTGTTACTAAAATTAGGCAAGTGAGTCAACCTTGTATATACTTTTCTCCACTTACAAGTTTTTTATGAAGACTAGTTTCTGGGGACTTCTCCCCTATCGTCAGCTCTGTGGTTGACTGATGATGCATCCGGTGTCTGCATCTGGCTTGGTGTTGTGCTGCCATCTAACGTCCTGGTAAGTTTGATGACGTCATCTACCGCCGGAATTTCAAAATTCATCAAGAGGTCCTGTTTTTTCGTAATATTACACTCTTTTTTGCACATGCTTGGTCAATCATTTTCTTTTATATCTGACATAAGCTTTAAGCTATTAATATATTATTAATATCCAAGAACTAATCTAATAATTACAGAACAAGAGTATGGTAGTCTGACTAGGGAATGCCGATCGCCTGTGATTCGCTTCAACCGTGTAGTCTCTGGAGGTAATGTGCAGGAGATTTGATGCACATGACAGTTGTCTTAATAATAAAAACTGTCATGGCTTGTCAAGTAATCTATGATGGGATTTCTATTCATGCCAAGACATTCCAACCTTTACAACAATATGAGTAATCTATATACACACTAGTTTGAGTTTGTTAAATTTCTGTTTCCCAGCATACCAAATGAGAAACCTTTCATAAAGCTGTTTCAGATCTATCTCACACAGTATTTTAGTAATAGTTACAGCAGCAGAGGAGATAACATTAATTATTTTGTATGGTTTATTCACAGACCATGCATTTTTGCTTTTGATTACATTTTTTATTACTTCATTATGTAAGGGAAACTTTTCTAAGAGACTAATGTAACAAAAGATGATAAATTACAACTCATGGAAGAACACACCAAGTCATGCATGGTGAGATATATGGGGAGAGACTAACAAAAATGCATACCCTTAATGCTGAAAGATGTCTCTTGTCATTCACATGTTTCATCACCACTTTGTACGTATCACAATGGTAGTTACACACTGTACACAGGAACACAGCCTTAGGATTTTTTGGTGACCTCTGTAAACAAAATAAGAAGTTAACTATTGAAAACTTTACTACACAAAAAACTCAACACTTCTCTAAGCCAAGTTATCAATATTGGTAATTAACTGTTTGCGCAATAGAGAATATTTTACAGAATGCGAATCATACAATAAAAGCTTGCATTACTAAACTTACATGTTTGTCCAGATAAAATATTTAAGCTTCAAATGTAGACTTTCTGCAAAATTAATAACAACCAAATATGCACAACTTGCATATAAATATTAATTTACAGGGATCAAATATAATCCAAATAAAATATTATATATTTCTTTAACAAATTTTATTTTTGACAGAATAGAAAGAGGGGAGAATATTACTGTACACATGAGTACATATACCATTGTTTCCTAGGTCCAGGCCTAATATTTTCAATGGCTAATGATATGAACATATGTCATTTATGGTTTGGATATTCTAATTTTAACCTCAGTACTAAACAAAAGTCACAGGGAGAGTATATAGAATAAAAGAAGTATTTCAGAAAATGGAGTGTCATTGTTACTAAAATTAGGTAAATGAGTCAACCTTGTATACACTTTTCTTCATTCACAAGTTCTTTTATGAAGACTAGTTTCTGGTAACTTCTTCCCTATCTTAAGTTCTGTGGTTGACTGAGGATAGGGGAAAGTTCCCAGAAACTAGTCCATAAAAAACTTGTAAATGAAGAAAAGTGTATAAAAGGTTGACTCATTTACCTAATTTTAATATGGGCAGTATAAATATGCAGTTTCTTTGTGTGTGAAAAAACTCAAAGAAAAGTTAACATTAGCAATAAACAACATCTGAAGCAGTGTAACCTCAATAATTCTGAGAGAACACTAAATTCTGATTCTGGGTATTTAGATTGTCTTCTAGACCTCACAACTGATTACTGGAATGACTGAAGCTGCAGCATTACAGATGAATGACCTTTATGCACTCAGACTGCTTTTAGGACTGCCTTTTTGAGTTCTTTTCATTCAACGAAATGAGAAAATATGAGTGTAGTATGTTACTCAGAAGATTTGAGATTTAACAAAAATTGAAATTAAGTTTCTATTTACATATGCTCTATAATTGTTTTAGTTCTCAGCGTTCCATTCCACAATGGGCGTGAAAGGCAGCATCATTTTGATCAGGGGCCTTTCGATCAGGTTTGAGTTTCTTTATCGTGCTGCAAGCCTAAAACACAGTACCATCGACTTCACTACCCATCCAAAAGGAAGCATCGATCTCTGCTGAGTTATAACACACAACCTGGAACCAGAGGTCAGTATGCTAACCCTAACCCTGGATGATGAGTTGAATTATTATTCATGATAAGGTATATTATGGCTGGAGTGCAAGTAGGGTGTGTTGTGTACTTACTTAAATGCTCTCTATTTAACACATGTGTGTAATGATCTGATGGCCGGTTGAATTGTATTTATGACAATTTATTAGTTACAACTTTTTTTTCCTTTAACTCAGGTCATAGCAGATTAATGAAATGGGTGAAATCATGCTCAAATGAGCCCAGGATCCATACAGCTTAGAGTTGCCCAAAATTCATCTTTCAGGATAAGGGAAAACCGTGGGAAAAACTTATCCAGATAACTCACCCTGGCCGAGATTCGAACTCAGGATCTCTTGAACGTAAAGCAGACATGTACAAATTATTCCAGTGTCTAGACTACACATGTTATAATACATTCCACAATCAGCTTTTTTCACCATGCATTTGTATTCATTAATATTGTTCTCATGCTTGATGGACTTGGCAATAAACTGTATGAAACTTTTCTGCAGCCAACACCAATTTGTGATGATGATGATGATGATGACGATAGTTTTTGGCTTTATTGATATCAACAGCATGTCCCATTACTTAGTAATACTACATGCTTTATAGTTACATATCCACTTTTGTACTAATAATTGTAAGGATTATAACAATTTTACATTGAATGATTTTTCTTCACTAAATTGAGACCATTTTTCTAGCTGATTGTATAGAGTTCACAATTTGTAATTATTACACTCCAAAAGCGTCAGTCCATGCCTGTGACTTTTATAGAAATTACAAATTTTACAAATGACTTCAGGTGATTATTTGCAATTTTCTTGTTCATGGCAGGCCATTTCCCCCATTGTTTGTTACACTTTTTGCCAATTCTAGCCTTTGTTTATCAAGTCTTCTGCAATTAAATATTATGTGGTTAATGGTCTGTTCTTCTCCGCAAGGACACAGTGGGTTATTTATGATTCTGAAGATGATGATAGATGAAGATGACACCCCACACTGTTAAGTTTTAACTGTATGGATATACCAAATTCTCTCCAAAAAAGCCACCATTATACTGTTATCTGCCTTGTTATATCTCTATTATCTAAAACTACTACAGGAGGTAAAATAAAAAAGAGCATGAATTTAATGAGAATGTCTAGCTGTCATTTATATTTTAACAGAGGAAATATTTTATTATAATTGCCTGTAACAAACCTTATCTAGGAGTGTGATGCTATTTCTCTTTAAAATTTCTCTTTGGTCATGAGTCATTAATTGCAATCCTGTGATAGGAGCCTCTGTCTCACTAAAGACTTTTGGTTCTTCACTGCCATCTTCAATGCGAAGCAATTGCTGAGGACTTGTTTCACTATCTGGATTTGATGCCTGCCTTTTCTTCCTTCTTTTTTTTGTTTCCGCTTTGGATTTGCTCTTCACTTCTGGTGAGGCTTCATCTTTAGGCTCCTGTTCTACAGTTGTTGGAATAGACTTTGAAGCAGGCAAACATGACTTTTTTGGCTTTTTATTGCGATTTGGATGGGTTTTCTGAACTGCCCCACCAGTTGCTTCCGACATTGTCTTTATCTAGAACAACACAAAATCAAATAATAATACATAAATAGATTCAGACAAGCAAATGAAACTGCTCTCTTCATAACTAATCTACACACAAGGTGCTTTGCATATTTTTAACATAATTTATACAGCATTCACTAAAATAATATGTACCTGCTGTTCACGAAACTGTAGATGTAAATATTTACTCTGCCTAAGCTAAATAAGATGCACAGATTGTCATTTTAGTAAATTATGTTGGAATATATCTTTAATGTTTAAGTATCATGTCATAACCAGACTTAAGAATTTCTAAACATTAAAACTACAATGAAACCTTTGTGATTTAACTATACATTTGACAGTATACATCACAAATTCTTCCTACAAAAGTTGAATTCTTATAGTTTGTGAGTTTTCTATAAATTGGTTCAGATTTATCTCACAGAATACAGAAAACCAAAATAAATGGCATCCCACAAGGTTCTATACCCGAGCCTTTATGTTTATAAATGACTTGCCATATAATCTTAGCAAAACGGCAATAGCTGTGCTCTTTGCAGACCATAAAAGCCAAATCAGCAAATAGATTCTGTCAATAAAGCATTTAACTGCTCAACGTTTGGTTTGAAGCAAATAAGGTATCATTGAACTACAATAAAATTAACTTTATGCATAAAAACCAACTACAAATTAGTTTTTTCAAAACAAACTATTCACAAGTAAATGAATTAACAATCACAATCAGATAACAACAATCACCCTTTAAGGTAACATTTCTTGGGCTCCAATCTGCCAAAATCATGCTACCAAAATGTAGCTTTACTTATTTTGCATTCAGAAACCCAAAAAAAGGTTTAATCAAAATATTTAAGAACAGCATATTTTGCCTACATTCACTGCCTGGGGCAATATGGAATTACTTTCTGGGGTAATTCAACACAGAGCAAGCAAGTGCTTATATTGCAAAAATGGTCCACATGTATTATTTGTAGCATTATTTGTAGCATAGAGATCCATCATACCCGTAGGCCATTATTTAAAAACAAAAAAAATTCTTATTCTTATTGGTGAATATGTTTCTTCTCTTGAGACTTCTTACAGATATGTCACAACAAATCTTGCTTTGCATGATCATAGTATGGGGCATGCATGTGATTGGCATAGATCAGCAAATATCTTAAAATTGCTCTTAAAAGAATATTACTGTTCACAACAAAAATTTATAAAAACTTTCCATGTTACCTAACACATTTCGGCAACCCTAAACAACAAAATATTGCAAAACGATTTAAAGTAATTTTTATATACTTGCTAGCCATATACAATGGAGGAACTCTTAGTATCATGTTTAAGAGGTAAATATTTCATACAAAGAGAAGAATGCATATGATGGCTATTCACACTTACTTGTTCTTACTGATCTATTGTAATGCTACAACATTTACTCTTTAAATGGTGATTTACAAACTTCAATTTGCCCTTACATAATGCAAGATAGAGAAGAAACAAGGTGCATTCTTGGTGGACAGTGAGTTATTAGTCATGATATATCCTCCATTTAAGCTTTATGTCTCTTATAGCTACTTAAGTCTGCAAAGTACGTGACTGAAAAGGGTGAAATAAACACTACGAATTACTAGAGCAAAGAATTACTGAAAACTGTCTCAGAATATAAGGGAAAACCCTGAAAAAAACAAAGCTTGGATAAAACCCAAAGCAAGATTGTAAAAGGTATGATAGGTATCTTTCTCTAGTTGAGCTTATATACGTTAATAATTTAGTCATCATATCAACTTCACATGCAATCTGCTCCAAGTATTGAAAATTTACCTATTGAATGGGATATTAAAGAATTCTTCCATTTTATATTCCATTTTATATAAAAATGACTAAACCTTTCTTAAAGAGTATATGTCAATTAGGATTACCTAATAGACACAATAGCATGAAAGGTTATTGTAAATTTTATTACAGAATAGTAACATCCTTTCTGAAACAGTTTTAAGCTTTTTGCTGGTCTAAGCAGATCGCCTGCCTTACTCGTACTCTTGTACTCCTGTACAGCGAAATTTGTTGTGAAGCTATAAGGTTATATTTGGTTTTTAAGTAAGGGTCTAAAGAAATGACGAAGCCCAATACCACAAGTAATACGTATAGCCCTTTTTTTTTTTTTTTTTTTTTTGTAATGTGAAAACAGGCAATGTGTGCTGCATTGCCCTACAAGATAAATCCACTTCGTAACTGCGAGTGAAAATCGGCAAAATATGCTGCTCTTTAGGCATTTTGGTTCAGCTATTTCTTTCAGTTTCTTAAAGTAAAAGCAAAACTTTGGTAGCATAGTTCTTGTTTTCTCCAGCTGAGCTCTTCCTTTAGAGCCACTAATTTTGTATGAGATACTTATAGTGTGCTTTTTGATTGTTACTCCATGCTGGCAACAGGTCAGTTAAGCGTATTCTTGAAGTTATTAATAAAAGACTAAACTTACCGTAGCTTCTGTCTAAAACACTAGTCGCACATACATAAATGTGCAAGAATACTATTAAAAGAACTACAAAACACATTAAAAACAAATTATTACAAACATTGATGACGATAAAACAATACCAACAACAAATTTAAGCCTACAACACAAAACTCCAACTTTTCAACACTAGAGATCAGCACTATCTTCAATATGGGTGATTTGGGCACTGTGAACAATTGCCAATCAGAACGGAAGTGATTAAGGGTTCTGAACGCTAGTTTAGAAGCTCTTTAACTATCATTTTATCATTTACGTGAACAATTAAATGCGATTGGTAGTGAGGAAGACTATTTTTTAAGGAACTATAACTTCAACATCTGGCATCGCAGTGCTTCCACCCCATTACGAGAGAAATTTCTCTGGTTTGCATTGTACCAGTTCAGCTCTAGGGAGGCGGTGCATAGGTTCTACCAGGACCATTTAGAATACTGGATTACTATTTCTAGATAGTCCTGCTTCTACTCTCGACATACAAATTTCATTTCACAAATAAATTTAACTTTTATCCAATATGAGCCTAAATTGCCAGCTAATTTTGCTGTAGGATATGTGTTCTTCTTCCCTATCTTTTTAAACAGTATATTGTAGTGTATAGTATTCATTTAATATTAATTTAATTCTCAAAACTACATATTTACTGAAAACTCGGTTCTGTTGTAGTAAGCTTAGAAATGTGATCTAACAGTAACTACTTGGTCGGCTCTGAATTTCGGTTTAAAAATATTGTTTTCTAACGTGTGATAATACTTTTAATTTAATTTTAGTATTTTCAGTATTAGATCTGTTAATTCATACTCATGTTAAAATTAACTTTTGTGCAGATTATTATACAATGTGGCGTCTAATGCAGTTTAAACATTCAAAAGTTATTTAAAAAGCACTCAAACTGGGGAAAGCTCCTTATCGAGTTGGTAACATGTCTCATATTTGTTTGTAGCTTCTCTACTGCTTAAAGAAGAGTTGTTGTATCCAAAATTCGAACCGAGATTTCATCGAAAATTCTCGTTTTGAGATTCCCTTAACATACATATGATGCATTATATGTTCTTCCTGTTCCACTGTAGTCCGAGAAACTTTGTAATGTATCCAATCTCTATATCACTCTCCTCCCTCGTTCAGATGCCTTCTGTTGAATTTATCTGGTTCCTAGGTTTCATTTGTAGATCATTTAACAGTTTAAACCTTTCAGTTCGAAATGCATCAAGTTCTTCCCTCGAAGCAACCGATCTCACGCAGTTGTCCACATACTCCACTACACATGACTCCATCAGTTTTTGTGCTGTTAACTTGTCTTCTTCGAGGACGTTGATAAGATGGTATTCTATTACAGCGCCTAGAACAAACTGACTGCAGGTAGTTTCAAAAACCACTCGTGCGTGTCTGTTAACTTTCACTTTCTTCACACTACCATTCTCCCAACATAGAAAACGTAGAAAATCACGTTCTTCCGCCATAACTTCTATCATTTGGAAGGCTCTCCGGATGTCACATTCTCTCGAAATCTGAGGAGTATCTCATGAATTAACTGAATATGATTGGGCCCATTCTCTTGGCAATGATTCAATGAAACTCCTTCTTCTGTCTTACAGGATGCGTCAAAACAGGAAAAACAGAAGTTGTCAAACTTGTTCATTTAATCACTGGTCGATGAGGAAGATAATGGCAGTGTATTTCCTATTCTTCATTCGGTACCTTTTCTATGAATCCTTCTTGCTTCCAATCGCTGAAAATCTGATTGTAACAGGTGAACAAGTTTGCCTTCCTCAACTTGGCAGCTGTAGACTCAAGTCTCTTTTCTGCAATACGCCTATTACACTTGATCTAGGTGTGACCTATCCTCCGTGGGAGGTTTATTATATAGCGACAATTGTCACCTTTTTTCAAAATGCTAAGGAAATTCTGTTTGACGTGTCCAGTCGTTTTGTGTTCTACCTGATCACAGATACCAGCAGTTTCCCAATTCCGAAGCTCAGTTGTGGTTCGTATATCGTCACATGTCATGGAGATGGTGAGGTAACTCAGATTGGTCTTGCCTTTCACCAGTCAAAGTCCATCCAAGTTTCATTTCCACAGCTAAAGGTCTATTCTTCAACTGAACCATCATTCCTGTGAGAATCTTGGCAAATGCATCCATTTCTATGAGAAGCTCAATCTCGGGGAAATCATCACCCAGGTCACTGACCCATATTTTCTTCATTTTCAAATCTTTCATCAAGTCTGAAGATATTGGCACTCGTGGAATTAATTGAAAAATTCTAGGATAATCCCGTAACTCTATTACACAAATGAATTGTCAATTACTTCTATCTACGTTGACTATATATCGCTTGTGTTTAATCTTAAAAGTTTGAGTTCCACCTAACAAAACATGGGATATTATTTCTTCTGCACAAGGTTCTAGTTACAACTCTTCAGTTGTACTTTGAAGGAGGTAGCTTCGTTGTGAGCCACAGCACAAGAATGCTCCTACTGTTTTCTGTTTACCATTCCCATGTAGCGTAAACATAAGTGTTTATAGGACAACTTTATTAATACAGGTGTGCTTAGCTAGGGCGGATGAGTTAGCTGTGTTTCCTTATCAGTCTTCAATTTATTCTTCTCAGCTCGTGATAGATCAGGACATATAGCTGTAATGTGCTTATTTATGCAGAGTAAGCAGTAAACAGAAGACTTTCAGTTCTTATTCAAATGGTTAGGTTTTGTTACACAAATAGCAACAACCCTTTTCTTTCATTTTCGATCTCCATTCTTCTATACTCATTTTCGTGGCAAAAGAATATTTACCACTTTCATGAGGCTTACTGCAAAAGATGCACGACAATGAAGAACTGTCGCGAAGTGCAGCAACAGTAGGAATGGGTCTAATTATCTGTTCTTTATTTTGTTTCTTCGCCATCTTGCAAGAACCTAACCTCTACTCATTCTTACATTTCACATCCAAATTACTAAATCCTGATTTAGCTAATAGAATCCGCTGTTCGTTTTGCACTTCTGTACGCAGAAATTCCATGAGGTACTCTAGACGAGACCCAGTTTCTTTATTTCTAGATCCTTCTTATTTCCAGAACCTACTACTTCGCCAAGTTAACAAAGTCTCACCTGGCAGACTAGATTGAAATAATGGAAAGAGCCACGTACTTGGATCTGTTACCCAGGCGGCAAACTCGCGATGCCGATCAATAAATGATGGCCGGTGGAGAGAGGGGAGACCCTCCTCCTGCCACTCGAAGTGACACGAAGCCTCGAGAATGTTTTCCCCCTCCATAAAAGAAGATTCGGGAAACTTCGGGCCGATCAAGACCGGAAGCGAAAGTCAGTTGAGTGTAGTGTTGTTGTGGCGTGCGGTGTGTAAGTAGCGTGGAGCGTACGTGTAAAGACGAACTGGCAGAATTTAATTTGGGTACATTAAATTGTAATTGTGATATTGGAATAAGGTGGAAATAAAAAACATTTTGAGTGCTGTAATTGAACTACACAAAATGGAAGAAATGAAGGCCGAAATAACAGCGAAGACGGAAGCGGCAAATAACTTGGCCGCGGAAATAACAGCGAAGACGGAAGCGGTAAGTAACAACTTGGCCGAGGAACAGAAACAAATGAAGACGGCCAACGTCAACATCGCCGAGAAGATGGAAGCGGCAAGCAAAAACTTGGCCACGTCAATGACCGCAAAGATGGCCTAACTAACCACAAAAATGATTGCAGCGAACGACAGCCTGGCCACGGAGATGAAAGCGGCAAACGAGGCCCTTGCCGTGAAGTTCGAAGAGCAGCTGACCGGCGTAAAAGAGGACGTCACAGAGTTAGGCGAGCGCGTCGAAAACCCGGCGAGCCGCTTTGACGAGCTGGAGGGAAAGGCTGACAGCATCGGAAGGAGGTTAAAGGATTTGAACGTCGACACATTGGGACGCTACACAACATCGGCGCGCGTCAAACCTCCGAAATATGACGACGCGTCAACGTTTGAGGTCCTCCGCCGCCAATTCGACGCAGTGGCCAAGCACAACAAATGGTCACCAGAGGAGGAGGCTACACAGTTAATAGCCAGCCTCCAGGGTCGGGCCATGGAAGTCCTAAACGCGGTACAGACAACGGCGGCGTCCAAGGACATCTGGGAAGCCCTGGAGAATCGTTTTGGGAACCACCGCTTAGCCGCAGTGTACCGCAGCCAAATTAAGGCAAGATCGCAGCAGCCAGGGGAGACGCTGCAGGAGTTCACCCTGGCAGTTGAACAACTGGCTAGCAAGGCCCTAGTCGACCTCCCACCAGAGTTAGTATCCCGGGAAGCTGCCTACACATTCGTTGACGGGGTACGGGACACGGAGATTCGTCAGCGCCTCATGCTTGGCGATTATAAAACTATCCACGAGGCGCTAACGACAGCATTAAGGATGGAGGTGGCCAAGCTAACAGCTATCCCGTCGTCGAGAACGAGGAGTGTCCTCTACGCCGGAGAGAGAAGACCAGCCGAGGGACGCCGGCGAACACCTAGTGGCCTGTGTTGGGGGTGAGGACAGCCCGGGCACCTGCAGAGAGACTGCCCATACCAGGAAGAGCGGCCGGAAGAACGAGTAAGGCCTGGCGTGGAGAGGGGCAAGTCGGCGCCATTATCACCATCCCCTCGAGTGACAATCCGCGCCATCAGCCGGCGGATGGATCACAACCTCATCGCGGACGGCTGGGTAAGAGGAAAGCCGTGCCGCGTGCTGGTGGACACAGGGGCGGCCATGGCCATCATCAGATCTGACGTGGCGAGGGGTTTGCCGACGAGGAAACCGAGCCGACCATACCAGCTTGTGACGGCATCGGGCGACACCATGCCTGTGGAGAAGGAGGCCCTGCTGGAGCTGACCTTGGGACGGAGTGCCGTGCGTCTGTGGGTGTTCGTCGCGAAGGTGGCTGAGGAGGTGTTTCTGCGACTGGATACCCTCGGGAGCCACGAGGCCACGGTCGACGTCGGCAGGAAAGTCCTGAGGCTCAACGGAGAAGAGGTTATACTCCGTCAACCGGAAGAGCGCCTTGGAATTTGCAGGGTCATCTTGAACGAAGACGTGGTTGTCCCCGCGAGGAGCGAGGTGATGGTGACGGCACGACCGGAGGGCCAGACAGCGCGTTGGATCTAGAGGAAGCAGGAGTACAAATTCACCTCGGAACATCGAAGAGGGAAGAGCACGGTAACGCGGAAGCTATGTCCCGAAGATCCTGTCCAGATGAGTGCGGGCAATGCACAAGTGTGGAGGAGAAGGAGCGTGCCGCAGCAGTTCGAGTAGTCACGGCAATGCCTGCAGATGGCTGGGATAGCGCAGGCCTGAGGAGGGTGCAGCTGGCAATCGCAGACTTGGGGCCACTCTTGAGGGATGTGGAGAACCTGGTGGACCACCTCCACGACATGCACGAGATGGCTCGCCAGAACATCCAGAAGGCGAGTGACCGCATAAAAACCCGATACGACAGGCAAGCCAACAGCCAAGGGTTCCAGCAAGGTGACCTGGTCTGGTTGTACCGCCCGACCCGGACCAAGGGACGCTGCCCAAAGCTTCAGCAGCCATGGCAAGGACTGTACCGTGTGGTGAAGAGGATTAACGACGCGGTCTACCGCATCCAGAAGGTGCTCCGAGGAAAGATGTTGGTTGTACACCTGGACCGCATGGCCCGCTACGAAGGCGCTGTTCGGGACGACCAGCCTTGAGGAGGGAGCAGTATTACCCTGGCGGTAGACTCGCGAAGCCGATGAATAAATGATGGCCGGTGGAGATTCGGGAAACTTTGGGGCCGATGGTTACCGGAAGCGAGAGACAGTTGAGCGAAGTGTTTGAAAAATAAACAGTTTTTTAGGTGATCTAGCAAATTGTAATTGTAAAGAGTGTATTTGCTACGAGAATAAAGTACAGTCTTTGTGTCTGTAACCTCAACCTTTATTTCACGAACCTACCAGTCACAATATGTGGTTTTGAGAATTAATGAATACTACACACTAATATATATTGTTTAAAAAGATACGGAAGAAGAACACATATCCTACAGCAAAATTAGCTGGCAATTTAGGCTCATATTGGATAAAAGTTAAATTTATTTGTGAAATGAAATTTGTATGTCGAGAGTAGAAGCAGGACTATCTAGAAATAGTAATCCAGTATTCTAAATGGTCCTGGTAGAAGCTATGCACCGCCTCCCTAGAGCTGAACTGGTACAATGCAAACCAGAGAAATTTCTCTCGTAATGGGGTGGAAGCACTGCGATACCAGAGGTTGAAGTTATAGTTCCATAAAAAATAGTCTTCCTCACTACCAATCGAATTTAATTGTTCACTGAAATGACAAAATGATAGTAAAAGAGCTTCTAAACTAGCGTTCAGAACCTTTAATCACTTCCGTTCTGATTGGCAATTGTTCACAGTGCCCAAATCACCCAAATTGAAGATAATGCTGATCTCTAGTGTTGAAAAGTTGGCGTTTTGTGTTGTAGGCTTAAATTTGTTGTTGGTATTGTTTTATCGTCATCAATGTTTGTAATAATTTGTTTTTAATGTGTTTTGTAGTTCTTTTAATAGTATTCTTGCACATTTATGTATGTGCGACTAGTGTTTTAGACAGAAGCTACGGTAAGTTTAGTCTTTTATTAATAACTTCAAGAATACGCCCAACTGACCTGTTGCCAGCATGGAAAACAATAAATAAGCACACTATAAGTATCTCATACAAAATTAGTGGCTCTAAAGGAAGAGCTTAGTTGGAGAAAACAAATAAGAACTATGCTACCAAAGTTTTGCTTTTACTTTAAGAAACTGAAAGAAATAGCTGAACCAAAATGCCTAAAGAGCAGCATATTTTGCCTATTTTCACTCGCAGTTATGATGTGGATTTATCTTGTAGGGCAATGCAGCACACATTGCCTGTTTTCACATTACAAAAAAAAGGGCTATACGTATTACTTGTGGTATTGGACTTCTTCATTTCTTTAGGCCCTTACTTAAAAACCAAATATAACCTTACAGCTTCACAACAAACTTCGCGGTACAGGAGTACAAGAGTACGAGTAAGGCAGGCGATCTGCTTAGACCAGCAAAAAGCTTAAAACTGTTTCAGAAAGGATGTAACTATTCTGCAATAAAATTTACAACAATCTTTCATGCTATTGTATCTATTAGGTAATCCTAATTGACATATGCTCTTTAAGAAAGGTTTAGTCATTTTTATATACTCATTCCCATATAAAATGGAAGAATTTTTTAATATCCCATTCAATAGGTAAATTCTCAATACTTGGAGCAGATTGCATGTGAAGTTGAAATGATGACTAAATTATTAACGTATATAAGCTCAACTAGAGAAAGATACTGTCACCCGAAAGTTGGAACAACCTTTAGAACCAGCTGAGTGCGGGCAAGCAGGGGACGGTCGGCGTTCGCCACGCCCCCCCCCTCGTTTGTCTTAAAGTGGGGACAAGGGGTGGCTGGGAGAAAAACGTCACTGTGCCGTCTCTTTCTGTTCCACCTGCGTTCTCGAACTTACGGGATATTTAATCTAATCTAGAAACTTCCAGATCGACCCGCTGGCCATATATAAGCAACACGTCGGGCAAGAGGAGTCGGTCAGTTAGTCAGTTCTTGGCGTAAGAATGCTGTGCTAGTGTACGACGAGAAGACTGTGTAGGGCATCGCAGGGTTGTACGTAACTACGAGTGCAAGTGAAATTGTAACGGACGAACTGGTGAATCGTAATTGTGTGCATTACGTAATTCTGTTTAATTGGCAAGTGCTTAAATGTAGGTCGGTGGAAATAAAGAACATTTTTGAGTGGTGCAATTGGACTTTCCATTTCACGAAACCACAAAGTCACACTGGGGACAGGAATTGGGAAAACAACATCACCGAACATTATGGACATGGAATCGGCATTGGAAATGCTTTTGCAGTAGATGAACGAATTAACAGCGAAAACGGAAGCGGCAAATAACAGCCTGGCCGCGAAGCTGGAGACTACAAACAACAACTTGGCCACGACAATGACCGCAAAGATGGCCGAACTGACCACGGAAATGAAGGAGGCCAACGAGGTCCTCGCCGCCAAATTTGAGGAACAGTTGGCCGGCATGAGGGATAACGTGACGGAGCTGGGCAAGCGGATGGGCCAAGTGGACGAGCGCGTCGAGGACCTGGCGAACCGCTTCAATGATCTAGAGGAAAAGGCTGGCAATAACGCCAAGTCACTGAACGCCATGGTTGAAGACGTCGAAGACCTCGCGAACCGCGTAAACAACCTGGAGGAAAAGGCCGACAGCAGCGTCAAGTCCCTGAATGCCATGGTGGAGGACGTCGTCGGCAGGAGACTGAAGGATTTGAAGGCCGACGCACCGGGACGCGACACAACATCGGCGCGCGTCAAGCCTCCGAAATATGACGGCGCGTCAACATTTGAGGTCTTCCGCCGCCAGTTCGACGCAGTGGCCCAGAACAACAGATGGTCACCGGAGGAGGAAGCCACACAGTTAATAGCCAGCCTCCAGGGACGGGCCGCGGAAGTCCTAAACGCGATGCAGACGACGGCGGCGCCCAAGAACATCTGGGAGGCCGTGGAGAACCGCTTCGGGAACCACCGCTTAGCCGCAGCATACCGCAGCCAGCTAAAGGCAAGGTCACAGCAGCCGGGGGAGACGCTGCAGGAGTTCGCCATGGCGATTGAGCAGCTGGCTAGCAAGGCCTTGGTTGACCTGCCACTGGAGTTCGTATCCCGGGAAGCCGCCTACAATTTTGTCGACGGGGTACGGGACACGGAGATTCGTCAGCGCCTAATGCTCGGCGAATATAAAACCATCCACGAGGCGCTGACAGCGGCATTAAGGATGGAGGCGGCCAAAGTAACAGCTATCCCGACGTCGAGAACAAGAAGTGTCCGCTACACCGGAGACAGAAGACCTGCCGAGGGGCGCCGGCGAGCACCTAGTGGCCTGTGTTGGGGGTGTGGACAGCCCGGACACCTGCAGAGAGACTGCCCACACCAGGAAGGGCGGCTGGAAGAACGAGTAAGGCCCGGCGTGGAGGGGGGCACGTCGGCGCCATTACCACCATCCCCTCGAGTGACACTGCGCGCCGTAAGCCGGCGTATGGATGACAGCCTCATCGCGGTTGGTTGGGTGAGAGGGAAGCCGTGCCGCGTGCTAATGGACACTGGAGCAGCCGTGACCATCATCAGACCTGACGTGGCAAAGTGTTTGCCGACGAGGGAGCCGAGCCAACCATACGAGCTTGTCACGGCATCAGGCGACACCTTTCCTGTGGAGAAGGAGGCCCTGCTGGAGCTGACCTTGCGACGGAGTGCCGTGCGTCTGTGGGTGTTGGTCGCGAAGGTGGCTGAGGAGGTGATTCTAGGACTGGATGCCCTCAGGAGCCACGAGGCGACGGTCGACGTCGGCTGGAAGGTCCTGCGGCTCAACGGAGTAGAGGTTATACTCCGTCAAACCGAAGAGCGCTTTGGAATCTGCAGGGTCGTCTTGAATAAAGACGTGGTTGTCCCCGCGAGGAGCGAGGTGGTAGTGACGGCGCGACCAGTAGAACAGACAGCAGGTTGGGTCCAGAAGCTGCAGGAGTACGACCTCACTTCGGAACATCTTAGAGGAAAGAGCCACGGTAACGCAGACGCCATGTCCCGAAGACCCTGTCCAGAAAGGTACGGCCAGTGCACAAGAGTGGAAGAGAAGGAGCATGCAGTCCTACAGTCGTGGCAGTGCCTGCGGACGGCTAGGATAGCGCAGGCCTGAGGAGGGAGCAGCTGGCGGACGCAGACTTGGGGCCACTCTTGAGGGAAGTGGAGGCAGGGACGAGACCAACCTGGGAGCACATCGCACCGAGGAGCGCCACCTACAAGTCGTACTGGGCCCAATGGGACTCGTTGAAGACCAGAGAGGGCGTGCTGTTCCGGGTATGGGAATCACCCGATGGGAATACACAGAGAGAACAGTTGGTACTTCCCCGGAGTAAGGTCCCGGAGGTCTTGGAGGAAGTGCACGCCGGTACTTCGTGAGGAAACCTGGGAGCGAACCGAACGATTGACAAACTACGGCAGCGCTACTACTGGCTGAGACTCCGGGCAGATGCTGAGAGATGGTGCCGTCAGTGTCACGTGTGCGCGGCGAGTCGCAGCCCCCAGACTAGGGGTCGGGGTCGCATGCAGCAGGACAACGTCGGAGCGCCATTCGAACGGATCGCCGTTGACATTGCTGGACCGTTCCCAGTTTCCGACCGAGGCAACAAGTACCTGATGGTGTTCGTGGACTACTTCACCAAGTGGCTAGAGGTGTATGCCATCCCAAACCAAGAGGCAAAGACAATCACAGACTGCCTCGTGGAGCAAGTGTTCTGTCGATTTGGGGTGCCGTTAGAGCTACAAAGTGACCAGGGTACCAACTTTGAGTCCAACCTAATGAAGGAGGCACTACAATGGCTGGGGGTGAACAAGACCCGCACGACGCCTCTACATCCCCTGTCGGATGGCATGGTCGAAAGATACATCAAGACCTTAGAAGAACACCTGAAGAAGGTTGTGGCCAGCCATCAGCGAGATTGGGACGTCAAGGTGCCACTGTTCTTGCTGGCCTACCGCTCGTCTACACAGGACACAACTGGGATGACGCCAGCCAGCTTAATGTTCGGCCGAGAGTTACGCCTCCCTTGTGACCTGGATTTTGGAAGCCCTCCAGAGGCGAAGCAGCCGGTGACCGAGTAGGTGGAGAACCTGGTGGACCACCTCCACGACATGCACGAGATGGCTCGCCAGAACATCCAGAAGGCGAGCGACCGCATGAAGACCAGATATGACAGGCAAGCCAACAGCCAAGGGTTCCAGCATGGTGACCTGGTCTGGTAGAACCGTCCTACCCGAAGCAAGGGACGCTGCCCGAAGCTCCAGCTGCCATGGCAAGGACCGTACCGGGTGGTGAAGAGGATTAACGACGTGGTCTACCGCATCCAGAAGGTTCCCCGAGGAAAGATGTTTGTGGTTCACCTGGATCGCCTGGCACGATACGATGGTGCTGTTCGGGACGACCAGCTTTGAGGAGGGAGCAGTATCGCCCGAACGTTGCAACACCCTATAGAACCAGCTGAGAGCGGGCAAGCAGGGGACGGTCGGCGTTCGCCACACCCCCCTCGTTTGTGTTATAGTGGTGACAAGGAGTGGGTGGGAGAAAAAACATCACTGCGCCGTCTCTTTCTGTTCCAACTGTGTTCTCGAACTTACGGGATATTTCATCTAATCTAGAACCTTCCAAATCGACCAGATGGCCCTATATAAGCAACACGTCGGACAAGAGGAGTCAGTCAGTTCTTGGCATAAGAATGCAGTGCTAGTGTACGAAAAGAATATTCACCAACAAAAATAAGAATTTTTTTGCTTTTAAATAATGGCCTACGGGTATGATAAATCTCTATGCTACAAATAAAGCTACAAATATTACATGTGGACCATTTTTGCAATATAAGCACTTGCTTGCTCTGTGTTGAATTACCCCAGAAAGTAATTCCGTATTGCCCCAGGCAGTGAAAGTATGCAAAATATGCTGTTCTTAAATATTCTGATTAAGCATTTTTTAGGTTTCTGAATGCAAAATAAGTAAAGCTACATTTTGGTAGCATGATTTTGGCAGATTGGAGCCCAAGAAATGTCACGTTAAAGGGTGATTGTTGTTATCTGATTGTGATTGTTAATTCATTTACTTGTGAATAGTTTGCTTTGAAAAAACTAATTTGTAGTTGGTTTTTATGCATAAAGTTAATTTTATTGTAGTTCAATGATACCTTATTTGCTTCAAACCAAACGTTGAGCAGTTAAATGCTTTATTGACAGAATCTATTTGCTGATTTGGCTTTTATGGTCTGCAAAGAGCACAGCTATTGCCGTTTTGCTAAGATTATATGGCAAGTCATTTATAAACATAAAGGCTCGGGTATAGATCCTTGTGGGATGCCATTTATTTTGGCTTTCTCTATTCTGTGAAATAAATCTGAACCAAAATATAAACTTGAAAGAAGCGTAGGGACAGTGAAGCACAAATTAGTACAAAAGTGAATCGAGAATATATTGACACATTGCTTCAGTGTGAGTGAAGCAATGTGTCAATATATTCTCGATTCACTTTTGTACAAATCTGAATGAATTTATAGAAAACTCACTGAAACTATAAGAATTCAACTTTTGTAGGAAGAATTTGTGATGTATAATGTCAAATGTATAGCTAAATCACAAAGGTTTCATTGTAGTTTTAATGCTTAGAAATTCTTAAGTCTGGTTATGACATGATACTCACAAATTAAAGATATATTGCAACATAATTTACTAAAATGACAATCTGTGCATCTTATTTAGCTTAGGCAGAGTAAATATTTACATCTACAGTTTCTTGAACAGCAGGTACATATTATTTTAGTGAATGCTGTATAAATGATATTAAAAATATGCAAAGCAATTTTTGTGTAGATTAGTTATGAGGAGAGCAGTTTCATTTGCTTGTCTGAATCTATTTATGTATTATTATTTGATTTTATGTTTTTCTAGATAAAGACAATGTCGGAAGCAACTGGTGGGGCAGTTTAGAAAACCTATCCAAATCGCAATAAAAAGCCAAAAAAGTCATGTTTGCCTGCTTCAAAGTCTATTCCAACAACTGTAGAACAGGAGCCTAAAGATGAAGCCTCACCAGAAGTGAAGAGCAAATCCAGAGCGGAAACGAAAAAAAGAAGGAAGAAAAGGCAGGCATCAAATCCAGATAGTGAAACAAGTCCTCAGCAATTGCTTTGCATTGAAGATAACAGTGAAGAACCAAAAGTCTTTAGTGAGACAGAGGCTCCTATCACAGGATTGCAATTAATGACTCATGACCAAAGAGAAATTTTAAAGAGAAATAGCATCGCACTCCTAGATAAGGTTTGTTACAGGCAATTATAATGAAATATTTCCGCTGTTAAAATATTAAATGACAGTTAGACATTCTCATTAAATTCATGCTCTTTTTTATTTTACCTCCTGTAGTAGTCTTAGATAATAGGGATGTAACAAGGCAGATAACAGTATAATGGTGGCCCTTTTTGGAGAGAATTTGGTACATCCATACAATTAAAACTTAACAAACAGTGTGGAGTGTCATTTTCATCTGTCATCATCTTCAGAATCATAAATAACCCACTGTGTCCTTGCGGAGAAGAAGAGACCATTAACCACATAATATTTAGTTGCAGAAGACTTGATAAACAAAGGCTAGAATTGGCAAAAAGTGTAACAAACAATGGGGGAAATGGCCTGCCATGAACAAGAATATTGCAAATAATCACCTGAAGTCATTTGTAAAATTTGTAAATTTCTATAAAAGTCACAGGCATTGACTGAAGCTTTTGGAGCGTAATTATTACAAATTGTGAACTCTATACAATCAGCTAGAAAAATGGTCTCAATTTAGTAAAGAAAAATCATCCAATGTAAAATTGTTGTAATGCTTACAATTATTAATACAAAAGTGGACATGTAACTATAAAGCATGTAGTATTACTAAGTAATGGGACATGCTTTTGATATTAATAAAGCCAAAAACAATCGTCATTATCATCATCATCATCATCATCATCATCATCATCATCATCATCATCATCATCATCATCATCATCATCATCATCATCATCATCATCACAAATTGGTGTTGGCTGCAGAAAAGTTTCATACAGTTTATTGCCAAGTCCATCAAGCATGAGAACAATATTAATAAATACAAATGCATGGTGAAAAAAGCTGATTGTGGAATGTATTATAACATGTGTAGTCTAGACACTTGGAATAATTTGTACATGTCTGCTTTATTTTCAAGAGATCCTGAGTTCGAATCTCGGCCAGGGTGAGTCATCTGGATAAGTTTTTCCCACAGCTTTCCCTTATCCTGAAAGATGAATGTTAGGCAAGACTCCCAGAAACAGCGATATCCCTATATAAGGCCTGTAGTGGGCGGAATAGTTCAGTTCTTGGTGAGCAGCGGTAGGAGCGCCATGCTAGTGTACGGACTGGTACGTGTATCAGAGGAGTTTAACATAATTGTGAGTGTAGGAGTGGAACTGTAACAGACGAACTGCTGATTTGTAATTGTGTGCGCTACGTAATTCTATGAAATCGGCAAGTGTTCCAACTAAAATTCGGTTAAAATAAAGAACATTTTGGGTTTGTGTAATTGGATTTTTAATTTCATGAACCCACAAAGTCACAGTATCTTGTGGCAAAATCCGTGTATGGAGAGCCATGTTGTGACGTGGCGCTACGTGTTGAACCCTCTAGTCCATCTGTCGTCCACCATCGCTGGTGAGGTATAAAAGTCTAGTTCAATTTCACTTTTCTTCATTTCCCTGATGTTTATTACTGCCCTGCTTGCTTCTGTGATTGTAACTATAATTGTTCTCGCATGTCTTCTACGAAGAACATCTTCCTCAACATTTCATATACCATCCGGGATGACGCTGTTTTTCCAACTCGGATAATCTTCCTCATGAACATTATTTCTATTTTTTCTACTCTGATCAGGCCTCCGATTCTCAGCTTTTCTCATGCTATCTCAATTCCATATGTTATCACTGGAAACTTTCATTGCAGGGCAAATTGATAAGTTTGCCATTTTTGTAATGTTGTACGAGGCCCTGATTGCTGCTGCTGCTCTTTCCTGAATGTGTATATCAAAGGACGTCGCTGTTGTTGGTAGTAGTATTACCGATCCTCAGCTTTTCTCATACGATATCAATTCCATATGTTATCACTGGAAACTTTCATTGCAGGGCAAATTGATAAGTTTGCCATTTTTGCAATGTTGTACGAGGCCCTGATTGCTGCTGCTGCTCTTTCCTGAATGTGTATATCAAAGGACGTCGCTGTTGTTGGTAGTAGTATTACCGATCCTCAGCTTTTCTCATACGATCTCAGTTCCATATGTTATCACTGGAAAGTCTCATTGCCGGGCAAATTGATAAGTTTGCCATTTTTGCAATGTTGTACGAGGCCCTTATTGCTGCTGCTGCTCTTTCCTGAATGTGTATATCAAAGGACGTCGCTGTTGTCTCTAGTATTATTACTGATCCTCAGCTTTTCTCATACGATCTCAATTCCAAATGTTATCACTGGAAAGTCTCATTGCCGTGCAAATTGATAAGTTTGCTATATTTGGAATGTTGTACAAGGCCCTAAATGCTGCTGTTGCTCTTTCCTGAAAGTGTATATCAAAGGACGTAGCTGTTTTCTGTAGTATTATTACCGAACCTCAGCTTTCCTCATGCAAACTCAATTCCATATGATATCACTGGAAAGTCTCATTGCCGTGCAAATAGATAAGTTTTCTGTTTTTGGAATGTTGTACGAGGCCCTGATTGCTCTTTCCTGAATGTGTATATCAAAGGACGTTGCTGTTGCCTGTAGCGTTATTACCGATCCTCAGCTTTTCTCATACGATCTCAGTTCCATATGTTATCACTGGAAAGTCGCATTCCCGTCCAAACTGATAGGTTTGTTGTTTTTGGAATGTTGTACGAGGCCCTGATTGCTCTTTCCTTAATGTGTATATCAAAGGATGTCGCTGTTTTCTGTAGTATTATTACGGATCTTCAGCTTTTCTCATGCGATATCAATTCCATATGTTATCTCTGGAAAGTCTCATTGCCGTGCAAATTGTTAAGTTTGCTATGTTTGTAATGTTGTACGAGGCCCTGATTGCTGCTGTTGCTCTTTCCTGAATGTGTGTATCAAAAGACGGTGCTGTTGTCTGTAGTATTATTACCGATCCTCAGCTTTTCTCATACGATCCCAGTTCCATATGTTATCACTGGAGTCTCATTGCCGTGCAAGTTAATAAGTTTTGTATGTTTGTAATGTTGTACGAGGCGTTCGCCACACCCCCCTCGTTTGTGTTATAGTGGTGACAAGGAGTGGGTGGGAGAAAAAACATCACTGCGCCGTCTCTTTCTGTTCCAACTGTGTTCTCGAACTTACGGGATATTTCATCTAATCTAGAACCTTCCAAATCGACCAGATGGCCCTATATAAGCAACACGTCGGACAAGAGGAGTCAGTCAGTTCTTGGCATAAGAATGCAGTGCTAGTGTACGAAAAGAATATTCACCAACAAAAATAAGAATTTTTTTGCTTTTAAATAATGGCCTACGGGTATGATAAATCTCTATGCTACAAATAAAGCTACAAATATTACATGTGGACCATTTTTGCAATATAAGCACTTGCTTGCTCTGTGTTGAATTACCCCAGAAAGTAATTCCGTATTGCCCCAGGCAGTGAAAGTATGCAAAATATGCTGTTCTTAAATATTCTGATTAAGCATTTTTTAGGTTTCTGAATGCAAAATAAGTAAAGCTACATTTTGGTAGCATGATTTTGGCAGATTGGAGCCCAAGAAATGTCACGTTAAAGGGTGATTGTTGTTATCTGATTGTGATTGTTAATTCATTTACTTGTGAATAGTTTGCTTTGAAAAAACTAATTTGTAGTTGGTTTTTATGCATAAAGTTAATTTTATTGTAGTTCAATGATACCTTATTTGCTTCAAACCAAACGTTGAGCAGTTAAATGCTTTATTGACAGAATCTATTTGCTGATTTGGCTTTTATGGTCTGCAAAGAGCACAGCTATTGCCGTTTTGCTAAGATTATATGGCAAGTCATTTATAAACATAAAGGCTCGGGTATAGATCCTTGTGGGATGCCATTTATTTTGGCTTTCTCTATTCTGTGAAATAAATCTGAACCAAAATATAAACTTGAAAGAAGCGTAGGGACAGTGAAGCACAAATTAGTACAAAAGTGAATCGAGAATATATTGACACATTGCTTCAGTGTGAGTGAAGCAATGTGTCAATATATTCTCGATTCACTTTTGTACAAATCTGAATGAATTTATAGAAAACTCACTGAAACTATAAGAATTCAACTTTTGTAGGAAGAATTTGTGATGTATAATGTCAAATGTATAGCTAAATCACAAAGGTTTCATTGTAGTTTTAATGCTTAGAAATTCTTAAGTCTGGTTATGACATGATACTCACAAATTAAAGATATATTGCAACATAATTTACTAAAATGACAATCTGTGCATCTTATTTAGCTTAGGCAGAGTAAATATTTACATCTACAGTTTCTTGAACAGCAGGTACATATTATTTTAGTGAATGCTGTATAAATGATATTAAAAATATGCAAAGCAATTTTTGTGTAGATTAGTTATGAGGAGAGCAGTTTCATTTGCTTGTCTGAATCTATTTATGTATTATTATTTGATTTTATGTTTTTCTAGATAAAGACAATGTCGGAAGCAACTGGTGGGGCAGTTTAGAAAACCTATCCAAATCGCAATAAAAAGCCAAAAAAGTCATGTTTGCCTGCTTCAAAGTCTATTCCAACAACTGTAGAACAGGAGCCTAAAGATGAAGCCTCACCAGAAGTGAAGAGCAAATCCAGAGCGGAAACGAAAAAAAGAAGGAAGAAAAGGCAGGCATCAAATCCAGATAGTGAAACAAGTCCTCAGCAATTGCTTTGCATTGAAGATAACAGTGAAGAACCAAAAGTCTTTAGTGAGACAGAGGCTCCTATCACAGGATTGCAATTAATGACTCATGACCAAAGAGAAATTTTAAAGAGAAATAGCATCGCACTCCTAGATAAGGTTTGTTACAGGCAATTATAATGAAATATTTCCGCTGTTAAAATATTAAATGACAGTTAGACATTCTCATTAAATTCATGCTCTTTTTTATTTTACCTCCTGTAGTAGTCTTAGATAATAGGGATGTAACAAGGCAGATAACAGTATAATGGTGGCCCTTTTTGGAGAGAATTTGGTACATCCATACAATTAAAACTTAACAAACAGTGTGGAGTGTCATTTTCATCTGTCATCATCTTCAGAATCATAAATAACCCACTGTGTCCTTGC
The DNA here is from genome assembly GCA_030765055.1 of Mantis religiosa. NCBI lineage: Eukaryota > Metazoa > Arthropoda > Insecta > Mantodea > Mantidae > Mantis > Mantis religiosa. The sequence continues at coordinate 739,156 of JAUKNK010000026.1, read as the reverse complement.
GGAGAAGAAGAGACCATTAACCACATAATATTTAGTTGCAGAAGACTTGATAAACAAAGGCTAGAATTGGCAAAAAGTGTAACAAACAATGGGGGAAATGGCCTGCCATGAACAAGAATATTGCAAATAATCACCTGAAGTCATTTGTAAAATTTGTAAATTTCTATAAAAGTCACAGGCATTGACTGAAGCTTTTGGAGCGTAATTATTACAAATTGTGAACTCTATACAATCAGCTAGAAAAATGGTCTCAATTTAGTGAAGAAAAATCATCCAATGTAAAATTGTTGTAATGCTTACAATTATTAATACAAAAGTGGACATGTAACTATAAAGCATGTAGTATTACTAAGTAATGGGACATGCTTTTGATATTAATAAAGCCAAAAACAATCGTCATTATCATCATCATCATCATCATCATCATCATCATCATCATCATCATCATCATCATCATCATCATCATCATCATCATCATCATCATCATCACAAATTGGTGTTGGCTGCAGAAAAGTTTCATACAGTTTATTGCCAAGTCCATCAAGCATGAGAACAATATTAATAAATACAAATGCATGGTGAAAAAAGCTGATTGTGGAATGTATTATAACATGTGTAGTCTAGACACTTGGAATAATTTGTACATGTCTGCTTTATTTTCAAGAGATCCTGAGTTCGAATCTCGGCCAGGGTGAGTCATCTGGATAAGTTTTTCCCACAGCTTTCCCTTATCCTGAAAGATGAATGTTAGGCAAGACTCCCAGAAACAGCGATATCCCTATATAAGGCCTGTAGTGGGCGGAATAGTTCAGTTCTTGGTGAGCAGCGGTAGGAGCGCCATGCTAGTGTACGGACTGGTACGTGTATCAGAGGAGTTTAACATAATTGTGAGTGTAGGAGTGGAACTGTAACAGACGAACTGCTGATTTGTAATTGTGTGCGCTACGTAATTCTATGAAATCGGCAAGTGTTCCAACTAAAATTCGGTTAAAATAAAGAACATTTTGGGTTTGTGTAATTGGATTTTTAATTTCATGAACCCACAAAGTCACAGTATCTTGTGGCAAAATCCGTGTATGGAGAGCCATGTTGTGACGTGGCGCTACGTGTTGAACCCTCTAGTCCATCTGTCGTCCACCATCGCTGGTGAGGTATAAAAGTCTAGTTCAATTTCACTTTTCTTCATTTCCCTGATGTTTATTACTGCCCTGCTTGCTTCTGTGATTGTAACTATAATTGTTCTCGCATGTCTTCTACGAAGAACATCTTCCTCAACATTTCATATACCATCCGGGATGACGCTGTTTTTCCAACTCGGATAATCTTCCTCATGAACATTATTTCTATTTTTTCTACTCTGATCAGGCCTCCGATTCTCAGCTTTTCTCATGCTATCTCAATTCCATATGTTATCACTGGAAACTTTCATTGCAGGGCAAATTGATAAGTTTGCCATTTTTGTAATGTTGTACGAGGCCCTGATTGCTGCTGCTGCTCTTTCCTGAATGTGTATATCAAAGGACGTCGCTGTTGTTGGTAGTAGTATTACCGATCCTCAGCTTTTCTCATACGATATCAATTCCATATGTTATCACTGGAAACTTTCATTGCAGGGCAAATTGATAAGTTTGCCATTTTTGCAATGTTGTACGAGGCCCTGATTGCTGCTGCTGCTCTTTCCTGAATGTGTATATCAAAGGACGTCGCTGTTGTTGGTAGTAGTATTACCGATCCTCAGCTTTTCTCATACGATCTCAGTTCCATATGTTATCACTGGAAAGTCTCATTGCCGGGCAAATTGATAAGTTTGCCATTTTTGCAATGTTGTACGAGGCCCTTATTGCTGCTGCTGCTCTTTCCTGAATGTGTATATCAAAGGACGTCGCTGTTGTCTCTAGTATTATTACTGATCCTCAGCTTTTCTCATACGATCTCAATTCCAAATGTTATCACTGGAAAGTCTCATTGCCGTGCAAATTGATAAGTTTGCTATATTTGGAATGTTGTACAAGGCCCTAAATGCTGCTGTTGCTCTTTCCTGAAAGTGTATATCAAAGGACGTAGCTGTTTTCTGTAGTATTATTACCGAACCTCAGCTTTCCTCATGCAAACTCAATTCCATATGATATCACTGGAAAGTCTCATTGCCGTGCAAATAGATAAGTTTTCTGTTTTTGGAATGTTGTACGAGGCCCTGATTGCTCTTTCCTGAATGTGTATATCAAAGGACGTTGCTGTTGCCTGTAGCGTTATTACCGATCCTCAGCTTTTCTCATACGATCTCAGTTCCATATGTTATCACTGGAAAGTCGCATTCCCGTCCAAACTGATAGGTTTGTTGTTTTTGGAATGTTGTACGAGGCCCTGATTGCTCTTTCCTTAATGTGTATATCAAAGGATGTCGCTGTTTTCTGTAGTATTATTACGGATCTTCAGCTTTTCTCATGCGATATCAATTCCATATGTTATCTCTGGAAAGTCTCATTGCCGTGCAAATTGTTAAGTTTGCTATGTTTGTAATGTTGTACGAGGCCCTGATTGCTGCTGTTGCTCTTTCCTGAATGTGTGTATCAAAAGACGGTGCTGTTGTCTGTAGTATTATTACCGATCCTCAGCTTTTCTCATACGATCCCAGTTCCATATGTTATCACTGGAGTCTCATTGCCGTGCAAGTTAATAAGTTTTGTATGTTTGTAATGTTGTACGAGGCCCTGATTGCCGCTGTTTCTCTTTCATGAATGTGCAAACCAAAGGACGTTGCTGTTGTCTGTAGTATTATTCCCAGATATTTATAATTTCCTACTTTTTGCAGTAATTTCTTGTGTAATGTAGTATTTTCTTTGGGAGTTGGCTTCCCACTTTTCTGAGGATCGTTTGTACTGTCTTTTCTTCATTTATCTTTAGGCTGTTCTCTTCCATCCAGGACTCCAGTCTGTGGACTGCCCTTTGCACATCCTTCTACTCTACCGCTCCGATCACCATGTCGTCCGCGTATAGGATCAGCTCCGCTTTCGACCCTCCCTTTAATATGCTCTTCATATCTGCTGTGTAAATGTTGAAAAGTGTGGGGCTCATGGGATCCCATTGCACGACTCCGTTTGTCCGTACTATGTCTTCAAAGATTTCTAAGTTATTATTTATTCGGATTATGTTCCTCTGTAGAGAGACTTCAATTATTCTCGCTAAAGTAATGGACTGTAAACCAATTTTTGTTTCATTAGGATATTTAATAAATCTGGAAGGTATGAATCTTTTACGCAGTAGGGACAAATGTGAGTATTTACTGCAGTTTATGGGAACAGGAACGGAACTTCTCTAAATTGTGCTCAGTTATCCAAAGACATCAGAAAATTATCCAAAGGTCATTCAAATTCTGTAGGTATGGTTTGGAAGAGCGGATTTTCTATTGCAAGTGTACATAGGAGAATCACTTAAGGTAGTGATCTCAATTGCGACACAACAGGACAAACTGCCATGACCCGCCTTGTTAATTAATTTAGAGTCTCACCTTCCACCCTCAATAGTTTGATTCTAGCGGCTGCAGATCCAAGTACGTGGCTCTTTGCATTAGTTCAATCTAGCCTCCCAGAAGAGACATTGTTAGCTTGGCGAAGTAGTAGGTTCTGGACATAAGAAGGCAGTACAAATGAAGAAACTGGGTCTTGTCTAGAGTACCTCATGGAATATCTGCGTACCGAAGTGGAAAACGAACAGCGGATTCTATTAGCTAAATCAGGATTTAGTAATTTGGCTGTGAAATGTAAGAATGAGTAGAGGTAAGGTTCTTCCAAGATGGCGAAGAAACAAAATAAAGAACAGATAGGTAGACCCATTCCTGCTGTTGCTGCACTTCACGACAGTTCTTCAGTGTCGTGCATCTTTTGCAGTAAGCCTCATGAGAGTGATAAATATTCTTTGCCAGGAAAATGAGTATAGAAGAATGGAGATCGAAAATGAAAGAAAAGGGTTGCTGCTATTTGTGTAACAAAACCAAACCGTTTTAATAAGAACTGCAGGTCTTCTGTTTAGGGCTTACTCTGCATAAATAAGCACATTACAGCTATATGTCCTGATCTATCACGAGCTGAGAAGAATGAATTGAAGACTGATAAGGAAACACAGCTAACTCATCCGCCCTAGCTAAGCACACCTGTATCAATAAAGTTGTCCTATAAACACTTATGTTTACGCTACATGGGAATGGTAAACACAAAACATTACTAGCATTCTTGTGCTGTGGCTCACAACGAAGCTACCTCCTTCAAAGTACAACTGAAGAGTTGTAACTAGAACCTTGTGCAGAAGAAATAATATCCCATGTTTTGTTAGGTGGAACTCAAACTTTTAAGATTAAACACAAGCAATATATAGTCAACATAGATAGTACTAATCGGCATTTCATTTGTATCATAAAGTTACGGGATTATCCTAGAATTTTTCAATCAATTCCACGAGTGCCAATATTTTCAGACTTGATGAAAGATTTGAAAAAGAAGAAAATATGGGTCAGTGACCTGGTTGATGATTTCCCCGAGATTGAGCTTCTCATAGAAATGGATGCATGTGCCAAGATTCTTACAGGTAAGATGGTTAAGTTGAAGAATAGACTTGTAGCTGTGGAAATGAAACTTGAATGGACTGACTGGTGAAAGGCAAGACCAATCTGAGTTACCTCACCTTCTCCATGACATGTGACGATATATGAACCATAACTGAGCTTCGGAATTGGGAAACTACTGGTATCTGTGATCAGGTAGAACACAAAACGACTGAACACGTCAAACAGAATCTCCTTAGAATTTTGAAAAGAGGTGACAATTGTCGCTATATAATACACCTCCCACGGAGGATAGGTCACACCTAGATCAAGTGTAATAGGCGTATTGCAGAAAAGAGACTTGAGTCTACAGCTGCCAATTTGAGGAAGGCAAACTTGTTCACCTGTTACAATCAGATTTTCAGCAATTGGAAGAAAGAAGGATTCATAGAAAAGGTACCGAATGAAGAATTGGAAATACACTGCCATTATCTTCCTCATCGACAAGTAATTAAATGAACAAGTTTGACAACTCCTGTTTTTGCTGTTTTGACGCATCCTGTAAGACAGAAGAAGGTGTTTCATTGAATCATTGCCAAGAGAATGGGCCCAGTCATATTCAGTTAATTCATGAGATACTCCTCAGATTTCGAGAGAATGTGACATCCGGAGAGCCTTCTAAATGATAGAAGTTATGACGGAAGTACGTGATTTTCTGCTTTTTCTATGTTGGGAGAATGGTAGTGTGAAGAAAGTGAAAGCTTACAGACACGCACGAGTGGTTTTTGGAACTACCTGCAGTCCGTTTGTTCTAGGCGCTGTAATAGAATACCATCTTATCAACGTCCTCGAAGAAGACAAGTTAACAGCACAAAAGCTGATGGAGTCATTGTATGTGGACAACTGAGTGAGATCGGTTGCTTCGAGGAAAGAACTTGATGCTTTTCGAACTGAAAGGTTTAAACTGTTAAATGATCTACAAATGGAACTTAGGAACCAGATAAATTCAACAGAAGGTATCTGAACGAGGGAGGAGAGTGAAATAGAGAAAGGATACATTACAAAGTTTCTCGGACTACAGTGGAACAGGAAGAACATATAATGCATCATATGTATGTTAAGGGAATCTCAAAACGAGTATTTTCGATGAAATCTCGGTTCGAATTTTGGATACAACAACTCTTCTTTAAGCAGTAGAGAAGCTACAAACAAGTATGAGACATGTTACCAACTCAATAAGGAACTTTCCCCAGTTTGAGTGCTTTTAAAATAACTATTGAATGTTTAAACTGCATTAGACGACACATTGTATAATAATCTGCACAAAAGTTAATTTTAACATGAGTATGAATTAACAGATCTAATACTGACAATACTAAAATTAAATTAAAAGTATTATCACACTCTAGAGATTAATATTTCTAAACCGAAATTCAGAGCCGACCAAGTAGCTTTGTTACATCACATTTCTAAGCTTACTTCAACAGAACCGAGTTTTCAGTAAATATGTAGTTTTGAGAATTAAATTAATATTAAATGAATACTATACAATACAATATACTGTTTAAAAAGATAGGGAAGAAGAACTCATATCCTACAGCAAAATTAGCTGGCAATTTAGGCTCATATTGGATAAATGTTAATTTGATTTGTGAAATGAAATCTGTATGTCCAGAGTAGAAGCAGGACTATCTAGAAATAGTAATCCAGTATTCTAAATGGTCCTGGTAGAAGCTATGCACCGCCTCCCTAGAGCTGAACTGGTACAATGCAAACCAGATATATTACATGTAATGGGGTGGAAGCACTGCGATACCAGAGGTTGAAGTTATAGTTCCTTAAAAAATAGTCTTCCTCACTACCAATTGCATTTAATTGTTCACTGAAATGACAAAATGATAGTAAAAGAGCTTCTAAACTAGAGTTCAGAACCTTTATTCACTTGCGTTCTGATTGGCAATTGTTCACAATGCCCAAATTGAAGATAGTGCTGATCTCTAGTGTTGAAAAGTCGGCGACTTGTGTTGTAGGCTTAAATTTGTTTTTGGTATTGTTGTATCATCATCAATGTCTGTAACAATTTGTTTTTAATGTGTTTTGTAGTTCTTTTAATAGTATTCTTGCACATTTATGTCTGTACGACTAGTGTTTTAGACAGAAGCTGCGGTAAGTTTAGTCTTTTATTAATAACTTCAAGAATACGCTTAACTGACCTGTTGCCATCATGAACTAACAATAAAAAAGCACACTATAAGTATCTCATACAAAATTAGTGGCTCTGAAGGAAGAGCTCAGCTGGAGAAAACAAGAACTATGCTACCAAAGCTTTGCTTTTACTTTAAGAAACTGAAAGTAAAAGCTGAACCAAATTAACTAAAGAGCAGCATATTTTGCCTATTTCACTCGCAGTTACGATGTGGATTTAACTTATAGGGCAATGCAGCACGCATTGCCTGTTTTCACATTACAAAAAAAGGGCCATACGTATTACTTGTGGTATTGGGCTTCGTCATTTCTTTAGGCCCTTACCTAAAAACCAAATATAATCTTATAGCATTAAATTTTAGATGAGTCATATTTTTTACACATCTGCTTAATTTTCGTACCTATTTTGGGGACATGTTTCGCAATTCATCGTTTGCATCATAAGAGCCGTTGAAGCAAATGATGATTTGCGAAACATGTCCTCAAAATAGGTACGAAAGTGAAGCAGATGTGTAAAAAATACGACTCATCTAAAATTTAATAATTTTTCGCTTCACTGTGGTGTTCCAATACAGTTAAATCTCGATAACCTTATAGCTTCACAAGAAACTTCGCTGTACAGGAGTACAAGAGTACGAGTAAGGCAGGCGATCTGCTTAGACCAGCAAAAAGCTTAAAACTGTTTCAGAAAGGATGTTACTATTCTGCAATAAAATTTACAATAACCTTTCATGCTATTGTATCCATTAGGTAATCCTAATTGACATATACTCCTTAAGAAAGGTTTAGTCATTTTTATATACTCATTCCCATATAAAATAGAAGAATTCTTTAATATCCCATTCAATAGGTAAATTTTCAATACTTGGAGCAGATTGCATGTGAAGTTGATATGATGACTAAATTATTAACGTATATAAACTCAACTAGAGAAAGATACCTATCATACCTTTTACAATCTTGCTTTGGGTTTTATCCAAGCTTTTTTTTCTTCAGGGTTTTCCCTTATATTCTGAGACAGTTTTCAGTAATTCTTTGCTCTAGTAATTCATAGTGTTTATTTCACACTTTTCAGTCACCTACTTTGCAGACTTAAGTAGCTATAAGAGACATAAAGCTTAAATGGAGGATATATCATGACTAATAACTCACTGTCCACCAAGAATGCACCTTGTTTCTTCTCTATCTTCCATTATGTAAGGGCAAATTGAAGTTTGTAAATCACCATTTAAAGAGTAAATGTTGTAGCATTACAATAGATCAGTAAGAACAAGTAAGTGTGAATAGCCATCATATGCATTCTTCTCTTTGTATGAAATATTTACCTCTTAAACATGATACTAAGAGTTCCTCCATTGTATATGGCTAGCAAGTATATAAAAATTACTTTAAATCGTTTTGCACTTTTTTGTTGTTTAGGGTTGCCGAAATGTGTTAGGTAACATGGAAAGTTTTTATAAATTTTTGTTGTGAACAGTAATATTCTTTTAAGAGCAATTTTAAGATATTTGCTGATCTATGCCAACCACATGCATGCCCCATACTATGATCATGCAAAGCAAGATTTGTTGTGACATATCTGTAAGAAGTCTCAAGAGAAGAAACGTATTCACCAATAAGAATAAGAATTTTTTTGTTTTTAAATAATGGCCTACAGGTATGATGGATCTCTATGCTACAAATAGTACATGTGGACCATTTTTGCAATATAAGCACTTGCTTGCTCTGTGTTGAATAACCCCAGAAGGTAATTCCGTATTGCCCCAGGCAGTGAAAGTACGCAAAATATGCTGTTCTTAAATATTCTGATTAAGCATTTTTTAGGTTTCTGAATGCAAAATAAGTAAAGCTACATTTTGGTAGCATGATTTTGGCAAATTGGAGCCCAAGAAATGTTACCTTAAAGGGTGATTGTTGTTATCTGATTGTATTTGTTAATTCATTTACTTGTGAATAGTTTGTTTTGAAAAAAACTAATTTGTAGTTGGTTTTTATGCATAAAGTTAATTTTATTTGATTTGATTTATTGATTCGTCCATTAAAACATGTACATGTTATAGGACACGTCAAATTAAAAACTAAGTACAATATTTATAATTAAGGTAGCTAACTAAATATTTACAAATTTAAAAATTCATCCACGCTGTAGAAGCTATTGGCTCTAAGGAAGTTTAATAACAATTTCTTAAATTGATGTTGTGATTCAATCTTTTTTATAGATTCAGGTAGCTTATTGTAAAGATGTAAGCCAGCATATGTGAAACTATTTTCATACATCTTTGTTTTGTGTGACTTCACAAATAAATTATTCTTTGTTCTAGTGTTGTGTATATGAATTTCAGAATTTGTTTTGAATAAACTTAGGCTTGCTTTCATATGTACAAGAGTTTCATATATGTATATACTTGGCAGTGGTAAGATACCTAATTTACTGAAGTATGGCTTACAACTAGTTGTGCTTGAGACATCTGCTATGATTCTAATTATTTTCTTTTGGTATCTGAATACTTTTATACTGTCTTTAGAATTTCCCCAAAAAATTATACCATATGCCAAGAAACTGTGTATATATGAAAAGTACACTATTCTCCGAACTTTCAAGCTTGACATGCCTGTAATCGCCCTCATTAAGAAACACATTTTACTAAGCTTTTTCGTCAATGCCTCTATGTGAGTTTCCCAATTTAAATTTTCATCTAGTATTAGTCCCAGAAATTTGATAGTTTGTACGTAATGTATTTGGTCTTGTCCCAGCATTAATTTTGGATACAATTGACTTCCACTCATTTTATTATAGAAGCTTAGGGCTGCTGTTTTCTCCTTACTCAATATTAACATATTGGCACTAAACCATTTTTGAATATATTTTAGATTATTTTCAATATGTACATCTGCCCCTTCCTTCTTCACCCCTTTGATAAAAATATTTGTATCATCTGCAAAAAGTGTAACATTTATATTGGTTCTGTTTTCTACATTATCTGCCAAATCATTAATGTACACTATAAATAAAAGAGGTCCAAGCACCGAACCTTGAGGGACTATCATTGTAGTTCAATGATACCTTATTTGCTTCAAACCAAACGTTGAGCAGTTAAATGCTTTATTGACAGAATCTAATTGCTGATTTGGCTTTTATGGTCTGCAAAGAGCACAGCTATTGCCGTTTTGCTAAGATTATATGGCAAGTCATTTATAAACATAAAGGCTCGGGTATAGAACCTTGTGGGATGCCATTTATTTTGGTTTTCTGTATTCTGTGAGATAAATCTGAACCAGTTTATAGAAAACTCACAAACTATAAGAATTCAACTTTTGTAGGAAGAATTTGTGATGTATACTGTCAAATGTATAGCTAAATCACAAAGGTTTCATTGTAGTTTTAATGTTTACAAATTCTTAAGTCTGGTTATGACATGATACTTACACATTAAAGATATATTCCAACATAATTTACTAAAATGACAATCTGTGTATCTTATTTAGCTTAGGCAGAGTAAATATTTACATCTACAGTTTCTTGAACAGCAGGTACATATTATTTTAGTGAATGCTGCATAAATTATGTTTAAAATATGCAAAGCACCTTGTGTGTAGATTAGTTATGAAGAGAGCAGTTTCATTTGCTTGTCTGAATCTATTTATGTATTATTATTTGATTTTGTGTTTTTCTAGATAAAGACAATGTCGGAAGCAACTGGTGGGGCAGTTTAGAAAACCCATCCAAATCGCAATAAAAAGCCAAAAAAGTCATGTTTGCCTGCTTCAAAGTCTATTCCAACAACTGTAGAACAGGAGCCTAAAGATGATGCCTCACCAGAAGTGAAGAGCAAATCCAGAGCGGAAACGAAAAAAAGAAGGAAGAAAAGGCAGGCATCAAATCCAGATAGTGAAACAAGTCCTCAGCAATTGCTTCGCATTGAAGATGGCAGTGAAGAACCAAAAGTCTTTAGTGAGACAGAGGCTCCTATCACAGGATTGCAATTAATGACTCATGACCAAAGAGAAATTTTAAAGAGAAATAGCATCACACTCCTAGATAAGGTTTGTTACAGGCAATTATAATGAAATATTTCCTCTGTTAAAATATAAATGACAGCTAGACATTCTCATTAAATTCATGCTCTTTTTTATTTTACCTCCTGTAGTAGTTTTAGATAATAGAGATATAACAAGGCAGATAACAGTATAATGGTGGCTTTTTTGGAGAGAATTTGGTATATCCATACAATTAAAACTTAACAAACAGTGTGGGGTGTCATCTTCATCTGTCATCATCTTCAGAATCATAAATAACCCACTGTGTCCTTGCGGAGAAGAACAGACCATTAACCACATAATATTTAATTGCAGATGACTTGATAAACAAAGGCTAGAATTAGCAAAAAGTGTAACAAACAATGGGGGAAATGGCCTGCCATGTTCAAGAAAATTGCAAATAATCACCTGAGGTCATTTGTAAAATTTGTAATTTCTAAAAAAGTCACAGGCATGGACTGACTCTTTTGGAGTGTTATAATTACAAATTGTGAAATCTATACAATCGTCTAGAAAAATGGTCTCAATTTAGTGAAGAAAAATCATCCAATGTAAAATTGTTGTAATGCTTACAATTATTAGTACAAAAGTGGACATGTAACTATAAAGCATGTAGTATTACTAAGTAATGGGACATGCTGTTGAAGTAAAAAAGATGGCAGCACTATAAAATGAAGCGCCGTAATTTTGGAGTAATAAACCAAAAAAACATCGAAAATACGCAATATGGTGATTACAACAAAAGCAAAAACTGCAAATGAGCCTGCAGAAGTGAAGATACGGTGGAAAACACAATGGAGAGACAAAAAGCAACAAAATACTGGGATCAGCAGATGAAGCATGAAACGAGACATGTGGACGCAGCTGAAGAAAACATATCATCACTGCAGCTGATAATTACGATCCTTACAAGGGATCTACAGGACGCAAAAAAGCAAATCCTACAACTAAATGAAGAAAAATTCGATTTGGAAAACAAGATTAAAGAAAAGGAAAGCATAATCTGGGAGCGTGCAACATCGAGACGGAAAGCAACGCCGTGTGAAGCTACACCAAAACAAACGGTACAAACAAAAATCGCTTCAGCTATTTAGAAGAGTTAGAAGATACAAATCAGGAAACTTCAGTGGTTAGAAATGGAACGAATGCAAAAGAAAGAGCATCAATGTACAGATGGAACAAACGAGAAGAAATGAAAAACGAAGTGAAAGTGTCGTTAAAACAAGATGTGGTTGTGATGGGCGATTCCGTAATTAAACACGTGGATTTACGGGGAACAGCAGAAGTGAAAGTGTTTAGAGGCATTAGGACCAATCAACTAGAAGACAAAAAGACCAAAAAAGGGCAGGTATTCAAAAAAATCCCGAAGTTATATACTTACACGTGGGTACAAATGACCTCAAACAAGCCACCTGCTCCGAAGAGGTTATGGGAGATTTATATAGTGCAACTAAGTGTATTAAGCGTATTTACCCTAAAACATTAATTATTATTATAAATGGCGTAATCAAAAGGAGGGATATAAATTTTAACTTTACAAATAGTGTAAATCAAAATCTTCGTTGGATGTGCGAACAACTGAAGTGTGTTTTTGTAGACATAGACAAGCAGATTGGAAGTGATTGTATTGGAAGAGACGGGCTGCACTTAAACAGAAAAGGTTCTTCTAAGCTAGGAAGAATAATGAAAAATGTAATTAACCTATGTAAAGTTCAGGGAAACTAAGCAAGAGAAGTGTAAATAGCATATTAAATACAAGTGAAATAGGTACAAGGAGATAAGGTACAGGTTAGTACTAATCTAAATTTACAAAATCATTTTAATTATAAAAAACACAAAGTAACAAAAGTAAGTTCAAACAAAAACATTTTAAAATACTGTGACTTTGTGGGTTCGTGGAATAAAAAGTCCAATTTCACCACTCAAAAATGTTCTTTATTTCCACCGTCTTACAGTTTAACACTTGCCAATTACACAAAATTACTTGCTGCACACAATTACAATTTACCAGTTCGTCCGTTACAACTTCACTTGTACTCGCGATTACATAAACTCCGATACTCATACACAGTCCGTACAGTCTTCCGTTGCACAATCTTTTCGTTCATTAACACGTCACTGACTAACTCTTACACCAAGAACTGCGACTGTCTTCTCGCTCACACTCACTAACCAACTGATTGACCAACTCCGACTGACTAAACCAAAACCAACTCAACACAGCACAACAACTGACACACACTGTCTGCCTGTCCCTCTTTATATAGGAATATCCCGACTTCTGGTGTTTACAAGATTGTTCTAGTAACAGAAAGATCGAGAACCAGGTGGAAGGAAAACAGACGCACAATTATGTTTCTTTCCGACCACTGGCTGTCACCACTATAAGACAAACGAGGGAGAGGTGTGGCTAACGCGGTCCTCCCCTACCTTCCGTTCGCAGCTGGTACAGGGTGCTCCAGCGGTCCCGTTACACTGCTCCCTCCTCAAAGCTGTTCGCCCACGAACAGCCCCATCGTAGCGTGCGAGGCGGTCCAGGTGTACCACCAGCATCTGCCCGGAGTCTGAGCCAGAAGTAGCGCTGCCGTAGTTTGTGAATCATTCGGTTCGCTCCCAGGTGTCCTCCTGAAGTACCGGCGTGCACTTCCTCCAAGACTTCCGGGACCTTGCTCCGGGGAAGTACCAACTGTCCTCTCCGCGCCTTCCCATCGGGTGACTCCCATACCCGGAACAGCACGCCCTTTCTGGTCTTCAACGAGTCCCATTGGGCCCGGAGCGACTTGTAGGTGGCGCTCCTCGGTGCGATGTCCTCCCAGGTTGGTCTCGTCCCTGCGTCCACTTCCCTCAAGAGTGGCCCCAAGTCTGCGTCCGCCAGCTGCTCCCTCCTCAGGCCTGCGCTATCCCAGCCTTCAGCAGGCACTGCCACAACTACTCGGACTGCTGCGGCACGCTCCTTCTCTTCCACTCTTGTGCGCTCATGGCCGTCCTGGATCTGCGATAGGACACCTCCAATGCAATGGTCGCTAGCGTCGGTGTCCACAATGAAGGCGCCACCCGGTTGTGGGAAACCCAAAATTGAAGCACTGCACAGGGTCCCCTTCGGGTGCTGGAAAGCGTCTTCGGCGTCCTCCGTCCACACATAAGGCCGGTTTTCCTCCGTCAGGCGGGTGAGGGGTGTTGCGATGTTGTCGGCCTTTTCCTCTAAATCATTAAGGCGGTCGTCTACTTGACCCTTCCGTTTGCCCAGGTTCGCGACGTCATCCCCCACGCCGGCCAACCGTTCCTCAAACTTGGCGGCGAGAGCCTCGTTCGCCACCTTCATTTCGGTAGCCAGACCGTCATTCGCTGCTCTCATTTCCGTGGTTAACTCGGCCTTCATTTGTTCCATCTTCTCGGCGATGTTGTCCCTAGCCGTCCTGATTAGTTTCAGTTCCGCGGCCAGGTTATTTCTAGTCTCCAGTATCTCTGTTAGTTCCGCTAAAATCTTTTCTAATGCTGCCTCCATCGTTGTAATGTTCGGTGATGTTGTTTTCCCGCTTCCTGACACCAGTGTGACTTTGTGGGTTCGTGGAATAAAAAGTCCAATTTCACCACTCAAAAATGTTCTTTATTTCCACCGTCTTACAGTTTAACACTTGCCAATTACACAAAATTACTTGCTGCACACAATTACAATTTACCAGTTCGTCCGTTACAACTTCACTTGTACTCGCGATTACATAAACTCCGATACTCATACACAGTCCGTACAGTCTTCCGTTGCACAATCTTTTCGTTCATTAACACGTCACTGACTAACTCTTACACCAAGAACTGCGACTGTCTTCTCGCTCACACTCACTAACCAACTGATTGACCAACTCCGACTGACTAAACCAAAACCAACTCAACACAGCACAACAACTGACACACACTGTCTGCCTGTCCCTCTTTATATAGGAATATCCCGACTTCTGGTGTTTACAAGATTGTTCTAGTAACAGAAAGATCGAGAACCAGGTGGAAGGAAAACAGACGCATAATTATGTTTCTTTCCGACCACTGGCTGTCACCACTATAAGACAAACGAGGGAGAGGTGTGGCTAACGCGGTCCTCCCCTACCTTCCGTTCGCAGCTGGTACAGGGTGCTCCAGCGGTCCCGTTACAATACTTCATCAGAATATTCAAAGCATTGCAAAGAAAAGGGCATTAATTGAACAACACATACTAACTATGCAATTAGATGTAATAATTTTTTCTGAACACGGACTTAAGATTGAAGAAATAAATATAAATAGTTATGAAAATTATACTTTAGGTACCAGTTTTTGCAGAGCAGAACATAAAAGTGGCGGAGTTGCAATTTATGTTCGACATGGGCTAAAATATAAAGAAATTGACTGCAAAAAATATAGTGTAGAAATGTGTTGTGAGTTAGCCGCAATTGAGGTTAAGTTAGAAAAGAAAAACTTTATAATATTAGGGGTGTATAGTCCACCAATTGCAAACAAAAAGGATTTCTTTACAACTCTAGAAGACTGTTTATATAGCATAGCAAAAAGCAAACATATAATTGTGCTCGGGGACATCAATATAGATGTACTTATAGTAAGTAAAAAGAAACGTCTGTTACTAGAAGTACTAGAAAGAAGCAATTTAACATAATTAAAACAGAACCCACAAGGGTAACCAATCATTCCTCAACCTGTGTCGATCACATATACACAAATTTAAAGCCAGAAGAGTTGTGTAGCAAAATTTTGAAAATGGGAATTAGTGATCATTATGGTCAACTAATCGAAACTAAAATGCTAGGTAAACAAAAAAAAAGGAAGCAAATAATAAAATATAAACTAAAAGGATAGTAAATAAAATTACACTAGAAGCTCTAAGAAAAAATCTACAAGCAATAAAATGGGTGGATATACACAGCGAAAAAGGCATAAACTATACATTTGACCACTTTATACTATTTCAAGAGATTGCTTGGACGCACAAGTACCATTTCGCAAAGTAAAATTAAAAAACCAAAACGTAAACACTTGGGCCTCTAAAGGTATAGACATCTCCAAAAAGCGTATGCAATTTCTTAACACTCTAAAGCACCCAAATATTGCTGCTAAATCCTATAATTACATAGAAAAGTACAATAAAATTTTAAATAATGTAATAAGAGAAGCAAAAAGGTTACATAATGCAAAATTAATAAAAAATGCAGAAAATAAAATTAAAGCTACATGGAACATTGTAAAGTCAACACGTAAGGAAAATCAACAAAAATGGCAGGGAAATATGTTCATTAAAGTAAACAACCAAGTGATACAAGATCCCATAAAAATAGCAAATCACTTCAATGAACACTATATAAATATTGTAAAAAAATTAGGAATAAAACAAACTCAGTATGTACCAATAAAGGAAAAGAAAGTATGTAATTCAATGGTGCTTAGTAAAATTAACGAGGGTCAAGTTATTTCACAGATAAATGCATTAAAATGCAAAAGATCCAGTGGACTGGATGAATTTACAAATGAAATGATTGAATATTGCAAATACGAAATTACAGATGTACTTACTCACTTAACCAATCAATCTTTTAGTTCTGGAATATTTCCAAAGAAATTAAAACAAGTTGTGGTCAGACCAATTTATAAGAAAAAAAACTCAAATTTAATAATGGAAAATTATAGACCAATATCTTTATGCTCAACTTTCTCTAAAATAGTAGAAGGATTATTTCTAACACAGTTACAAAGCTTTTGCAAAAATTTCAAATTTTATCAGAATTTCAATTTGGGTTTCAAAAGAAAAAGTCTACAGTAGAAGCAATTTGCAGAGGAAATGACATTATTATAAATGCCCTAAATAGAAATGAATATGTAGTCGCTATTTTCCTTGATCTTTCCAAGGCCTTCGACTGCGTTAACATAGAAATCTTAATGTCAAAATTGGAAAACTATGGAATCAGAGGCATACCACTACTATGGCTTGGCTCCTATCTACAAAATAGAGAACAATGCGTGGAAATAATACATGATTTAAATGGACTGTTAATGAAATTTCGATCATCATTCAAAAAAGTAACACATGAAGTGCCCCAAGGCTCAAAATTAGGACCATATTTATTCCTACTATATATAAACAGCTTATTTCAAGTAATAAAAGAAGCAGGGGGAATAGCAATAGGCTATGCAGATGACACCATGATTTTAGTAACAGGAAAAACAGAAATAGAAGTACAAAATAGGGCAAATACTCTACTAGTAAAAGTAAACAGACATTTAGAAAACGTAGGCATGATATTAAACACAAGCAAAACAGAGTGGATACAAATCACTCTTAATAACAAAAAACAGACAAATATAAAGTTAACAATAGGAAACAAAGAAATTCAACAGGTAAATGAAACAAAATTCTTAGGATAAGTAATAGACAACAGATTGAAATGGAATGGACATGTTCAAAAAGTAATAAAAAACTTAATTCATATATATCTTAAAACAAACAATACAAATAATAGATAAAAAAATGTATTAAACAAATATACTATGCATTCATTCATTCTCACTTGAGCTATGGGATTGTATTATGGGGCACAGTACAAAAAACTTTAGCTTTAAGACTATTTATATTGCAAAAAAGAGCAATACGTTTGATGGCAGGAAATACAGAAAAGAGACACATGTAGAAATGCATTTAAAAAACTAAATATTTTAACATTACACCAGAACAAAAGATAATAATTTTAGAAACAGTCTTACTGGTATCCTAAATAATAAAAGCATAGAAAATAGCATCAAAGATTTGTATAACCACCTATCAGCTGAAATCAAACAGATAACAAACGGGAAAACAAACCTAAAGGCTGTCAAAACTTATTTATTACAGAAAGTATTTTACTCCGTGGAAGAATATAAACAGATGAGGTAGAATATACTATTTACACTTCTCAACTTTATAAACATGTTTGTAAATATTATTGTATTTATTTTATGTATATACAAATTAACGAACCATGTAAAAAGCTTTACAGTTGGAGATAAATAAATATCAAAATCAATATCAAATATCAACATCAATAAAGCCAAAGACAATCGTCGTCATCATCATCATCATCATCATCATCATCATCATCATCATCATCATCATCATCATCATCACCACAAATTGGTGTTGGCTGCAGAAAAGTTTCATACAGTTTATTGCCAAATCCATCAAGCATGAGAACAATACTAATGAATACAAATGCATGGTGAAAAAAGCTGATTGTGGAATGTATTATAACATGTGTA
Source organism: Mantis religiosa (assembly GCA_030765055.1). Classification (NCBI taxonomy): domain Eukaryota; kingdom Metazoa; phylum Arthropoda; class Insecta; order Mantodea; family Mantidae; genus Mantis; species Mantis religiosa. Next base: position 721,104 of record JAUKNK010000026.1, on the reverse strand, counting down.
GTCTAGACACTTGGAATAATTTGTACATGTCTGCTTTACGTTCAAGAGATCCTGAGTTCGAATCTCGGCCAGGGTGAGTTATCTGGATAAGTTTTTCCCACGGTTTTCCCTTATCCTGAAAGATGAATATTAGGCGAGACTCCCAGAAACAGCGATATCCCTATATAAGGCACTTAGTGGACGTGACAGTTCAGTTCTTGGCGAGCAGCTGTAGGAGCGCCATGCTAGTGTACGGACTGGTACGTGTATCAGAGGAGTTTAACGTAATTGTGAGTGTAGGAGTGGAACTGTAACAGACGAACTGTTGAATTGTAATTGTGTGCACTACGTAATTCTATGAAATCGGCAAGTGTTCCAACTGTAATTCGGTGAAAATAAAGAACATTTTGAGTTTGTGCAATTGGATTTTTAATTTCACGAACCCACAAAGTCACAGTATCTTGTGGCAACATCCGTGTATGGAGAGCCATGTTGTGACGTGGCGCTGCGTGCTGCACACTCTAGTCCATCTGTCGTCCACCATCGCTGGTGAGGTATAAAAGTCTAGGTCAATTTCACTTTTCTTCGTTTCCCTGATGTTTATTACTGCCCTGCTTGCTTCTGTGATTGTAACTATAATTGTTCTCGCATGTCTTCTACGAAGAACATCTTCCTCAACATTTCATATACCATCCGGGATGACGCTGTTTTTCCAACTCGGATAATCTTCCTCATGAACATTATTTCTATTTTTTCTACTCTGATCAGGCCTCCGATCCTCAGCTTTTCTCATGCGATCTCAATTCCATAGCTTATCACTGGTAAGTCTCATTGACGTGTAAATTGATAAGATTGCTATGTTAGGAATGTTGTACGGGGCCCTGATTGCTGCTGCTGCTCTTTCCTGAATGTGTATATCAAAGGACGTCGCTGGTGTCTGTAGGAGTATTACCGATCCTCAGCTTTTCTCATACGATCTCAATTCCATATGTTATCACTGGAAAGTCTCATTGCCGGACAAATTGATAAGTTTGCTATGTTTGGAATCTTGTACGAGGCCCTGATTGCTGCTGTTGCTCTTTCCTGAATGTGTATATTGTGACTTTGTGGGTTCGTGAAATCAAAAGTCCAATTGCACCACTCAAAAATGTTCTTTATTTCCACCGACCTACAGTTAAACACTTGTCAATTACACAGAATTACGTAATGCACACAATTACGATTCACCAGTTCGTCCGTTGCAATTCACTTGCACTCGTAATTACGGACAATACCCCGATGCACGTACACAGTCATCTCGTCGTACACTAGCGCTGCACCCTTACACTGCTCGCCAAGAAATCTGACTTTCTGACTGCCTGGCATGTTGCTTATATAGGGTCAGCTGGGTGATCGAGAATGTTGTAGATTAGATGAAATGTCCCGTAAGTTCGAGAACACAGGTGGAACAGAAAGAGATGGCGCAGTGATGTTTTCCTCCCAGCCACCCCTTGTCACCACTATAAGACAAACGAGGGGGGCGTGGCTAACGCCGTCCTCCCCTGCTTGCCCGCTCTCAGCTGGTTCTATAGGGTTTTCCAACGTTCGGGTGACACTGCTCCCTCCTCAAAGCTGGTCGTCCCGAACAGCACCATCGTAGCGTGCCAGGCGATCCAGGTGTACCACCAACATCTTCCCTCAGGGAACCTTCTGGATGCGGTAGACCACGTCGTTAGTCCTCTTCACCACCCGGTACGGTCCTTGCCATGGCTGCTGGAGCTTCGGGCAGCGTCCCTTGGTCCGAGTAGGACGGTACAACCAGACCAGGTTACCTTGCTGGAACCCTTGGCTGTTGGCTTGCCTGTCATACCTGGTCTTCATGCAGTCGCTCGCCTTCTGGATGTTCTGGCGAGCCATCTCGTGCATGTCGTGGCGATGGTCCACCAAATTCTCCACATACTCGGTCACTGGCTGTTTCGCTTCCGGAGGGCTTCCAAAAGCCAGGTCACAAGGTAGGCGTAACTCTCGGACGAACATTAAGCTGACTGGCGTCATCCCAGTTGTGTCGTGTGTAGACGAGCGGTAGGCCAGCAAGAACAGTGGCACCTTGACGTCCCAGTCTTGCTGATGGCTGGACACGACCTTCCTCAGGTGTTCCTCTAAGGTCTTGATGTATCTTTCGACCATGCCATCCGACTGGGGATGTAGAGGAGTCGTGTGGGTCTTGTTCACCCCAAGCCTTTGTAGTGCCTCCTTCATTAGGTTGGACTCAAAGTTGGTACCCTGGTCACTGTGTAGCTCTAACGGCACCCCAAATCGACAGAGCACTTGCTCCACGAGGCAGTCTGTGATTGTCTTTAACTCTTTGTTTGGGAAGGCATACACCTCCGGCCACTTGGTGAAGTAGTCCACGACCACCATTAGGTACTTGTTGCCTCGGTCGGAAACTGGGAACGGCCCAGCAATGTCAACGGCGATCCGTTCGAATGGCGCTCCGACGTTGTACTGCTGCATGCGACCCCGAATCCTAGTCTGGGGGCCGCGACTCGCCGCGCACACGTGACACTGACGGCACCATCTCTCAGCGTCTGCTCGAAGCCTCAGCCAGTAGTAGCGCTGCCGTAGTTTGTCAATCGTTCGGTTCGCTCCCAGGTGTCCTCCTGAAGTACCGGCGTGCACTTCTTCCAAGACTTCCGGTACCTTACTCCGGGGAAGTACCAACTGTTCTATCTGCGTCTTCCCATCGGGTGAATTCCATACCCGGAACAGCACGCCCTCTCTGGTCTTCAACGAGTCCCATTGGGCCCAGTACGACTTGCAGGTGGCGCTCCTGGGTGCGATGTCCGCCCAGGTGTGTCTCGTCCCTGCCTCCACTTCCCTCAAGAGTGGCCCCAAGTCTGCGTCCGCCAGCTGCTCCCTCCTCAGGCCTGCACTATCCCAGCCATCCGCAGGCACTGCCGTGACTGCTCGGACTGCTGCGGCACGCTCCTTCTCTTCCACTCTTGTACACTGGCCGCACTCTTCTGGACAGGGTCTTCGGGACATGGCGTCAGCGTTACCGTGGCTCTTCCCTCTACGATGTTCCGAGGTGAAGTCGTACTCCTGCAGCCTCTGGACCCAACCTTCTGTCTGTCCTTCTGGTCGCGCCGTCACCATCACCTCGCTCATCCCGGGGACAACGACGTCTTCGTTCAAGACGTCCCTGCAGAATCCAAGGTGCTCTTCGGGCTGACGGAGTATAACATCTTCTCCGTTGAGCCGCAGGACCTTCCTGCCGACGTCGACCATCGCCTCGTGGCTCCTGAGGGTATCCAGTCCCAGAGTCTTCTCCTCAGCCACCTTTGCGACGAACACCCACAGACACACGGCACTCCGTCCCAAGGTCAGCTCCAACAGGGCCCCCATCTCCACAGGCAAGGTGTCGCCCGACGCCGTGACCAGCTCGTATGGTCGGCTCGGCTTCCTCGTTGGTAAACCCTTCGCCACGTCAGGTCTGATGATGGTCACGGCTGCCCCAGTGTCCACCAGCACGCGGCACGGCTTCCCTCTCACCCAACCGTCCGCGATGAGGCTGTCATCCATACGCCGGCTGACGGCTCGCAGTGTCACTCGAGGGGATGGTGGCAATGGTGCCGACGTGCCCCTCCCCACGCCGGGCCTTACTCGTCCTTCCAGCTGCTCCTCCTGTTGTGGTTAGTCTCTCTGCAGGTATCCGGGCTGTCCACACCCCCAACACAGGCCACTAGGTGTTCGCCGGCGTCCCTCAGCTGGTCTTCTGTCTCCGGCGTAGCGGACACTCATCGTTCTCGACGTCGGGGTAGATGTTACTTTGGCCGCCTCCATCCTTAATGCCGCTGTCAGCGCCTCGTGGATGGTTTTATATTCGCCGAGCATTAGGCGCTGACGAATCTCCGTGTCACGTACCCCGTCGACAAAATTGTAGGCGGCTTCCCGGGATACGAACTCCAGTGGCAGGTCAACCAAGGCCTTGCTAGCCAGCTGCTCAATCGCTATGGTGAACTCCTGCAGTGTCTCCCCCGGCTGCTGTGACCTTGCGTTTAGCTGGCTGCGGTATGCCGCGGCTAAGCGATGGTTCCCGAAGCGGTTCTCCAGGGCCTCCCAGATGTTCTTGGGCGCCGCCGTCGTCTGCACCGCGTTTAGGACCTCCGCGGCCCGTCCCTGGAGGCTGGCTATTAACTGTGTGGCCTCCTCCTCCGGTGACCATCTGTTGTGCTTGGCCACTGTGTCGAACTGGCGGCGGATGACCTCAAATGTTGACGCGCTGTCATATTTTTGAGGCTTGACGCGCGCCGATGTTGTGTCGCGTCCCGGTGCGTAGGCCTTCAAATCCTTCAGTCTCCTGCCGACGACGTCCTCCACCATGGCATTCAGGGACTTGACGCTGCTGTCGGCCTTTCCCTCCAGGTTGTTTACGCGGTTCGCGAGGTCTTCGACGTTTTCAACCATGGCGTTCAGGGACTTGGCGTTATTGTCGGCCTTTTCCTCTAGATCATTGAAGCGGTTCGCCAGGTCCTCGACGCGCTCGTCCACTTGGCCCATCCGCTTGCCCAGCTCCGTCACGTTATCCCTCATGCCGGCCAACTGTTCCTCAAATTTGGTGGCGAGGACCTCGTTCGCCTCCTTCATTTCCGTGGTCAGTTCGGCCATCTTTGCGGTCATTGTCGTGGCCAAGTTGTTGTTTGTAGTCTCCATCTTCGCGGCCAGGCTGTTATTTGCCGCTTCCGTTTTCGCTGTTAATTCGTTCATCTACTGCAAAAGCATTTCCAATGCCGATTCCATGGCCATAATGTTCGGTGATGTTGTTGTCCCGCTTCCTGACACCAGTGTGACTTTGTGGTTTCGTGAAATGGAAAGTCCAATTGTACCACTCAAAAATGTTCTTTATTTCCACCGACTTACAGTTAAACACTTGTCAATTACACAGAATTACGTAATGCACACAATTACGATTCACCAGTTCGTCCGTTACAATTTCACTTGCACTCGTAATTACGGACAATACTCCGATGCACGTACACAGTCTTCTCGTGGTACACTAGCGCTGCACTCTTACACTGCTCGCCAAGAACTCTGACTCTCTGACTGCCTGGCATGTTGCTTATATAGGGTCAGCTGGGGGATCGAGAATGTTCCAGATTAGATGAAATATCCCGTAAGTTCGAGAACACAGGGGGAACAGAAAGAGACGACGCAGTGATGTTTCTTTTCTCCCAGCCACCCTTTGTCACCACTATAAGACAAACGAGGGGGGCGTGGCTAACGCCGTCCTACCCTGCTTGCCCGCTCTCAGCTGGTTCTATAGGCTGTTCCAACGTTCGGGTGACAATATCAAAGGACGTCGCTGTTTTCTGTATTATTATTACCGATCCTCAGCTTTTCTCATGCAAACTCAATTCCATATGTTATCTCTGGAAAGTGTCATTGCCGTGCAAATTGATAAGTTTGCTGATTTTGGAATGTTGTACGAGGCCCTGATTGCTGCTGTTGCTCTTTCCTGAATGTGTGTATCAAAGGACGTCACTGTTGTCTGTAGTATTATTACCGATCCTCAGCTTTTCTCATACGATCTCCTTTCAATATGTTATCACTGGAGTCTCATTGCCGTGCAAGTTGATAAGTTTGCTATGTTTGTAATGTTGTACGAGGCCCTGATTGCCGCTGTTTCTCTTTCATGAATGTGCATACCAAAGGACGTCGCTGTTGTCTGTAGTATTATTCCCAGATATTTATAATTTCCTACTTTTTGCAGTGGTTTCTTGTGTAATGTTGTATTTTTTTGGGAGTTGACTTCCCCCTTTTCTGAGGATCGTTTGTACTGTCTTTTCTTCATTTATCTTTAGGCTGTTCTCTTCCACCCAGGTCTCCAGTCTGTGGAGACTGGAGACCTGGGTGCCCTTTGCACATCCTTCTTCTCTACCGCTCCGATCACCATGTCGTCCGCGTATATGATCAGATCCGCTTTCGACTCTTCCTTTAATATGCTCTTCATATCTGCTGTGTAAATGTTGAAAAGTGTGGGGCTCATGGGATCCCATTGCACGACTCCGTTTGTTTGTACTATGTCTTCAAAGATTTCCAAGTTAGTGTTTATTCGGACTATGTTCCTCTGTAGACAGACTTCAATTATTCTCGCTAATGGGCCACTCTCGCCAATTCTCCGTTTTACTTTCTCGATCAGCTTTCGCTGTTGAACGCCTTTTGAAGTCAACAAAATTGTGAGATATTTCCCTTCTTTGTGGCAGGGCGTCTTCTACCTGATCTATTAGATATTTCACTGCCTGGACCGTGATCCTGACAATCATAAAACCGGATTGATTTTCTGGGATGTTTCCATTGAAGGCTTCTAAAATGAAATGAAATGTGTAGTCTTTAACGCCCGCTTTTACTACATACGGCACCGCAGGCAAGAAGGCTTCTAGAGTAGCTACAAAATTAGAATGAACATGGGTTGAGTCAATACGGTTATCATACTGTTTTAGAGCAGCGAGTTCTACTGCTAGCTGACGACAGATATGGAAGATATATCTATGAAGGTCTCACCGAATCCATCTAGCAAGTATCATACAAATTCTGATAAGTATACTGATACAGACGCTGACAGAAATGTTCGCTTAATGTTTCAGCATGTATGTGAGAACGTATACAATGATTATCGCATTGTCTGAACCTTAAACTCTTGAACTGGAGAACGGTTCGCTTACATAGCTATCGTTCATATACGTACAAAACAAAATGGTTTAAATTAGATGCGTTCTACGAAATAAGGTGTTTGCTACATTGAAACAAAGTAGTGACATTTCAACGATTTTAATATAGTTTTTACTTTAATGATGCCATATTTGTATATTGCCTGTAATGGACTGTACACCAATTTCTGTTCATTAGAATATTTAATAAATCCGGAAGGTATGAATGGTTTACGCAGTAGTGACAAATGTGAGTATTTACTGCAGTTTATGGGAACAGGAACGGAACTTCTCTAAATTGTGCTCAGTTATCCAAAGACGTCAGACAATTATCCAAAGGTCATTCAAATTCTGTAGGTACGGTTTGGAAGGGCGGATTTACTATTGCAAGTGTACATAGGAGAATTACTGAAGTTAGTGATCTCAATTGCGACACAACAGGACAAACTGCCATTACCTACCTTGTAAATTAATTTAGAGTCTCACCTTCCACCCTCAATAGTTTGATTCTAGCGGCTGCAGATCCAAGTACGTGACTCTTTCCATTAGTTCAATCTAGCCTCCCAGAAGAGACATTGTTAACTTGGCGAAGCAGTATGATCTGGAAATAAGAAGGAAGTACAAATGAAGAAACTGGGTCTCGACTAGAGTACCTCATAGAATATCTGCGTACCGAAGTGCAAAACGAACAGCGGATTCTATTAGCTAAATCAGGATTTAGTAATTTGGCTGTGGAATGTAAGAATGAGTAGAGGTTAGGTTCTTCCAAAAAGTGCGAAGAAACAAAATAAACAACAGATAGGTAGACCCATTGCTACTGTTGCTGCACTTCGCAACAGTTCTTCAGTGTCGTGCATCTTTTGCAGTAAGCCTTATGAAAGTAATAAATATTTTTTGCCAGGAAAATGAGTATAGAAAATGGAGATCGAAAATGAAAGAAAAGGGTTGCTGCTATTTGTGTAACAAAACCTAACCATTTGAATAAAAACTGAAAGTCTTCTGTTTACTGCTTACTCTGCATAAATGAGCACATTACAGCTATATGTCCTGATCTATCACGAGCTGAGAAGAATAAATTGAAGACTGATAAGGAAACACAGCTAACTCATCCGCCCTAGCTAAGCACACCTGTATTAATAAAGTTGTCCTATAAACACTTATGTTTACGCTACATGGGAATGGTAAACAGAAAACAGTAGGAGCATTCTTGTGCTGTGGCTCACAACGAAGCTACCTCCTTCAAAGTACAACTGAAGAGTTGTAACTAGAACCTTGTGCAGAAGAAATAATATCCCATGTTTTGTTAGGTGGAACTCAAACTTTTAAGATTAAACACAAGCGATATATAGTCAACGTAGATAGAAGTAATTGACAATTCATTTGTGTAATAGAGTTACGGGATTATCCTAGAATTTTTCAATTAATTCCACGAGTGCCAATATCTTCAGACTTGATGAAAGATTTGAAAATGAAGAAAATATGGGTCAGTGACCTGGGTGATGATTTCCCCGAGATTGAGCTTCTCATAGAAATGGATGCATTTGCCAAGATTCTCACAGGAATGATGGTTCAGTTGAAGAATAGACCTTTAGCTGTGGAAATGAAACTTGGATGGACTTTGACTGGTGAAAGGCAAGACCAATCTGAGTTACCTCACCATCTCCATGACATGTGACGATATACGAACCACAACTGAGCTTCGGAATTGGGAAACTACTGGTATCTGTGATCAGGTAGAACACAAAACGACTGGACGCGTCAAACAGAATTTCCTTAGAATTTTGAAAAGAGGTGACAATTGTCGCTATATAATACACCTCCCACGGAGGATAGGTCACACCTAGATCAAGTGTAATAGGCGTATTGCAGAAAAGAGACTTGAGTCTACAGCTGCCAAGTTGAGGAAGGCAAACTTGTTCACCTGTTACAATCAGATTTTCAGCGATTGGAAGCAAGAAGGATTCATAGAAAAGGTACCGAATGAAGAATTGGAAATACACTGCCATTATCTTCCTCATCGACAAGTAATTAAATGAACAAGTTTGACAACTCCTGTTTTTGCTGTTTTGACGCATCCTGTAAGACAGAAGAAGGTGTTTCATTGAATCATTGCCAAGAGAATGGGCCCAATCATATTCAGTTAATTCATGAGATACTCCTCAGATTTCGAGAGAATGTGACATCCGGAGAGCCTTCCAAATGATAGAAGTTATGGCGGAAGAACGTGATTTTCTGCGTTTTCTATGTTGGGAGAATGGTAGTGTGAAGAAAGTGAAAGTTAACAGACACGCACGAGTGGTTTTTGAAACTACCTGCAGTCAGTTTGTTCTAGGCGCTGTAATAGAATACCATCTTATCAATGTCCTCGAAGAAGACAAGTTAACAGCACAAAAACTGATGGAGTCATGTGTAGTGGAGTATGTGGACAACTGCGTGAGATCGGTTGCTTCGAGGGAAGAACTTGATGCATTTCGAACTGAAAGGTTTAAACTGTTAAATGATCTACAAATGGAACCTAGGAACCAGATAAATTCAACAGAAGGTATCTGAACGAGGGAGAGAGTGATATAGAGAATGGATACATTACAAAGTTTCTCGGACTACAGTGGAACAGGAAGAACATATAATGCATCATATATATGTTAAGGGAATCTCAAAACGAGTATTTTCGATGAAATCTCGGTTCGAATTTTGGATACAACAACTCTTCTTTAAGCAGTAGAGAAGCTACAAACAAATATGAGACATGGTACCAACTCGATAAGGAGCTTTCCCCAGTTTGAGTGCTTTTTAAATAACTTTTGAATGTTTAAACTGCATTAGACGCCACATTGTATACTAATGTGCACAAAAGTTAATTTTAACATGAGTATGAATTAACAGATCTAATACTGACAATACTAAAATTAAATTAAAAGTATTATCACACGTTAGAAAATAATATTTTTAAACCGAAATTCAGAGCCGACCAAGTAGCTACTGTTAGATCACATTTCTAAGCTTACTTCAACAGAACCGAGTTTTCAGTAAATAATGTTACCCTGGCGGTAGACTCGCGAAGTCGATGAATAAATGATGGCCTTGGAGATTCAGGAAACTTCGGGGCCGATCGTTACCGGAAGCGAGAGACAGTTGAGCGAAGTGTTTGAAAAATAATCAGTTTTTTAGGTGATCTAGCAAATTGTAATTGTGAAGAGTGTATTTGCTACGAGAATAAAGTACAGTTTTTGTGTTTGTAACCTCGACTTTTATTTCACGAACCTACCAAAGTCACAATTGGTTTCAGGAGTGAGACGTGACCACCATGGAGGCGGCATTGGAAAAGATTTTGGAGAAGATGATGGAAATGAAGGCCGAACTGACCTCGGAAATGAAAGCGGCAAATAATAGCCTGGCCACGGAACTAACAGCGAAGACGGAAACGGCTAATAGCAACTTGGCCGCCACAATGACCACGAAGATGGCCGAATTGATCACGGAAATGAAAGCGGCGAACGAGGCCCTCGCCGCAAAGTTTGAAGAGCAGCTGGCCGGAGTCAAAGAGGACGTCACAGAGTTAGGCGAGCGCGTCGAAGACCTGGCGAGCCGCGTTGACGACCTGGAGGGAAAGGCCGGCAGCAGCGTCAAGTCCCTGAACGCCATAGTAGAGGACGTCGTCGGTAGGAAACTGAAGGATTTGAAGGCCGACGCACCGGGACGCGACACAACATCTGCGCGCGTCAATCCGCCGAAATATGACGGCGCGTCAACATTTGAGGTCTTCCGCCGCCAGTTCGACACAGTGGCCAAGCACAACAGATGGTCACCGGAGGAGGAGGCCACACAGTTAATAGCCAGCCTCCAGGGACGGGCCGCGGAAGTTCTAAACGCGGTGCAGACAACGGCGGCGCACAAATACATCTGGGAGGCCCTGGAGAATTGTTTCGTTAACCACCGCTTAGCCGCAGCGTACCGCAGCCAACTAAAGGCAAGGTCACAGCAGCCGGGGGAGACGCTGCAGGAGTTAGCAATAGCGACTGAGCAGCTAGCTAGCAAGGCCTTGGTTGACCTGCCACTTTAGTTCGTATCCCGGGAAGCCGCCTACAACTTTGTCGATGGGGTACGGGACACGGAGATTCGTCAGCGCCTAATGCTCGGCGAATATAAAACCATCCACGAGGCCCTGACAGCGGCATTAAGGATGGAGGTGGCCAAATTAGCATCTATCCCGACGTCGAGAACGAGGAGTGTCTTCTACGCCGGAGACAGAAGACCAGCTGAGGGACGCCGGCGAACACCTAGTGGCCTGTGTTGGGGGTGTGGACAGCGCGGGCACCTGCAGAGAGACTGCCCACATTAGAAAGAGCGGCCGGAAGAACGAGTAAGGCCCGGCGTGGAGAGGGTCACGTCGGCGCCATTACCACCATCCCCTCGAGTGACAATCCGCGCCGTCAGCCGGCGGATGGATGACAACCTCATCGCGGACGGCTGGGTAAGAGGAAAGCCGTGCACATTCATGAAAGAGAAACAGCGGCAATCAGAGCCTCGTACAACATTCCAAAAACAGCAAACTTAACAATTTGGACGGGAATGAGACTTTCCAGTGATAACACATGGAATTGATATCGTACCAGAAAACTGAGGATTGGTAATACTACTATAGACAACAGCGACGTCCTTTGATATACACATTCAGAAAAGAGCAACAGCAGCAATCAGGGCCTCGTACAACATTCCAAACATAGCAAACTTAACAATTTGGACGGGAATGAGACTTTCCAGTGATAACACATGGAATTGATATCGTACCAGAAAACTGAGGATTGGTAATACTACTATAGACAACAGCGACGTCCTTTGATATACACATTCAGAAAAGAGCAACAGCAGCAATCAGAGCCTCGTACAACATTCCAAAAACAGCAAACTTAACAATTTGGACGGGAATGAGACTTTCCAGTGATAACACATGGAATTGATATCGTACCAGAAAACTGAGGATTGGTAATACTACTATAGACAACAGCGACGTCCTTTGATATACACATTCAGAAAAGAGCAACAGCAGCAACCAGGGCCTCGTACAACATTCCTAACATAGCAAACTTATCAATTTGCACGGCAATGAGACTTTTCAGTGATAACACATGGAATTGATATCGTACCAGAAAACTGAGGATTGGTAATACTACTATAGACAACAGCGACGTCCTTTGATATACACATTCAGAAAAGAGCAACAGCAGCAGCAATCAGGGCCTCGTACAACATTCCTAACATAGCAAACTTATCAATTTGCACGGCAATGAGACTTTTCAGTGATAACACATGGAATTGATATCGTACCAGAAAACTGAGGATTGGTAATACTACTATAGACAACAGCGACGTCCTTTGATATACACATTCAGAAAAGAGCAGCAGCAGCAATCAGGGCCTCGTACAACATTCCAAACATAGCAAACTTACCACTTTGGCCGGCAATGAGACTTTACAGTGCTAACATATGGAACTGAGATCGTATGAGAAAAGCTGAGGATCGGTAATAATACTACAGACAACAGCGACGTCCTTTGATATACACGTTCAGGAAAGAGCAGCAGCAGCAATCAGGGCCTCGTACAACATTCCAAACATAGCAAACTTACCACTTTGGCCGGCAATGAGACTTTACAGTGCTAATATATGGAACTGAGATCGTATGAGAAAAGCTGAGGATCGGTAATAATACTACAGACAACAGCGACGTCCTTTGATATACACGTTCAGGAAAGAGCAGCAGCAGCAATCAGGGCCTCGTACAACATTCCCAACATAGCAAACTTATCAATTTGGACGGGAATGAGACTTTCCAGTGATAACATATGGAATTGAGATCGTATGAGAAAAGCTGAGGATCGGTAATAATACTACAGACACCAGCGACGTCCTTTGATATACACATTCAGGAAAGAGCAGCAGCAGCAATCAGGGCCTCGTACAACATTACAAAAATGGCAAACTTATCAATTTGCACGGCAATGACACTTTCCAGTGATAACATATGGAACTGAGATCGTATGAGAAAAGCTGAGGATCGGTAATAATACTACAGACAACAGCGACGTCCTTTGATATACACGTTCAGGAAAGAGCAGCAGCAGCAATCAGGGCCTCGTACAACATTCCCAACATAGCAAACTTATCAATTTGGACGGGAATGAGACTTTCCAGTGATAACATATGGAATTGAGATCGTATGAGAAAAGCTGAGGATCGGTAATAATACTACAGACACCAGCGACGTCCTTTGATATACACATTCAGGAAAGAGCAGCAGCAGCAATCAGGGCCTCGTACAACATTACAAAAATGGCAAACTTATCACTTTGCCCGGCAATGAGACTTTCCAGTGATAACATATGGAACTGAGATCGTATGAGAAAAGCTGAAGATCGGAGGCCTGATCAGAGTAGAAAAAATAGAAATAATGTTCATGAAGAAGATTATCCGAGTTGGAAAAACAGCGTCATCCCGGATGGTATATGAAATGATGAAGATGTACTTCGTAGAAGACATGCGAGAACAATTATAGTTACAATCACAGAAGCAAGCAGGGCAGTAATAAACATCAGGGAAACGAAGATAAGTGAAATTGACCTAGACTTTTATTCCTCACCTGCGATGGTGGACGACAGATGGACTAAATGGTGCAACACGCAGCGCCACGTCACAACATGGCTCTCCATTCACGGATGTTGCCATTAGATACTGTTACTTTGTGGGTTCGTGAAATTAAAAGTCCTATTGCACAAACTCAAAATGTTCTTTATTTTCACCAAATTACAGTTGGAATACTTGCCGATTTCATAGAATTACGTAGCGCACACAATTACAGTTCAACAGTTCGTCTGTTACAGTTCCACTCCTACACTCACAATTACGTTAAACTCCTCTGATACACGTACCAGTCCGTACACTAGCATGGCGCTCCTACAGCTGCTCGCCAAGAACTGAACTGTCACGTCCACTAAGTGCCTTATATAGGGATATCGCTGTTTCTGGGAGTCTCGAATGTTCCAGACGCCAGGGGGAGAGGAAAGAGGCGGCCAGCGAACAGTGACACTTCCCAAATCATCCCCTCAGGTAGTGACATGAGATAAATAGGTGGGCGTGGCCTAAATGCCACCTATCTCCTACTCAGCTGTCAATTGGTCGTGCTTTCCGATAATTGGGTGACACTGCTCTCTCCTCAAAGCTCGTCGTCCCGAACAGCACCGGCTAGGCGATCCAGGTGTACCACCATCATCTTTACTTGGGGCACCTTCTGGATGCGGTAGACCACGTTGTTAATCCTCTTCACCATCCGGTACGGTCCTTGCCATAGCTGCTGAAGCTTCGGACAGCGTCCCTTGGCCCGGGTAGGGCGTACAACCAGAGCAGGTCACCTTGCTGGAAACCTTGGCTGCTGGCTTGCCTGTTGTATCGGGTCTTCATGCGGTCATACGCCTTCTGGATGTTCTGGCGAGCCATCTCATGCATGTCGTAGAGGTGGTTCACCAGGTTCTCCAGATGCTCGGTCGCTGGCTGTTTCGCCTCTAAAGCTCTTCCAAAAGCCAGGTCAAAAGGGAGGCGTAACTCTCGGCCGAACATTACGCTGGCTAGCGTCATCCCAGTTGTGTCGTGTGTAGACGAGCGGTACGACAGCAAGAACAGTGGCACCTTGACGTCCCAGTCTCACTGATGGCTGGCCACGACCTTCCTCAAGTGTTCCTCTAAGGTCTTGATGTACCTTTCGACCATGCCGTCCGACTGGGGATGTAGAGGCGTCATGCGGGTCTTGTTCACCCCAAGCCTTTGTAGTGCCTCCTTCATTAGTTTGGACTCAAAATTGGTACCCTGGTCACTGTGCAGCTCTAACGGCAACCCAAAGCGGCAGAACACTTGCTCCACGAGGCAGTATGTGATTGTCTTTGCCTCTTGGTTTGGGATGGCATACACCTCCGGCCACTTGGTGAAGAAGTCCACGACCACCATCAGGTACTTGTTGCCTCGGTCGGACATCGGAAATGGTCCAGCTATGTCGACGGCGATCCGTTCGAATGGCGCTCCGACGTTATACTGCAGCATGTCACCCCGGCTCCTAGTCTGGGGACTGCGACTTGCTGAGCACACGTGGCATTGATGGCACCATCTCTCAGGGTCTGCTCGGAGCCTCAGCAAGTAGTAGCGCTGTCACAGTTTATGAATCGTAAGGTCCGCCAGGTGCCCCCCTGAAGTACCGGCGTGCACTTCCTCCTAGACTTCCGGGACCTTACTCCGGGGAAGTACCAACTGTTCTCTCTGCGTCTTCCCATCGAGCGATTCCCATACCCGGAACAGCCCCGTAGGGGAAGGGATCAGTCCCTTTCAGCTGCCAAAGTGCGGGTGCTGCGGACCCTTAGCACTCGTGGTACCTCTGACGTTACTAGAGGGACCTCGGGCCGAACAGCCGAGCCCCTCCTTCGGGAGTTGTTCGGATTGGGAAGGACTTGAGGGGGCAGTGTGTTCCCGAAACCCGTGGGAATCGGGTACGTCTTCGGACGGGATTGAGGGAAGCCATTAAGTCTCCCGGGTACTAGCCTGCAAAGCTAGTAGAAGGTGTGCTAGATCACCAGGCGGCCCCACCGAGGTTTTTCGGTAGTCTTCACCTTGAGTGTAGACGCGCTTAAGTGGCGTATCCACTTCCATCCCGTCTTGAGTCCATAGGACCAGATGGGGGGGCTTGTTAGTCTCTAGGTCTTGTCCCATGGAAAGCCCCATGGAGGACGCCGAGCGCCCTTTGGGACAGCTCGGATAACTCCCTGGTCGAAGGAGGCCCGGGTCCAGTTCCTACGGGTTCAGGACTAATGGGAGTAGAACCTCTGAGCTAAACCCGGAACAGCATGCCCTTTCTGGTCTAAAACTAATCCCATTAGGCCCAGTACGACATGTAGATGGCGCTCCTCGGTGCGATGACCTCCCACGTTGGTCTTGTCCCTGCCTCCACTTCCGTCAAGGTTGGCCCCAAGTAGTTAACTTCCTTGCGGAAGAGCTGGCACTTCTTCGCGTTCAGCTTCAAGTTGGTCGCCTGCAGTCTCTGTAGCACCTTACTCTGATTCTCGAGATGGTCTTCAAAAGTCTTACCGACGATGATGGTGTCCTCCAGGTATAGCAGGCAGGTGTCGTAAGTCAGTCCTCTCATCACTGACTCCATGAAGATTTGGAAGGTAGGTGGTGCGTTGCAGAGGCCAAAGGGCATAACTTTGAACTTCCAGAGCTCTTGGCCTGTCGAGAATGCGGTCTTCTCCGTGTCTCTCGGGTCTAGAGCTACCTGCCAGTAGCCCGACTTCAGGTCCAGAGTCGAGAACCACCGTGCATCTGCTAGCGTGTCCAGGGTGTCGTCAATCCGGGGTAAGGGGAAACAGTCCTTCCGGATGACAGCGTTCAGCTTTCTCTAGTC